>SEMN01000517.1:0-374238 GCA_005408345.1 Macquaria australasica | reverse complement strand
AAACCAGCTTAGTGCAGTACCTTTAATGCCAATTAAATGTTCTAGTCTCTGTAATAGAATGTGATGGTCAATGGTATCGAATGCAGCACTAAGATCTAGTAAGACAAGTACAGAGACAAGTCCTTTGTGTGATGCAATTAGAAGGTCATTTGTAACTTTCACCAGTGCTGTCTCTGTGCTATGATGCACTCTAAATCCTGACTGAAAATCCTCAAACAGGTTGTTGTTGTGTAGAAAGTCACACAACTGATTGGCGACTTCTTTCTCAAGGACCTTAGAGAGAAAAGGAGGGTTAGATATAGGTCTATAATTTGACAAAATCCCTGGATCAAGAGTGGGCTTTTTAAGAAGAGGCTTAATTACAGCTACTTTAAAGGACTGTGGCACGTAGCCTTTTAATAAGGACAGATTGATCATATCTAGTACATAAGTACTAACTAAGGGTAAAATTTCTTTAAGCAGCCTAGTTGGGACGGGGTCCAAAAGACACGTTGATGGCTTAGATGAGGAAATCATGGAAGTTAGTTGATTACGGTTGATGGGAGAAAAGCAGTCTAAATGTACAGGTTTTACAGTTGTTTCTAAGGTTCCTGTGTTTGAAGATAAGTCAGTACCAACTGAGGGCAGGAGGTGCTGAATTTTGTCTCTAATAGTTAGAATTTTATCATTAAAGAAGCTCATAAAGTCATTACTACTGGGGTCTATAGGAATATATGGCTCAACAGAGCTGTGACTCTCTGTCAGCCTGGCTACAGTGCTGAACAGAAACCTGGGGTTGTTCTTATTTTCCTCTATTAGTGATGAGTAGTAGGCTGCTCTGGCATTATGGAGGGCCTTCCTATAAATTTTAAGACTAACTTGCCAGGCTAAACGTGATTCTTCCAGATTGGTGGAATGCCATTTCCTTTCAAGTTTTCGCGATGTTTGTTTTAATTTGCGGGTTTGCGGGTTATACCATGGAGCTAACCTCCTCTGTTTTATTATCTTCTTTTTTAGAGAGGCGATAGAGTCGAGTGTCATTCGTAGTGAGCCTGCAGCACTATCAACAAGATGATCAATTTGGGAGGGACTAAAGTTAGCATAGGAGTCATCTGTTACATTGAGACATGGAACTGAATTAAATGTTGATGGAATCACTTCCTTAAATTTAGCTACAGCACTATCAGATAGACATCTAGTGTAGGAATGTTTGCCTAATGGCTTGTAGTCCAGTAATAGGAATTCAAAAGTTATTAAATAATGGTCTGATAAAAAAGAATTCTGTGGAAAGACTATTAGATGTTCAATTTCAATGCCATAAACAAGAACAAGGTCGAGGGTGTGGTTAAAACAGTGAGTGGGTTTATGTACACTCTGACAGAAGCCAATCGAGATCTAGTAATGAGATAAGCGCCCAGCACTAAAGGCTATCATTTTCTACATCCCACATGAATATTAAAATCACCTACAATAATTATTTTATCCGTTTTAAGGACTAAACCTGATAAGAACTCTGAGAATTCAGATAAAAATTCAGAATACGGTCCAGGAGCTCGGTACACTATAACAAATAGAATTGGCTGTAGTGTTTTCCAGGTTGGGTGTGAAAGGCTAAGAACAAGGCTTTCGAACGAGTTATAATTTAGTTTAGGTTTAGGTTTGATTAATAGGCTTGAGTCGAAGATGGCTGCAACTCCACCTCCTCGGCCTGAGCCTCGAGGAATGTGAGTATTAATGTGACTGGGGGGAGTGGATTCATTTAGGCTGACATATTCATCTTGACACAGCCAGGTTTCAGTAAGACAAAATAAATCAATATTATGATCTGATATTAGATCGTTTACTAGAACAGCTTTAGATGAGAGAGATCTGATGTTTAAGAGTCCACATTTAATTCTCCTATTTTGTTGTACTGTTGCAGTGGAGGTTTTACTTTTTATTAGGTTTTTATGTGTAACTCCTCTTCTGTTTACTTTTGATTTAAATAATTTAAGTGGTGGGGGGCAGACAACCTCTCTGTGGAGTTTAGGGTGGGTAACTGCTCTAATGGAAGCGCAGAGAAGCGTGTAGGACTGCAGCTCTGCCTCCTGGTCTGGACCACAGACTGTATTAAGTCTATGGTCTGAACTCTGAGCTGTCATGGCTTTGGGCCACTAATAAATTCAGCCAGATTTCTAGATATGAGAGCGGCTCCATCCAAAGTGGGATGAATGCCATCTCTCCTAATCAGACCAGGTCTTCTCCAGAAAGTCCGCCAATTATCTACAAAGCCCACATCATTACCTGGACACCACCTCGACAACCAGCGGTTGAATGATGACATGCGGCTATACATGTCATCGCTAGTAAGATTAGGCAGGGGCCCAGAGAAAACTACGGAGTCCGACATTGTTTTTGCATATGTACACACCGACTCAACATTAATTTTCGTGACCTCCGATTGGCGCAATCGGTGTCATTACCGCCGACGTGAATAACAATCTTAGCATATTTACGTTTATCCTTAGCCAGCAGTTTTAAATAGGATTGAACGTCGCCCGCTCTGGCCCCTGGGATGCATTTGACTGTGGTCGCTGGTGTCGCTAACTTCACGTTTCGCAAAATGGAGCTGCCAATAATCAGAGTTGGTTTCTCAGCGGGTGTGTCGCTGAGTGGAGAGAACCTGTTAGAAACGTGAACGGGTCGGTGGTGAACCGTGGGCTTTGGTTTAGGGCTATGCTTCTTTCGGACAGTCACCCAGCCTCCCTGGCTTCCCGGCTGCTCGGGAGTTGCCGGGAGACGGCTGGCAGAAGCTGCCTCTGGTCGGCTCGCACCGGCTAGGGGCTGGCTAGCTACGGCTGACTGACTCTCCATGGTGCGGAGCCGCGACTCTAACTCACTGAGCCTCGCCTCCAACACAGTGAATAAACTGCATTTGTTACACGTACCATTATCGCTAAAGGAGGCAGAGGAGTAACTAAACATCTGACACACCGAGCAGGAGAGAGCGGGAGAGGGAGACGCCATCGCTAACTGAGCTAAAGTAGCAAGCAACTAACTAGCGTGTAAACAACTGTGGGATTAGCGGAAAGTCGCTAACAGGAGACAGATATGAGTGCTTAAACAGAGCTAGTGTATCCTTAAATGTATAGCGGGTAATTAACCGCTATAGTAAAGAAAATATCAAAATTAACTGGGTTTAGCTGGAGCAGCGAACTTTGCAACCACTAACACAGAAACACCGGTAACCGGAAATGAGACAATACGTTCACCTGAGCACGTCAGCACGTCCAAGATCACCTGGCAGGTTTAGCATGCTAAACCTTACTATGGTTTATTTTAACTCCTAGAGTGTTATCGTCTTTGTGAGCAGGTTAATCCTGGTGTTAGCATTTAGCTCACAACACCACAGTACATAAGTACTGTATTATACATCCTCACAGAGCCGCTAGCATGGCTGTAGACTCGTTAAGTCTAGAAGAGCACAAATGTTCCTGGTCCAGTTACATATCCACCCTTATACACTGAACAGTCACAGATTTTACAGTCTTCCCACAGTCCACACAACAGGAGTCAATGTGGACTAAACTGTGGACCACCTTACATTGCTTTGACACAAGATGCATTCAGTGACCACATATTTAAAAAATTCATGAACAGTTTTCTCACTTAATCTCAACCACCACCTAGCCCCTTAAGTGTATTTACACTCCATTTTGCACGTGTGTCCATACTATTGTAAAAACAGTTACAAACCTAACATAACACAACATTACTGTTTAAGATTATTATTTATTATTTAAGAGTAGGCTTAAGACTTTCCTCTTTGATAAAGCTTATAGTAGGGCTGACTCAGGTGACCCCTGAGCCCCCCCTTAGTTATGCTGCTATAGGCCTAGACTGCCGGGGGACTTCCTATGATGCACTGAGCTCCTCTCTCCTCCTCTTCCTCTCCATCTGTACGCCCTCATATCCCATCAATGCTTGTAACTAATTCAACTTCTTCCCATAGTTGTGTGCTCTCTCTCCTCTTTCTCTCCTCTCTCTCTCTCTCTCCCCTTCTGTTGCTTTCTGCAGGTGTTTCTGCCTCCAGAGCTGTAGAGTCTGGATCTGTGGTTGCAGCCACCTGCTGCCCCCGTGCTCCTGCTCTGCACCCGCTGCTGCTGCTGTTTTTTTTCAGTTACAAATTTTTTTTTCAGTTACAAATCTTGTTTTTCAGTTACAAATCATGGAATACACATTTACAAATAATATTGAGACTATTTTCACTCCATAGGTTTCTACCTGTTAAAAGGGAGTTTTTCCTTGCCACTGTCGCATAGTGCTGCTCATGGTGGGAACTGTTGGGTCTCTGTAAATATAAAGAGTCGGTCTAGACCTGCTCTATATGAAAAAGTGCCCTGAGATAACTTTGTTATGATATGGCGCTATATAAATAAAACTGAATTTAATTGAATACTGTAAGTTAGACTGCAATTTATAAATAAATAAATAAAAAACTGAATTTGCTACATTGTGCTACATCTACCTCTAAAAAGAATCATAAA
The DNA here is from genome assembly GCA_005408345.1 of Macquaria australasica. Classification (NCBI taxonomy): domain Eukaryota; kingdom Metazoa; phylum Chordata; class Actinopteri; order Centrarchiformes; family Percichthyidae; genus Macquaria; species Macquaria australasica. The sequence goes on along the minus strand of SEMN01000517.1, from coordinate 369,733 downwards.
AACACAAAAAAATAAAAATCCTAATTGGGACAATGAGTGCCTGTTTGCATTCCTTGATGACCTCTATGAAAGACTTGTTCCAGGTGGGGAGGGGACCTTTACTGTAAGCTCCCCAGAGGATGGACTCTTAATGTTTTGGACAGTGAGTTTCCACTAGTGTCACCCTTAGGACAAACTTTCAACAGAAAAATCATCAGTATGTTCTTGAACACCTTTGTATTGTGGGATGTAAGGGTGAAGCATCTTACTTTTAGTCGTTTTGCTGAGACTCGGACTGAAGCCAGAGTTTACCACCTGATTATGTACTAACTATGCACTACGACCAGCACTCTGATTACAGTGCACTGCTCATTTATCATTTACATTCACTGATTTAGCTGTCCAGGAACTTTATATCACATGCTTAAAAGGACTTTGACCTTTGGATGACTGCAGTGTTTCACTCACTTACTGGTTGTGATGAGTAAAGAGTAACCAGACAATTTCTTATTGGTTCAGTAATACAGTATTTCCAAATTGTCTCATTTCCCGTTTTGTAGACTGTAGTTCATGTTGTGTCTTTGAACTGTGATTGCTCTGTTTGGAAACAGGACTTCACTTTATTGACTGTACCTTAGATTTCTTGGTGCACAAAGTTACTTCAATTTCATTTTCACTCTGTCTTTTCTCTGTAAAGGGTGAATTTACTCCACTCATTTAAGTGAGTAACATCACACTAGGTGGGGAAAAATAAGTAACACTCTCAAGAGGTTCTTTTTGTCTTTTCAAACCTGAACAGAGCACAACATGACCAAGCATGTAATTAAGAGCAGCAGGGCCTTGCAGGTGCAGTAAAATCTCTGCAGAGTGAGTCAGCAATCACCCACACTTTTCAGGAATCCACATATAAAGGAACTTACACACCAAGAAATAATCTTGTGGGTTTCAAATAATCATCCCATGTACGCTTGAAAGGAGGCTCTGAAATGATTATGGCTTTCTCCTTTGTGGAGGACAGCAGCTGCAGTCAGCTTGGATACAGATCAGTTATAATGGGCTCCGACAGACCGGGACTCACCCAGAGGTCAGTGTTGGGACCCATTGTAACTGTTGTGAATCCAAGCTAAATCCAAGTTCTCCATCAAGGAGCATGCTACAAACTATTCAGACATCTGTGAAGCCTTACAAAAAGTGACCGTGTGATTGATTTTCCTTTAAGACTCAACAAGAGTTTTCAGTGCCGCTTGGGACTGGATGGAACGCATTGAAAAACTATGCTGGCAAATCTGGATTGCAGCCAGTCTATGTCAAAGTGAAGTTCATACATGAAACCTGTGAAAATATGAATTTAGGATGTTTAAATTAAACTGTTCTGAATCAAAAGAAAGAATAAACAACTTGTCATGCATGGACAAAAGCATTAACAATAATATGACATTTTTAATAGCTTACATTAAGAGTATTTGAGACTTCCTGGCGGTTAATCTGCCACAAAATTTGAAAGGCATAACAGGCTTGCCTTGCAGTAAATAAATACAATAAAAATTGCCTTAGCTGTTGTTAGCTGAAATAATATATTAGACCAGTTATTCCTTTATTACTTAAAGACCAGTGATTTATCATTGCACTTTCATTAAGTTACTGGGCTCACAAGAGACAAATTAAAAAACAGTGGAAATCAAAGCAGCAGATACCGAGACATCCTGACTGTCTCTAGTATGGGTCAAGCACCTTAAGTTAAGATTTCCTTAAAGTCTGAGTTCAGGTTTCCTTAAAATGTTCACTTGGTATTTAAGGTTTTCCCCTTATCTTGGTCTTATATTTAAGGAATCCCTTAAAGTAGTTAAAGCATTGCACAAAAGACCTTAGCAACCAAAGTAAGGAAAAAAGGAGCAGAGCGGTGCGCGTCTCCCTCCATACCCTCTGGCAGCGGTGAAGATGGGCCTGGACTGAAGGTAGGGCAATCTCGTCCTCCTGGCTGGGAAACAGGGGAGGTTGATAACCCAGAGAACACTCTAAGGGGGACCTACCCGTGGCAGAGCTGACCAGAGAGTTATGGGCGTGCTTGACCCACAGCAACTGTGCGCTCCAGGTGGACGGATTGCTGGCAACCACACAGCGAAGGGCTTCCTCTAGCCCTTGATTGTCTCTCTCTGTCTGTCCGTTGGTTTGGGGGTGAAACCCGGAGGACAAGCTCACGGAGGCTCCCAGCGCGCTGCAGAATCCCTTCCAGACCTGAGACATGAATTGAGGACCCCGGTCCGAAACAATGTCTGAAGGGATGCCGTGGAGGCGGAACACATGGGTCACCAGAAGGACGGCCGTTTCACGGGCTGAGGGGCGACCAGGCAAAGCCACAAAATGCACAGATTTTGAGAACCGGTCCACAATAATTAATATGACTGTTTTACCTTGAGAGGATGGCAAACAGGTAACAAAGTCCAGGGTGATGTGGGACCATGGCTGACTGGGGATGGGCAGGGGGCGAAGGAGGCCAGCAGGAGGGCGATGGGAGTTTTTCCCACGAGCACACACTGTGCACGCACAAACAAAGGCCCTGGTGTCTCTCTCCATGGTTGGCCACCAGAAACGTCATCTCAGAAGGGAGAGAGTTTGCCCGACCCCTGGGTGGCAGGCATACCGGGATGTGTGACCCCACTGCAGCATCTGGGGGCAAACAGAGTCAGGGACAAAGAGTAGATTAGGTGGGCAGTTACCCGGTTCGCGGTGACCCTGCTGAGCCCTGCGGACCACCGACTCAATCTCCCAGGTGACTGCAGCAGCAATGCAGGAGGAGGGCAGGATTGTGTCGTGTTCAGAGGGAACTTCCTCTGGGGTGAACTGGCAGGACAGAGCATCAGGTTTGGTATTCCGAGAGCCGGGCCTGTAAGTCGGGGTAAAATTGAATTGGCCAAAAAAGAGAGCCCACCGAATCTGGCGGGAATTCAGCCTCTTGGCGGTCTGGATGTAGGAGAGGTTTTTGTGGTCAGTCCACACCACAAAGGGTTGTTCAGCCCCCTCCAGCCAGTGCCTCCACTCCTCCAAAGCCAGCTTGAAACTCACACTTCTCAGCTTTAATGAACAACTTGTTCTCCAACAGCTGTTTTATATATGTAAAAATAGCTTAACCAAAACAGATACCCAACTGCCATCTGAGTTTTGGTTCAAATATTTCAGTGAACGACTGTTGTTGGACTGCACACTGAACGGACGTCATCATGACTCATGTCAAGACAACTTCATTAGCACTTTACACACAGGATAGACACACATATCACTACTGTCACTGTGTCTTATTGTCTTGGCCAGCCCACGCACAAAGGCATGCACTATATATACCTGTAGCAGTGGAGTTGCACGTACTACAAAAAATGTAGGTGGCAGGTGAAACCCAGTGATCAGGATCAGTGATAAGATTTCCATGTTACAGTTTTGTATAAGTGCTAAGTCACATTTCTCCACACAAGTTCACTTTTTCAAAACTCTTCGCACAGCTCTCTTCACCGTCATGCAGCTCAGCACAACAGCTCATCTCACACCCAAAATGCAACCAAAACACTGACATTTGTCTGCCAATAGTAACATTCTTTATATATTGACCATAAAAATCACTAACAACAGGTAAGGTTATGTAATGGCTGGTCTTACTGGTCGTACTTGAAAAAAGTATTTTTTTATAGCAGTAGAAACTGGTGTGTCACGTAATTATTTCTTTTTAAAACCAGCAGAGAGATGGTAGTAATTGTGGAAGTTAGCATGCCAGAACAGCAACAAGCAAGAAATCAAACCTAAATATAGCAACACTACAACAACAATATGCTTCAGAGAAAATGCAAAAAAAAAAAAAAAAAAAAAAAAAGACTACAACAATCAGATGCTGTTTAAACACAAACACAACAATCCAAATTAACCAACTTCCAACTTCAGATTTAACCCTTAGAATGAGTAGGAGGCTGAGTTCAAAAAGGTTCAACTTGAGTGGAAAAATGTTCCCGGGGATTTATGAATCTGCTTCATAAACATACAGAGATGAGAGGGAAAAGGAGGGACACTGGAACAAAAAAAACAGAATGGTGGTGGAGATGATAAAAGGCGGTTCCTGTAAAGTCAGAATTAAGAATACATTTTTTTTATTTTATTTTTTTTATTCATGATGTTATTTACTTCATCTGTTGCTGTGTAATATTTTCATGTACATGTATATTATATATGTGCAATATTTTTATCTTATCTATTGTTCATACTTACAACTGCACTCAGTCACTCTATTATTATTCCTGTCTATACTGTGTACAGGACTATTTTTCTATTTATTTTTATTGTATTTTATTATTGTATTTCTATATATGACACTTTTGCTGGCTGCTGTAACGCTGAAAATGTCCCCGCTGTGGGACAATTAAAGGCTTATCTTATCTTAAAACCCAGATTTCTGATCTTGTATCGAAGCACCTTGGTGTAACCATTCATTGATTTTAAGGGATGTTGATTAAATACAAGCAGAAACAACAAAAATATGCATAAAACCAGTCATGACTGAAATAATGTAACCGAGTCCTATAAAATCTTTTTTTTGAATGAAGACAAATGCTAAATAGAAAATGAGTACAAAGCAGAGACTTTCAAACATTTTAACTTTTCCCAGTCACCTTCACACACACCCCAGCCCTGGTCAGCAATGCACACTCTTCAGGGTCCTAACATGTTGCTATTAAGCAGTTTCATAACCATCTTAGTTTAGCATGTTAGCCTGCTAACATTTGCCAAGTAGTGCTAAACACAAAGTACAGAAGACATATCATTAGTTTTGCAGGTATTTACAGTTCATAAACCAAAGTAAGATTTTGACCCGATGATGGTACTAGATGAACATTTTGCAGATCACCAAATATATTACTATTGATCCTAAGGGGGGCATGAATGTGTGTACCAATTTTCATGCCAGTTCAATCAGGAGAGACTTCAGTATGAATGAACAAATGTTTATTGACATGTGCATAAAGATGAGAAATGTTAAGAGTCTTTGGCGATTAGACCCCATCGTGACGTCATCATATTTTACGGGGGGTAGAGAAGCTGTGAGCAGTATAGGATGCCCCCCTGATGGAGTCTAGATGCTGGTGGTGGTGGTGGAAGGATGCTGAAGATCTGGCTGTGATGAGGAGTGGCCTTCTGATGAGCTTGACCCGGACACTGAATGTGGTGAACTGGAGGTGAATGGGGTGGAGGAGGGTCGTAACGAATCCACACTGAAATGACAGCTGACAGCAAGTGAGAGGAGAACAGATTTAAAGGTTGCATCAGCAATGTGATTGGCTGATGGAAATCGTGGCAAAATTTGGTTGGATAAGTGAGAGAATAAAGAGAGAAGCAGAGAGAGAGATGTGAATGAATGAGGCATAAAGATAGTCTTCCTGATTGAACTTACGCTGTGCTTCATTAGTTGTCAAGCCATTTGACTCAAACCCACAAATATCAGCCTCAGGATAGTGCTATGTGGAAAAGTCAGGGCATGACCAAAGTCATTAGGATTCCTCCTCTGGGGACCATGTCAAAAATGAATGTCTGTACAAAATGTCACGGCAATCCATCCAATAGTTGTTAAGATGTTTTAATGTGGACAGACTAACAGACTGAAACTGCCATAGCTAAAGCCACGCCACTAATGTGGCTAAAAATATAAACTCAGTCAACAGAAACGGCAGGTTGAGCAGGGCTAATACAAGAAAAGTAAGACAACATACAAATGTCAGTACAAAACCAACAACAAAAGCCTGTAAATAAGTAAATACATTTAAAAAGGTCCCAGCATGTATGGGATTCAATCTTGAAGCTGGTTTATTCAACATCCCTCTGTGCCCATCATTGTCTCTTACAGTTTAAAGTCATGCACAGGGCCCATGTCTCCAAAGCCAAACTATCTCATATCTACCCAGATGTGAATCCCTGTTGTGACAAATGTAGAGGAGGTGAGGCTTCCCTTATCCACATATTCTGGACGTGTCCTTGTCTGGAAATATACTTGAAGGATGTTTTCCTTATCCCCAATTCTCAATTTTGACCTAGAACCCAACCCTCTGGTTGCCCTTTTTGGCACCACTGGAGAGGATGATGTATGCCTTACTCCAATCAAATGCCACACACTGTCTAACGCCTCTCTTTTGGCCAGATGTGCAGTGTTACTAAAATGGAGGGATGCTGCCCTGTCCACCCACACCCAGTGGCTGAGGGACATTATGTCCTGTCTAAACCGTGAAAAGAGTCAGTTTGTGACTCACACAAAGTTCCAAAAGGTGTGGGGACCTTTCCTGAAAGCCTTATTCCCTCACTTTCTTTTTGTCTTTTGTCTTTCTGTTAATTTCTGTCAGTAATATAATAAAAATATTATCAATTTCTAAACCCCCCTTCTTTTATTTATTTGTTTTTCTTTCTTTCCTTTCTAAGTATAAAACCTGACTTCCAGCACCTTCCAGTATAACTCCAGGGACGAGCTACCCTTCTATATATGGAATAAGCTCACACAATGTGCTCCTCTATCATGGATGTGCTCTGTAAACCCGACATATATGTTGTGTTTTGTTTAAAATTCAATAAAAATATTCTTGAGAAAAAAAAGGTCCCATTTTATAAATCTTTAATGACTATATACAGTAATTTGTCATTTCAAATCACCCCTCTCACAGTTAGAGCTCATCAGACAAGAGGCCTCTGAAAAAGGTCATGGGTTTCCAGTTGGAATAAACTCAGCTGAGGATCCCCTGAATTTAAATGACATCTTTTCAAGTTTTAGAAATGACAAGAGATCACACAGCAAGGCATTACATGAAGGTGGAGTTGGTGATATTTTCATGTGTGAAAACTGGCCTGTCCAGAGCCTTTTTGGGGTCTTTAACAGAAACCTCACTATCAAATCCCGCCTAAACACGCATGCATACACTTATTTAACTAGCTTTAACAGTTTTAAAAACATCTTTGCAATGCGCCACGGTTAATGTATTGTATGTATAAGGTACAAAAAATAAAAACAAACTCTGGGAAAATAATACTTTTTGATTGACATGAAAAATGAAAGTAAGTTAAGTGCTATGTCCGCATTTTACTTAGCTAAAATAACAGGGGAAGAAGATCTAGGTTAGTTAGTTACCCAATTCATGCCAGTCATCCAAGACTGGAAAGAAATGATATGGAAGATTCAATGGAGCAAAGTACATGAAAGAAGAACGATGAAAAGGCTTCATTAAGAAAAACAGACCTGAGTGCCAGAAGTAGCTCAACAGATAAATTATAATTTCTTGTGAAGCAATTTTGATAGAGCCAGGCTAGCTGTCTCCCCTTGTTTCCAGTCTTTGAGTTAAGCTAAGCTAAAGCTATCCAGATGCTGGCATAGCTTCATCCTTAGCATACAGACGTGAAAGCAGTATCAATCTTCTCACCTAAATCTTGATTTTAAAAAAAAGTTAATAAGTCTATTTCCTGAGCTATGTTGAACTATTCTTTTAACGATTTACTTGTCAAATGTTACAGCCGGATTCTTTTACAGTATGCTAATGTAAAAGTCAGAGTGTACATTTTTTTTTAAAATGGAGAAAATTCAACCATGGTAGGTTTAAAATAGGACTATGATCACTGCGTTTTGTTGTTAAAACAATACTTATTAATGTGGAAGTTGAAAGATTAGTCACATCTGGGCTTCTGAGAGATTTACAGTAATTGAGCCAGCTAAGCAGAGGAAGCGTAGGTTGAGTTTCGAAGTGCTTTGAAAGAGTGGACAGTTATCACTTAACCTCCAAGGCCATCACAACTAGCTCACATCCTGCAGATGCAGGGAGAAATGCCAAGTATACAGACAAAGGAAATTATTGGTATCTACTGTATGTACAGTGTTAATAAATTAGGGTTCATCCCTCCCATAACTCTCTTTCACTCTCTCTCTTTCTTCTTTTGCCCCCTCCACCCACCTCCACACAATGACACATACTCAAAGTCTCCCTCTCCCAAGAGCTATAACAGAAGCTTCATTTTCAAATTCGCTTAGGAAGGAAGTAACCCTTACTTGATCTGCCCACTCCCTGAATCTGTTTTGTGATTTTTTATTTTTGTAATGGTTGCATGCATTTCTCTGTACTGGGTTCACTTTTTCAAAACTCTTCACACAGTCAACCCAACAGTAGTAAGTGTGGACTAAACTGTGGAGAACTTTTTTATTGCTTTGAGCCAACATGCATTCAATCAAAACTCTGTGGAATTTACACTCAATTTTGCACACCTACCTACAACACCTAGAACACAAATAATATAAATATACTGTAAATTAGAATATATGCCATAGCCCTACAAGAATGGTGAGATAGGAGTGCATTGGAAATCACATCCCCCCTGTGTAGATAAATATGCAACATGTTGAATGTGTTGATAGATTCATATGTCTAGATACAAATTTGAGTTTTGCTGACAATACTAATTATATCTTTTAAAAATGTATGGAGTGTCTCCACCTAGTCTAGGAGGTTAAATGGCTTTGGTATTATATTCTGGGTTTTTTTTCATAAGGCATTGGTAGAAAATGTTTTTGCATCCCAGTTTGGCCATCTTAGTCGTACATATAAAAACACCATTGCTAGAGTGGTCAACTCAGCCACTAAAATCATTGAGAAAACATCCACTGCTGAAAATAGTCCCTAACAAATGCACTATTTCCTCCTGTTTGAGGAACGTTTGATGAAAACTACAGTGCCCGGCAGTTTTAGGAAATAACTGTTTGTTATTAACATGACCAAAAATCTAGAATATCATCAGCCTTATCCTTCCTTTTTTAGTATTATTTTATTTGAATTCTAGCTCTATTTGCTTCCACTTGCATCAGCTGATAATCATGAACACATGGCTGTGGTTTCACATGCTGTTTCTATTGTCTTCATGTTGTATTCTGCAACAGTGTAGTCAAAGACAAATCTCCACTAACAAGTTGTATTGCATTGTATTGTTTTGAGTCATTTCAAGACCAAGGCTAAGGTTTGAAGTCACAGATGTTAAAGTCAAAGTTTTTTATTTCATAAAGTTGATCCTTAAGTTATCAAATTTGTCATTCTGAATTACAGGTCCTATGACACGAGTCCACACCTCTAGAAGAGTGTGCATTCAACAACTGTTTCCCTAGCAGGTTCTATATCTCTGATCATGAAACTTGAGCTTTTTGACCATTATACTAAATATGTTTGTTTGTGGTTGCATCATCATGCTATCCTAACCTAAGACTTTTGGCTGCGTTATGAGAAAGGATAGTCATTACTCTCACTTTAAAAGTATATAAAATATAAACATAGGATATGTTACGCGATTGAACGAATGCAGATGACAAATGCAGCAAAATACAGAGGAATCCTCTGTCTGTAAGAGCACAAATTTGCTGTCTGTAAGAGCACTGTCTATTGTGAGAAGATTGATTAGCCGGCAAGACAACAAGCCCAAACATAAAGCCAAAGCTGCACAGGAATGTCACAACAAAATGTAATGTAATCCAATCCAGGATTTCGCAGAACTTCACTCACTCATGGTCACTGTAAACATGCAGGGCTTGAGTATTTTGCAAAGAAGAATGGAGAACAAGCTGCAGTGTCCAGATGTTCAATGCTGAAACAGACACAACTTAACCGTTTTATAGAATTGATTTATTAATTGAGTTAATTATTCCTCCTCCTGGATCCGAGGTTCGACAATCGGTCTTAGTCTCCTTTCCAGCACCCTGGAATAAACTTTCCCGGGGAGGCTGAGCAGTGTGATACCCTGGTAATTGGAGCACACCCTCCGGTCCCCCTTTTTGAAGATGGGAACCACCACCCTGGTCTGACACTCCACAGGCACTGTCCCCGACTCTCCACGCGACACTGAAGAGGCGTGTCAGCCAAGACAGCCCAACAATGTCCAGAGCCTTCAGCATCTCAGGGCGAATGGAGGAGCAATGCGGATTCCATCCTGGCCGTGGCACAGTGGACCAGCTCTTTACTCTTGCAGGGCTGCTGGGGGGTTCACGGGAGTTTGCCCATCCAGTTTACATGTGTTTTGTCAACTTGGAGAAGGCTTTCGACCATGTCCCCCGGGGGGGCCTGTGGGGGGTACTGCGGGAGTATGGGGTACCAGAGTGGTTACCAGGTGAGTTACTGTCCCAGATGAAGGAGTTCAAGTATCTCGGGGTCTTGTTCACGAGTGATGGTAAAATGGAGCGTGAGATGGACAGGCGGATCGGTGCAGCATCAGCAGTAATGCGGGCGTTGTACTGGACCGTGGTGGTTAAGAGGGAGCTGAGCCGGAAGGCAAAGCTTTCGATTTACCAGTCGATCTATGTTCCAACCCTCACCTATGGTCATGAGCTTTGGGTAGTGACCGAAAGAATGAGATCGCAGATACAAGCAGCCGAAATGAGTTTCCTCCGCAGGGTGGCTGGGCTCACCCTTAGAGGTCCATTAGCCTACTGACTGTATAATGATTATCAGAGATCAGGAGTGCCATTCCAGCATGCATAGATGGCATCTTGACAACTGTAGCAACTGATTTAAGATGAAAATGTCAGATCAAGGAATTGATCATGGCATCAGACTGTAGTTCAATCAAGATCTAACACAAGCAGAAACTGCATTGTGTCTTTCTGTTAGAGATAACATTCTGATCAGTCCTTGTCATTTAAAGCTGGGGTAGGCAGTTTTCTTTTGGCGTCACTGGGCAAAAATGCCATATTAATCGTGTAGCATATTGTAATTCAAGTGGTCTGAGAGCAGACCTCTACTTCAGCCCCCCCTCTTGCCTCTGTTTTCAGGCTTCAGAAAATCTATCCCGTGACGGTAGACTTTAGCCAATCACAGGTTATTTCAGAGAGATGGTGTGTTCGTATTGGCTGAGCTACAAGAGCAGATGTGTGTGCACGTCCCTTCAGACGGTGAAAACCTGATTCAGTGGAGGAAAATCCTGCCGAAAATCCTGAAACTCCTGATAAATTTCCACCACCTCCTTTGCCTACAGCAGTGTATAGTACAAAACAACACGTCCTGGCTCCACACTCCCGGCTCATTACGTTCGATGCCATGGCGCTCATAATAACGAGTGGCAAAGAGGCATGATGACAAACAGTGGGGAATAACTTTTGACGGGGGACAGTGGTGTGTGTTTGGTGTACTAGCCTCTCTTCCCGCAGCGTTGCAGCTGCCTCTGAAGCCTGGGGCGCTCTGCTCTGCGGCCGCGAAGCGCTGGAGGGGCGTCTTTGAGAAAACAAGTCGCAGCGGGAGGGACCGCGGTCCTGGTGAGGCTCACGTCGTGGAGAGCGAGCCCTACGAGGGATACAGTTTCACTGGGGAACCGGCTCCTTCTGCTGCCTGTTGAAGTTGTGGGTTTGGTGGGAGGGGCTTAGCGGAGTGATACGAGAGAGGCGGAAGGTTTTGCATAAGTTGCACAGATTCTGCCTACCCCAGCTTTAAGGAGAAGACTATGAGATAAATCAACCCATTATCTTGAGATAACAAGCTTTGTTATCTCAAGATAATGAAAAAATTAACTTGTGATCTCAAGATAATGGCATTAAAAAAAATCCGTAAATAACACATACAAACCCATTGGCAAACTCATGTTTGCCAGTTAAACTGATAATTTTGCTAGTCAAGAAAGTCACAGTTTGTTGTTGAAGTAAAAGACTGAAAATACGTAATTAGAAAGACTACACACCCAAAAGTTGTGTATGTGATCTCAGAACTTTCTGCTCCACAAATTACCCAGAGCCGCTGAAGCTACGATGCCTGTGTGTTTTGCACCAGGATGTAGTCACACGAGCAGCAGCTCTTGCTCGTTCTTTCGTTACCCAGCTGATAAAAAGACCAGGAGGCGCTGGATAAAACACATCAAGTAAGATGACGTTACACTGACGGCCATGTTGGTGTTGGTGACGTATATTGTGCGAGACGAGAGATGTAGTTCACTGAACGGTCTCACACAAAACTAAACGATACTTTACTTTGTCTTTACGACAAACTGCAACTTTCTAACTTGTAAAATGATCTTTTAAATTAACAAACATTATATGTGTAATTCATGGCTCAATTCAAATGGGATCAAACGTACACATTCTTTCTGAAATAAGGTCCCATGGGGGACACTGGAAGGGCAGGGACTTCGCCAAAAGTGTTTTGGTTGCGTTCATGCACCTTGGATGTGAGATGAACTGTTGTGCTGAGCTGCATGTCGGTAAAGAGAACTGTGTGAAGAACTTTAAAAGGGAACTCAGTATAGAGAAAAGTGTGTAACCAATTGTAAAAAACTATAAGGCTACTACTGCTGAAAAAGGTGCCCTCTATAAAATGTCGACTTGAACAGGTTGAATACTTGTGTTTGTACATCATACCAGCACACTACCTCCATTACCTTTCTTGTCACACCTGAGAGCATCACATGCATCCAGAGCTTTTTTGTCTGCATTTGGATCTTGACAGCCAGGTTTTGGTAAAAGCAAACATGCGGGGAGGCACAAGAATGTGCGTGGTGACAGAAGAATGTGCGTGGAGGTAAATGGATGTTTCTGGATGTAAAAGAACATGTTTTATTTGTAAAAGAATGTGTGTGGAAATAACAGAATGTTTCTGGAGGTAAAAACAAATATGTGTAAAAGCACGGGGGATTGAATTATCACGTGATGAACAAAATCATGTTATAGCAAGTCAATAATACCAAAGCTTTAGTCACATAAGGGCAGTAGTGGAGTTAGTATTCAGATCTTTTCCTTTAAAAAATTCCTGCTTTGAAGGCACTCATACAGTACAAGCTATAATTAAATACTTAGATACACTTTCATCAAAAACAAAGACCATATGTGCTAACATCTGTGTCTGACAGCTTTACAGTAGGGAAATCAAAAAACTTGAATTGTGACAAAGTATCAACACAAATACAGACCCAAAGGCAGTGCCCACCAACCTCACTGCGTACCCCAAGCCCCCAGGAAGTGCGTCGGGCTTTGAAGCCAATTTCACATAGTGGCCAAGCCGTGTAATTACAACTTCCAGGTCCGTCACATGATGCACATTGGCCCTGAAAGACTTTTTCCCATAGATTTACATTGTGAAAGAGACATGGGCCGCAAAATGCAGAAGCTATGCAGAATATATAAATATACAGTTTTCAAAAAACAACAAAACACCTGTTATATATATTACATGGAGTCCAATTCTTTATTTAACCCTCTAGGGCCCCTCCAGTTTAGTAATACTATGCAATAAAAACAAAGAAACTTAATGTTAGTGTAAGTCACTCAACTTGCCAAATAGGTCTGGGAAGTTTAGATAAATGAATATCCTGAGAAAAAGCTCAGTCAGCAGCCAGAATAGGTGGGGCAAAGCAAGAAAGAAATTCCAGAACGTGAGTCATTTTGATAACAGTCATGGCCCGCCGACAATCCATTCAGGAACATTACTGTCAGTGACCAATCATTATAATAACAATGGTTATCTTACACAGGTGCTACTAAACATTATGAATCTTCCCTCTGTGGACCATGAATGGGGTTGTCAGGATACGAGATAATAAACATGAAAATAATGAAGCCATTTATTTTCCTCTTTCTCTGACTCATGCTGTGCTTCTATTTCAACTCTGGAGCAGTTTGATAGGAAGATTAATTAATTATAGCCCAAAATCCCCAATCTAAGATAGTGTGAGAAACATTTGGGATATGGGGAAATGTCTCAAGAGTTAGGCCAAAAATGAACCCACAGATCTTTAACTCCCTGCTGACAAAAGGACATTGCTCGGTGTTTTGTCATTACAGTTTTTTATTAACTTTTCTTTTAGAAACTCTGCACAACACACAAATATAAAAATTCAGATGCAGATCATATGATCGTTTCTTTCAAAGTCTTTCAAAAAAGTAAATCTGCATTGCACCAACTCAGAGTACAGAGTGCCCAGCAAGCAATGAATTAAATAATTAAATTAAATAACACATCATTAACCTATATAAGCATACTTGTAAAACAGCACCATGCATGTAAAAAAGAGAAAACCATTTCCATATATCTTTATCAGCTTACAGTGAGCCCCATGGTGAGAAAAGTCAAATTCATCCACACACAAATACAGCAATGATATAATGATCCCTTTGTAATCCATCATAAGATCTACAGTATTCTGACATTCCTCAAGCATCTTGAGTCAGACGTGCAGCCAGTCCTGTGTCTGACTCGGAGCCGTCACCTATCAGACAGAGATGATGATCCTGTGGTGTAGGTGTTCCCCACATTGCATGTGTTTTCATCTATTTTACCTTTCCAGCACATTCTGTTTCATAGGTTTTCACAACAGGTGTAAAATAATATCAATGAATCGAGTGTACAAATGTGCCCTTCCCTGGATTGGAAAAATTTGACAGTGTTGCCCCTTCAGACTGACACCAGGCGTGGCTCGACTGCTCACATTTTGAACAGAACGTGAATTGCAACATTTTCCAACATTACTTTAAAGCACATCTACTATATGGTGGCACTGGAAAGGCCAAACCAACCACTTAGAAAAGTACAGTAAAAGTATCACTGTTTTGGCCTTGGCAGTGGTGAAAGTAGTTATGCATTTTTTTTAATCTTGATAAACCATAACACATTTAGACATACCACAAAAATGTTACCATGGCAGCAGGACTGAGTGGGTGTGGGCTGGGTTTATCTGTGATAGTTTGCCGGTAACTTTGCTCTGTTTACCACTCTTAAAACCTTCCTTATCAAACCCACTGGCTATGGCAACGCATTGTAAAGCAATTACAAATAACAACACAGTGATTCAGCCTACGGTTGGCCAAATAATGACAGGGGTCACCAGCCAGGGCTACCATATTATGCAACCCTTTTAAAAGATGAAGCTTTCACTGCAACAAAAAAGCTGAATTCTAATTGGCTCCACGGAATCCAACGGGATTTAGACCAAACAGCTGTTGCTAAGACAGTACAGTAATACCACTATCCACTTGTAAACAAAAAAAAATATTAACACATAAAAAGCAATCTGTTCATTATTTTTTGGTTAATATCTTTTTTTGTCTGCAAAATGTCAGAAAACACTTAAAAAAGGGCCTATCACTATTTCACAGAGCCCAGGGTGGTGTCTTCAAATTGCTTGCTTTATTGAATTGACAAAATGGTTGATTTATTTTCTGACAATCAATTAATCAACATTTTTCTGCGCTGAAGATCATAACAAAATGCTTATTTTTATTCCAAACGTATAAAATAAGTTATAGGATATATTTAATACAGTTGACAGTGCCTATTCTGCCAAAAAGCTGTCGAGTTACACATGTTAGGGATGTTGTTAGGAAAATATATATGCTCTTTAGAATAGTGTATTATAGTTGAATCATTATAAAGGCAGCAGTGTGTCTCTGTGAGCTATTATTAATGAGTTAAAAACAATGCAGCTTATAACTTCAACGACATAAAGGTAACTTGCAGTCAATCGGATGCAAGTAGCTTCTTGCTGTTGCAAATTTATCAGTGGGTTAAGAGCCAGTTCATGAGCGGTAATAGTAAAGGGAAATCACATAACTACACTGGTGTCTTCCCTCAAGTTTCCACAGAGTTGAAGGTGCAAACAACCTCAAAATCACATTTTGCTGATTCTAACGGTCTGACCAGATTAGATCAGCACCGAAGAACACCTGGGTTTCTTCCTGGACAATATGATGAGGGTGTGACGATGTCACACGCAGTCTGCAGTTAGCCTCCAGGAAAAACGAGCCGGCTGTATAGATGGATTTTTTCCACTGTTCCATGCTGCAACTCACTGTGTTGACTGATGACAGGAGACACACATCTTTTTGGTAAGTATCCCGGAAAAAGTACACAGTGTTGGTGAGCATCAGCTCACTGTCACACTCGAGGTCTTCCCTACTCTCATAGGTGATCTGCAGGGAGACTCTGTAGATGCCGTTTCTAGGCACCACTAGGTTCCCACTGGAGTAGTTGAAACCTCCCTGACAGAAGGCATTTCCATCCTCACTCTCCCATTTGAGATATTTCCCATCAGTGTTATTGCCTTTGGGAGCTAAGAATGAGGGCAGAAAGGCAAAAATTAGGTTATGAATGTTTCTTCTTCTGTGTCATTTCTAGATAACATGAAATATGTCACATATTTAAGTAAAGCATGTTTCATTGAGATGTTTATTTGATATGTTTCTGTCATAAATTCATGATTTAATTAAGAGCATAACCGTGGCATTATGGCTAAGAGCCAACATGGATGCAGAGGAAAGACATACGGCCCCAAAATAACCTTATTCTGCACGTGGTGCAAGAGGCACACACAGTGATTGTGTTTCATTTGGTTTACATTTGTGAATAATGTTTGTCTGATGTGCCTTTACATGGACAATGTGATACGTTTTCAGTAATTTTATTTGATTTCATCCCTTTTCTGCTGTGCTAGTGTGTTTGGGACTGTTTATCAACGGATGCTAGCTTGAGAGACTTTACAATGGCTGAGAGATGTACATCTGAAACCTTTTACATCTTTTATTGTTTGTAGTTTTCACGGTGTCTGATGACAAAAGAGAGAGAGAGAATCTGTCTGAAGCGTGGCCATTATTTCATTGGACCAGTGTAGTTACAGTTGGGAACATGCACAAGCACAGGTGGGCAACTCCATTAAAAGCTGAATGTGTGCACGTTTCTATTACAACCCAAACTCTACAGCCAGTGCCCGTCTATCTAACCTAACCTGTCTAGACCAGTGACTAATTGTCATCAGGAAGTATTACTGGGTACATTTCCCTTCCCTAAGCTCCCCGTTTCCTTTTCGACTTGGAGTATAAAAATGATATGCGTCATTTCCTATGGTCTTTATGGTCTGCAGATCTCAAACTAGTTAAACACCTATGGGAGATTGTGGAGTGACATGTTAGACAGCACTGAAATGAGGGAATATATTTGGGAAAGAATGCAAAGGAGCATTGAAGCTGCTCTCACTATCTATTTCTTTTCTTCTTTCAGTCCTACCATTCTAGCCACTCCTTCACTATCACTTATCCTGACTAGGAAACAAGTGGTAGTAAAAGAGCACAGGAAACAAGAAAACAGAACGCACCCACCAAATAGTCACATACAGCTAGGAAAAAAAAGTCAAAAATGTCATTCTTTTTAAGCCCTGGTTCAGATGTGCTTTGGGGCAAGGCAAAAAATTCTACTGTTACTTTCTGTGTGACCAATTGTGAGTCATAAGGCGTGTTACTGAAAATCACTGCTCCAGTGTGAAAGGATTCACAGCTGTTCCTAATCCCGGCAGCCTTGCACCAAACCAACCAAGTTTGCATGTAAACAGTACAATGCACGGTTTACCTGTTAGCATGGCGCTTGGATTCTTGTCATGTTTGAGTTGTCGTTTGACGCTGAGGCCTACAAGAGAGATTCAAAAAGCGTTGTTTTACACATTGATGAACGATTGCCTTCACAAGCCCATTTTCTCTTTCCTGGCCAGAAATCAACATAGCCTTTAATCTCACTAGATTATTGAACGAGATATTTACCTGATGGACGGCTGACAGGCTGCACCATGGGCTGTAAGGGAACACACACAGTCTTAGCAACATTTGTTAGAACTAATAGTGATGATACAAGAAATTCAAATAATACAGACAAAAAGAATGCTACAGTAAATGGAGGAGCAATGGCACAATTGTAACTACATAATGGACTGTTTCACTTTATTAATTATAAAATTAAAACTTTCCCCAGTTCATGAAATTGCTAATGATACACTATATTATAATATTTTAACACATATGATCTGACAACAGTTCATTTAAATATTGCTACATTGTTTGGTGTAACCACATTGCAGTAGCAAAACAATATTTATACACTATTATGTAATATTTATGGGAACAAACTAACTAAGGATTTATATTCAGTAAATGGCTAATACTGCTCCAGTAAACACAAGCTGTGTCTGGGACATGAAGTGGTCATAGACTAAAATGATTGTTGTAGCTAGGAAAGACCGACGAAAAGTCTGTTGTTGACGTACTGGGTTTGGCCAGCTGAATGGAAAACATAAGCGACAGGCAGGCTGTAAGAGCACAGAAAAGACAACGGCCTCAGCATTACGCTTCGTGGAGTACAAACCTGCCGACATTTCATTACAAGAAGAAGGAAGAATGGCGTCTTGTTGTTACTAAGCAACGAAACTAACAAGTACGTTAACAAGCAAAATGACAAGCTGGCTTCGTGCCGTCACTGTCAAATCTATCTGACAGATGTTACAACTTAGTAAAAGTAGATGTTTATAGCTACTCCAGCGCGTCACTCTGTAGTAGACTGTACTTTCAGTCATTTCAAAACAGCAATAGTTTGGTCACTTGTTGGCAGCAACAGCGCCTTTTAACCGAAGGACTGCGGACTATTCAGGCATGTAGAGTTTACCTGGTTGTCCGGTGACTGATGACCTTGCCCTCCAAGCACAACAATGAGCAGTAAAGCCAGAACTACTGAAATCAGTAGCGACACGGCCAAAAACAGTGCCATTCGCCGTAGTCGTGTCTCTTTCTGGCGAAGAAGTTGAATCAAAGTGTTTTGCCCGTGTAATCCTGCTCCCCCCCCGCAGCAGCAGCCTTCTCCCTCCATGCCGCTGGTTTCCCATTCGCGGATCAGCCGCTGGTTTCCTTTCATCATCTCCATTTATCAGCGCGGAGTCGCCCACGTTAAAAACCACTGCATTGGTAGGGAGTCTCAAGTTAAGCGAGTTTCACCGAGTGCCGGGACTCAAACACTCACTTCCTCTTTCTGAGATTAGTTTTCCATTATAAGCTACTGCAAATCTTCAGCACGAAACACAACATGTTCAACAATAGCTCCTATACTCCCACTCGAAATTGTTTGGATCAGTTTGGCTGTCGTGGCAGATGCTGTTTTTACATTACTTCATCCCTCACTTTCTGAGCGCCTACTGTTAGGGACAACCTTATCAGACTGAGATTTTCAGCTGCTCAGTGATGGAGGGGTAGAGCAACCACTAGAAAAACTAATACATATAGATAGGGCAGTTACACCAAGACCAGTTACACTGGCTTGTCTTTAATGACATTCGTAATCAGCCAACATCACTTCAAAGTCCTTGAAGTGAACGACCCCTGCCTGTAGATCTACTTCCCATTCATGAGGACAGACTACACAAACGCCTGCCAACTTCACCCCTGTCAAAATGTTGCATTCCTCTGGAGCTGAAAGAAGGCAATAAAAAAACATTAGTCAATTTAACCTAATGCAGCATAATTCAAACCACAATGGTAGCCTATTTCGAAAGACCATTTTGCAATACTATCGTCAAATAGCATCAACTGGAGAAGCACTAGTCACAAAAACGTCAATTATACAATGTAGCAACACGTGTATACATCTTCAAAAAGGAACTGTGGCAAGAACCACACATTTTGACGCAAAAGCTCATATTTTTCAATCCTCCCCTCCATCCGGGTGGCTTTGTGTTTGGAGAAGCATTTACACCCTGGCCAGAGACAGCCTGTTAATAGGATAAAGCTGCCTCCCCAGCCAGTAGATATATTTAATATTTATCTACAACTGAACTATATTGGACATTAAATAGTGTCTTTTTTACACCTGAAAAATCCAGAGGCTCCCCATCTACATTATTCACTCTCACGTTCAATCAAACCAACCTTGGAATCAGGACCTCTGTAACTGTTCATTTGTCTAATATATTTCAAATAAAATGTATTAATGCATTCTCAATTATATATAAACACATTTGCATTAAGTAGAGATGTTCACGACATCTTGGCAAGTCCCAAAAAACCTAAAAAAAACCCCTGTAAAATAAGCAAATATTTCTCCAGCATGGGTTGCGTAAGTGGTCATACAATTCAGACTTCTTTGGAAACAGAAAGTGCTATAAAATAATAAGGGTACAAGATGCCTCCTGTCAGCAGTTTAATAGCATGGTAACAACAGTAAGGGCGTGTTAAGAGAAACGCTATGGAGTGAAAATAGTCTCAATATTATTTGTAAATGTGTATTCCATGATTTGTAACTGAAAAAAAAAAAACGCTACGGGAAACACAATTCTAACAGGAGGGAAACACATTTCGATGGGGGAACGGGCTTCCACACAACACCATTGTAGCGTCGCCCCTCGGTGGTTAGGGGTAGGTTCAGCCGGCAACCGCTTTTTGCCTGGAATGGCTGTTTTCCCAGCAGAACAACTCTACCACCTAGCAGTAGCTTATTTAAACCATATATTTACATTTATAGGTTACTGTATAGAGTCTGTGGTTGGTAAATGCATGTGCTCTAATCGAGGGGCGACAAGCTATTCTGTCTATTCAGAAAAACGTCTTTCCCACTTTGAAATTAAACACAAATACGCCGAAAGCCCAGATTTCCCAGTTTTCCACCAGCACTTAAACGCATCATGCATTTACGAATCTGTGGAGCTGGGACCAGCGCTAAAATAGTCTCAAAATCCCGAAAGCAAAAGTAACCTGATCCGTGCGTAACACGAGACATTTGTATGCGCAGGAAGCTTTTTGAAAGCGAAAAGGATCAGAAATTTCCCCGCTGTGGGACAATAAAGGCTTATCTTATCTTATCTGAGAAGCTGAAGTTAAAAGTCTGTAAGTAAAATATTTTCAAATCTTGATTTTCAGTTACAAATCGTGTTTTTCAGTTACAAATCTTTTTTTTCAGTTACAAATCATGGAATACACATTTACAAATAATATTGAGACTATTTTCACTCCATAAAAAGCAGGCTTCAAGCAGTGGTTGAAGCAGCAGCCTGCAGTTGGGTGAAAGGCCAGACATCAGAGGAAAAGGTCCCCCACCTTTCATGGGCAGAGTGGTGCCTGGAAATGCATACCTCGCTCTGGAGCTTAAAAGAACATTTTTATGTGGAAAAACCATATCCGACTCATTTTATTATTCCAAGCAATATTATGTCTCCAAATACCTCTTGAGGTGATCTTTAAAATGCAGCAGTGATTTAAATTAAAAGGTAAGTGAGAAACACAAAGACAACAGTTAAACCCATTTTTATTTGAGAGTTGAGCTCTGACTTTGGGGCATTATTTACATCAATGTATTCTTTGTTTTGAGTTGTAGGTGGTGCATTTTAGTCCTGCAGCTGTGTATATGGCAAAGTCCACTAAGAATAAGAAATAAAAATAAAAATACAAAAAAGCTGTGGGCTGACTGCAACATCACACCCTGGAGAGTGAAAGGTCGGGGGGAGGGGAGGGGGGCTTGTAGAGTGACAGTGTACACACAGTATTCTACCTGTACAATAATAGTGCTACTATTCACATTCATCTGTACAATAATTATATTTACAGTGATCACATTAGGGAAAGAGCCAGTACCTGAGGAGTTAGTTCCATAATTAGCTTTACTCATTCACCGTGGCAAAATGAAACACACCCAATCAATGGCAGCCTGAACAACACAGAAAACATGGGATCCATTTCCAGGATCAGGTGTGAAGCTTCGAAGTACATCAACTTTACAGCCGCTCACTGTTTCAGCTGATGCAACAACTTGATTGTAGTTGATAAATGCCCAGTAGGCTGAGGAAATGTTGTCATGTGCAGGCTGGTTTCACTCCATGACAACAGTATCAATACTAGAAGACTATTTATGTTTTAGACATCAAACGGTCTTATCGTCTGAGTCACAGAACCCAGCCTCTACAACATTTTTCAAATGGTTCGTTCAACTTTTGCTAAAGTAGGCAGCAAAGAGCAGATTAGGTTACGGGTGGATTACGACGGTTTACGCAAGCCTAGTATGAGTCACTACCCTGCAGTAGTGCCAAGTGGTGAGAGTTTATAAACTGTATTGTGTTGTAGTTTCTCTAAAAGGAACACTCCTCTTAGATACTTCAGGTGAGCTGGCACGCTTTAACAAAAGACAGGAAGCTATAAACAAAAAGATGAGGTCATTAAAATTCTTAGTGCCAGCAGCTTTCACCTTCCCCTAGGACTCTCTCCAAAACACACAAACTATACATGAAAACATACTGGCCAATTCAAATTACCATTCGACAGCACATAAGATAAAAACACCATGAATAAACACATCATACATGTGCAGCATTACTCCCAAGAATGAAACGTCAACCAATAAATAAGAACAGAATAAAAATTCATTAAATAACAATCATTGTCTCAGTTTAAGATCACTGTTTGAGTGATCCAGTTATAACTTAAACAGTCATAAGTCCATTTTAAAAATATCTGAAATACTAGGCTCCTGCAAGTCCTCTCACCAGTGTCGGGATCATTGTTTCAGCAAACAGGTATATGCTTTGCACCTGTCTCACGACATGCCAATTACCTAACTAATCTGCACAACAGTGCCCTCTGCAGGCACAACTCAAACAAAACCCTTTTTTTTCTTTGGACCCATTTCACACAAAATCATATCAGAAAGGGAAAACGTTTCAAGTGGAAACTCTGCGTCTCTTTTCCACATCTTTGATCACTTGATCTCACTGTCAGTTTGCCAAGCATTGTGAAGTGCCACGGACCAGCAGGGTAACAACAAGCAGTCATACATGAAGGAGCTTTGGATTTGGTACTTCCCAGCAGCTTTGTGTCATCTGTAAACCTAGGTGTCCAGTCTAGGGATGGATGGAGTGTTAAGCCTTGTAGCAGTTGCCCTGCGTGGTGAGTGCCAGCTGGCCATTGGGTGCCACCTCGTTGGCCTCATCCTCCAGCAGGCCTGACACGTCAGCGTTGGGGATGCTGTCGTGGTAGCTGCTGAAGCTGATATTGTCCTCTTTTAGCTCGATGGTCCAGAAGGGGGCGTTGAGCTTGCGGTTCTGGTACTCCCGGTAGGTGTACACGCCTCCGACGAAGCCCAGCAGCAGCAGCACCACCAGAATGATGACCGCCAGGATGATGATGTTGAACTGCGTCCAGGAGACTTCCGTTAGGGCTGCTGTGGTGTTGTCAGTGGGGCTGCTCAGGCTGGTCAGCAGGGCCTGGGTGGTGGCAGCGGTGCTCAGCGTGGTGCTCGTGTTGCTGCTGGACGTGGAGGCTGGCACGCCTCTTGCCATGGCGGAGGTCAAGGTGGTGCTGGTGGTGGGCGAGGAGGGGGAGGGTGTACTCGATGTGGGGGCCTTTGTTGTGGTTGTATCTGCTGGTGTGAGAATGAGTCGGGGTGCTGAGGAGAGAAAAGCATTGAACACATTAGTGAACATGTAAAGATTTGTTAAATTCACAATCCTGACAGGCCAAAGCAATGAAGGCCTGTAATTACTGAATAAGTAACAGACTGTTGTCTAAAGACTCCAGGTTGTTGATGTTGATGTGTAAAGTAACTAGTGACACCGTGTGACAAAACGACACATCTACCTCTTAGTGCAGATACACCTGCTGCATTCTTTTATTTTATTTTATTTTTCAGTTGTAAGCTTCCAAGTAGTAGTCAGTATGTTATGTCACACAGTTGATGTCTTTGGTAAGCAGCTGTGTACAGTAATATGTGAGATAATGTCCAACTGTCCTCCTTCAAACTAAGGGATTCACAAGCTGTGTCCAAAAATCACTGATTCACTACTCCCTATATAATAGACTCTCTATCTACAGTGAGCAGTAAATTGAGATTTGAGACATTTTGCATCATCGCTGGAAGGAAATGTTCTATTATATTGTATTTTTTTATTCCATTATGTCAATTTTTGTAGAACACAAATTTCACACAATAGGGAGTGATTTAGGACATATCAATACACTTTTTCTTGAGTCAAAACTTTATATTCTAAGATAGATGTGTAATGAATAAATTGCAATTCATTTACTTTGCATGTTCCAGGGCCCTGATATTGGGCACGATGGCTCACTGAGACACTTAATGTTCTTATTTACTACTCATTTAAGTATTTCAAAAACACAGGTTTTGTTCTTAGAGAGGAGGGAGGCCTGCTCCTAAAATGTATAATTTTGTATTTTTATTACAAATGTTTTATAACGTATTTTAATATTAACTTTAATTTAATTTTTTACAATTTTATTACAAATGAAGCTATAGCTAGTAAATTCTAAAGTGTCTCTCCTGTTAGATTTGCTGCATAGGATGGGACAAATTACACTTGTATCAACCCGTTTTTAACAATCAAACCTTTAAAAAGTAGATTGGATGATAGTGTACTGCATGTAAAACACTGACATGGCCACCGATAATTTGCTATAGTAAGACCATAAGCTATTACATGATCTGCCAGTCTTTCTGTCAGTGATTTGCCAGTTTTAGAGCCCTGATATTGTGTATGTTGGCTCCCTGGCATTGCTTAGTGGGACACATAAATGAAACTGAGCCATCGTTAATGTTATTAGTTCCACCTGTGCTTTTCCTGCTATGACAAGTCCAAGTGTCTGCTGGGAAAAGAAATCTACTACTTTTTTATTTGTTTTCTGAGCAGTTGCCAGAACACCACAGTCTGATGTTTTTTATGTAATAAGTTATGAGTTGCTCCAACAACACCGCACTCAAAAATCGAGGGATTTTAGTCTGCAGGCTGGCATCCACACTCAACAGTTAGAATCTATAGTATGCAACTGGGACATATCTGTCCATGATAATCTTCCAGTATTTCCATTTCCTCACAAAGGAAATGAAAATGTATGTCACATTAGGTATGTATGAGAATGATATGTCTGACCAAGCAGTATAGTGTGATTTAATCTTACTTGGACGGGTGCAGTTATGTGCTTGAGCGTCCCCTATGTAGCCCTGAGCACAGAGCTGGCACCGGGACCCGGTGGTGCTGTTGATGCAGCGGAGGCAATGGCCGGTGTCGGGGTGACAGAGCTGGGCGGGCCCCTGAGGGTCTGCATTACCGCTGCAGTCACACGGAACACAAAGCCCAGATGCTTTGTAGAAGCCGGCGGCGCACTCAACACACTGTGGGCCGCTGTACAGGGGAAGGCACTGGTCACACACTGGGGAGCCACTGGGATCTGCACAGGAATAGACAAAGACACAAATCAGCACTTGCTGCTGCTAATGATGCAGCTACAAAGCTAGGCAAATCTTAACGTCTAGGCCTTCAAAATGGCTTTCCAGGACACCACCAGACCTGCAGCTTTCAGGGATAGATGCTAATATTTTCAAGCACTGGCCCCACGGGCCACCAAGCCTCTAAATTTGGTGGCCAAAGTACTTTTTTAAAAATTTTTTATTTATTTTTTTTTACACAACATTTATTTGTTATGTAAAAACAATACAGAAAAGGCAATTAAAACAACTTAACACAGTCTTCCTTAACTGTGACACTTCAATAAATGAAAAGACAGTAACAGAATGAAAATATATTTTTAGAATAAATTATTTAAATTGAATCATACATAGTCTTTGTAAACATATGGTATATATATTCTCTCAGTCTCTTAGTTCAGATTTGGGATGTTTGTGGAACTGTAACGTTACTTTGGCAAAGGCAAAGTATATCCAGTATAGGGATAAAACTTGGTGGCCACAGGGGGCCACCTACATGGAGTATTTGGTGGCCACTAACTTTTTGTGGCCATGGGGCCATAGGGCCATGGTTAATGTCAAACCCTGGCTTTGTTTTCTTCCTGGAGTATTATTGTTAAATACGGTGAACAGTTTGATTTTAGACAGATGTGTGCTGGATTCCCCCTAATGAAAAGAGACAAAGAAGAAAATACATTCTGCTATATTCCTGACAAGTAACACAATTGTACAATTCCCTGATATTTCCGGTCTGTTGTAGATTATTCATCAACATTTAGATTAATTAATTAATTTATTATTTGCTCATTTGTAAAAGGTAGTTTAAATGTTCAATTATAGCATTTTGTTTATGTTTTATGTAACAATCATCTGAACATGCATGCGCTTCTCTTCAGTCAGACAATCCTAAACGAAACAACTAACTCTGTGCCACTAGGTGGCTCAACATGACAGTATATCGACCAGGAAGAGAGTCATGTTCTGTGAGTCTGCACACAGGGCTGTTGTCTTCCCTGCTGTTTGCCCTGTGGAAGACACTGCTGTTATATCTCAGGAGGTCAGGTCATGCCCAGGCCCTTTACTATAATACTCAGTGGGTAAGGCACCTAGACTGGCAGGGTTAGGGTTTTTTTATTTAATGTTGGCTAAACACATGGTATTTGAAAAGTGGGTATTATACTGTATACAGCAGAGGTTTTCAAAGTGGGAGGTGGGCCTCCCCAGGGGGAGGCTCAGTGAATGGAAGTGAAAAAATATGACATTAGGTATTACATTAGTTATCACATAGATCACATAGAATAGCCTGTGTGTGATTTGGTTAAAGAGCCTTAGGACAGACTTTTTTTTAATGTATTTGGTGTGGTCTGAAGTTATGCTAGACAGCAATATTAGGCTATCTTGGCTCAACTGTTGAGTGTCTATGGGTGCACCTTTATCCAAGCTTTGTCTGAGGGGGGCCCACAGTCTCAGACTTTGAAAACCCCTGGTATACAGTATATATAGTATAGTTTTAAATATCTATTTTTTGATGTGGAGTTCTTAAAAGGCTGAGCTGGAGTTTGAATTGATCCCAGTGCCTTATGAGGAGCACCACTCTTCATCAGCAACGCATGCATGTCGTTTCTGAGGGTCAGCTTTCTCCTGCAACCTCCAGTCTCTTGTAATACAATGCCACAACGAACTGGAGCTACAGTATAACAGTACACTACCCTCAGCACCACTGTGTCCCCAAGGGGAAACTTCTCAGCAAACTACTGGCAGGTCTTATTTACAGTCCAAAACCAGCTCACAAAATTCTTCAGACTATTCCAAAGCCTTGACTACCCTGGTTATGTTATAGCTACTCAACAGTGCAAGGCAGTCCTTTTATTTTATAGCAAGTTGTACATTTAAAAAAGAGAATCAAATGGTAATAAAAATGCACATGAAGTAATAGTAGTAGTAGTAGTGGTAGGAGTAGTAGATGCAATGGGGCTGCATTAGTAATTGTAAAGTGGCTTCCGAATTGACTTGAACTTGATCCTTTACAGTATTAAAGCGTTGCATGCAGAGTGTCTTGCTTTGTGCATCAAATCAAGTGCTTTTTATCTAAAAAGGCAAAATTTGAAATTACAGGAATTTCTTTCACGCATGCAACACATACTTCAGGTCTTAAGAGACCTGGGACCTATTACACTCCGTCTAAATCCTTCATTTTATTCAGTTAAGCCCGCAAACCCCCTACTATTCCTCAAGCTATTTGTTTTGAACAGTTTTCTGGTGTCAAAGTGTCAGAATTGTTTTTCTAATGTTTTTCTCTAAAAGGTTTCAGGTTTTTATAGTTATAAAAGGAGCGTAGATTATTTCCACAGAATACAGGTAGCAGGTAACAGGAGGTAATAATTAATGTTTTCCTGTCTGGCTTCATTTTGTCACTAATACTCCACATTAATGCACACAAGGATCACGACCTTTGTATAACAGTGTACTGTAGAGCTAATCGATTAATTGATTAGTCAATCAACAGAAAATTATTAATCTATCAACTATTTTGATGATTGATTAATCATTTAATTTTTTTTTTTTTTTTTTAGCAAAAATGCCAAACATTCAGCAGTTCAAGCTGGTACACTGAGGATTTGGTGCCTTTTTATATCCTATGTAACAATATACTGAATATCTTTGGGTTTTGGATTGTAGTGGGGAAAAAAACAAGATATTTGACACATTGGGCTTTAGAAAAAAAATGTTTCACTATTTTCTGAACAAACAATTGAGGAAATAATTGGCCGATTAATCGATAATGAAAATAAATAATCATTAGTGGCAGCCCTAGTGTACTGTCATAGTAAAGATGGTGCTGTGTTAGTGTTTCAGGTTAGCTGAACTTTTTCTTTGATACTGGATGAAACTCTGAAAATGAACTGATGACGAGCAGTATATTTTGTGATCAATCAGAATATAAATTGAGTAAGAGTATGACAGTGTTAGCTCAGAGGATGGGACTAATGACTACAAGACAGTATATGCAGTAATGACTACAAGACAGTGACTGTGTAATTAGTAATTACACAAGACTAGTTTGTGTTGGTAAGCTCCAGTCATTGAGTGGTTACAGAAGCCTATATGGAACACAGTATGGGAATTGCTGGAGCCTTTACTACACAGGCAACCTGCAAATCATGTTGTAACAATTTCTTCATCAGTTTTATTTAACTCTAAAGACTAACACTGATTTAATATGTAGAATCTCCTTTCAATTTAAACATTTGTACACCTGAAGCAAACTTATAAACCTATAAACCATACGTTTATGAGTTTATGAACTTGAAAATGAAGGCATCCATCCAGATTAGACCAGATGTCTTCCTCCCCAGCCATGTCCTCCAGCTCCTCTTGGGGAATCTGAAGGCCTGATGGGACATAAAATCCCTCCAGCATGTTTTGGGTCTCCACAGAGGTCTCCTCACAGTGGGACCTACCCAAAACACCTCCAAAGGGTGGCATTCGGGATGCCCACACCTCGACCTCAACTAGCTCCTTTTAATACAAAGGAGCAGCTAGTGACCCTGAGATGGATGTTGTTGAGGGCATGTTGGTAGGGTCTTCCATGGAAAGTTGTTTTCCAGTCAAACATCTAGACTTTTGTAGACCCTTATGATGAGGTCAAAAAAAGACATAGCCACCTCACTTCACCTCACTTGGATGAGGGAAAGCAGGGCTCCATCTCTCAGGGCCATGCCTGGGAGAGAGGCTCGGCTGTGTTTAGCCCTTAGAAAAAAGGTGGGACACAAGGGAAGGAATGAGGCTGCATTGCCAGAAGGGCAATACCGTACACAGACATTGTATGTTGTTGGCCATTGTTCTTTTTATATTTATACCTATTTTCTCACCCACTTATATGTACACAGTATATATAATAGTTCTATGTTTATTTTTTGACCTGTCTTTGTTCAGCTTTCTTGTCCTTATTTTTAACTGTACATCTATTCCGGTCTCCCTGTAAATTGTTCTGTGTGTAAGTACATTGAGAGTCAAATTCCTTGCATGTGTTCACATCGTTGGCCAATAAAGCGGATTCTGATTCTGAAAAGGAATTCCTGTTAAGTAGCCTCCTCTACAGCTTTGTGGACCAACTGATGCTCTGCATTTAGACTCCAGTCCTCCTCACCACACCAGAGCCCTTGCTGCTGAATGATTTAGACACAGATAACTGCCTTTCAATGGCCTAGATGTTGGTCTCTATCTAGTGTGGTCACGTGACTGTGTTGTATTCCAGCACCGAGCAGGCTGCTCCTGATAAGCTTGATTTAACCTCTGCTGGGGGTTCAAAGGCAGCCCGCCTGCTGGGTTATATAACCAGGAGGAAACATGAGCTGCTCTGCACTGCACGGGGCCACAGGACCTGACCTGCTTGTTAACCGTTGTCCTCCACTTTGCTGTGACACAAATGCAGAGGCCAGGTGGACGCTGTCTGACACACACACTTAAGAAAGAAAAAAACAACAACATAGAGATGATATTTGATAGGACACTGTAAACTGAATGACTGAAAGAGCCCAGCCATCCTATACCACTGAGCAAAGATACAATCATACATGGATGATTTAACATGTGTGACCCACATTCTGAACTGGTGCAGTGCTCCATTTCAGTGTCAGTATAGATGGATATCCACCTACTGCAATAGGCCTCATCAGCACATTTAGAAAGCATCCATCCTCCAGTGTGGAGCCATGATACTGCATTGTG
Organism: Macquaria australasica; assembly: GCA_005408345.1. Classification (NCBI taxonomy): domain Eukaryota; kingdom Metazoa; phylum Chordata; class Actinopteri; order Centrarchiformes; family Percichthyidae; genus Macquaria; species Macquaria australasica. The sequence continues at coordinate 340,019 of SEMN01000517.1, read as the reverse complement.
GCATCTTCTCATTTGTCACTGTTGCCAGGGCAACCCCTACTTAGAGGCTGCTGCTCTTTCCAGCTCCAGGGTTCAGTCTAAAACATCCTCCACAGCCACACACACTATCACCACAAGAGCAGCTCTGTGGACACGATCCAGAGCATATTTCTGATCATGTGCTCTCTAATGCAGCTCTTCCTACACCGTTTCTGCTGTCCAAACAGAGAACGTGATGCTGCCCATCCCCCCCAGTCTGCTGCTGCCTGACTGGCGCTGAAATGGCCCAGCTGTGCTCATGCTGTCCCAGCTCAGCCTGGTTCATGTCCCTTCCCCTCCCTCCCTACCGCGTTGCGCAACCTCCGCTGTGGCCCCTGGCAGGGGCAAACATAACCTGACAGCCGAAGTGCATCTATACATGGCTGTTGCCATGCAGGCTGCTGCCAATGGGGGGGTATCGGGACATGGCAACGCTGTCGATGATTGGTCCAGAAAGGGGAAGGGCAAGGTGAGAGAACGTGATGAGGGATAACTGAGTGGAGTGAACGCAGTGATGCAATGCTGAATGAAAACCTCAATAGGCACTTTGCAGAAAGGGTGCAAGAGCCATTTGACGTGGATAAGCTGTGATCTAAGCCACTGTGTCATGGTGTGATGATGACACGCACAAAGTGGCATAACGCGGCTCCTGGCCATACTGTAATTAAGGTCTTGGAACTGAAGTTAATCTCTTTTTGACTGATTACCCTGTTAGCACAAATAAACCAGGTAACACAATATTTCCTTTCTACCTTTGGCGTCTTGTCCACTAGCAAAACAGTACAGTATGAAACAGTTTGGTCTAGAGCTGAAACAATGAGTCCATTCATATATTAGTCAATCAATAGAAAATGAATTAGCAATAATCGATGAATTGTTTCAGTCCATTTTCAAGCAAAATCCCAAATATATGATGTTTCCGGCTTCTGAAATGGGAGAGTTTGCTGCTTTTCTAACATTTATAATCATCGTAAATTGACTTGATTTGGACTGTTGGTTGGACAGAACCAGTTCTGGGAAATTGCGAAGGTTTATTTCACCGGTTTCTGACATTTGATAGACCAAACAATTAATCAAATAATCGAGAAAATAATCATCGGCTAAGTTGATGAATATATAGTTATTATATCGTTATCGTTAATTGCATGAGTACCTTTGGGTTTTTGTAACAACATCCTTCGTGAAGACATCGCTTTGGGCTCTGGAAACATTGCAATGCACACTGCAAACATTGGACATTTAAAAAAAAAAAAATAGTTTTTGATGTTTTATAGAGTTCTGACGTTCACATGAACACACTACTGGTTACTTGATAACCGAGTTATCTTTGGGTATAGATATGTAATTGGTGAGTAGATTTGATCCGAGATGTGTGGCTTAATAGAAACCATAGTGTTAACAAAAAATAACTGGTTGAGACTTCAGAGACTGGTTTTAGCTAACAGCAAACACCAGTTCAGTAAATGAGTTGTATGCAAAGGGGCATTTCACTTTAGCTGGTGGAATAAGCTTGAAGGGGTGGGAGTGTGGTGGGCATTTCCTCACCAAGACTGGGGGATTAGATGGGAAAAATACTGCCTGCTTTGATGAATTCTAGTGTGTCTATTGTGACATGCCAGTGGCAGGCAGAAACATGAGTTCAAGAATCCAACATACTTCACACAGCGCGAGATGATGGTGGACTGATTTGTGAAATGTTTTCCCTTCTCACATTAATCTCTTCAGTACCTTAAGCATTATTGTTGACCAGGTGCATCCCTTCGTGATTAGTTAAGCTGTTTTAAAATGAGATGTCGGGCAGAACTGAAGTGGTTTAGGGATATGACTGTGACTGTAGTGTAAGTAGGGCAGCGGCAGCCTGGAGGTGAAAGAAGTGGGGTCATACAGGAAGGTTACTGTTAATCCCAGACTGTCTGGAAATAGAGATCGAAAGCACTCTAGTTTACAGTTCTGGAACTTTGGAAGATTATTTCTTACCACTACCAAAACATTTTTTTTTAAATAGAAATTAATGGAAACACTTCAATGATTTGTGTCGGGGGAGCTGTATGTAGCCTGAGAGACAAAACACTGGGCATAAAAAGTACTCACATAACATGTTGCTGCTCAAGATGTGTGCTGTGAGTGCACAATAGCAGTCAAAGCTAACCTAGATGTACGTATCTGCCTTTGTGGAAGCAGGCAACAGAATCCAAATCAAATGCTTGGTTACATTAGGGAGTGGCGTGCAGAATCATTCACCACAGAACCTAATGCGGATTATCAGGCAGATGCACCAGAGACTGGAACTAATGGCTGAATTTGGCAGGTTTTTTTGTCTTGTTAGAGAACTTTGGAGAACTGATTTGTCCTGCCGTGCCGAGCCACTACAGTTTCATGAACTATTCATGTGAATGGCACTTAACAGTAAGAAAGGCCACCCAGTTCACTAATGGAACTGAATTTAAATTTCTGTTTTGTCCGTGGTGGGACTGAATGTTGGCATGTCACTCTGAATAAATGGGTTTAACCAACCACAAATGACAAACTCTTTAGACTATTAGGCTATGGACCTTACAAACATTAAAGCAATAGTTCGACATTTAATTCATTGAAATGCGTGTTATCTGTTTTCTGGCAGGGAGTTAGATGAGAAGATTGATACCACGTTCACATCTCAACAACACCCGTTAATTATAAACTACAGCAAGCAGCAGGTTAGCTTAGCTTAGCTTAAAGGCTGGAAATGGAGAAACAGCTAGCCTGGCTCCGTCCAAAGACAACAAAATCCACCTACCAGAACCTCTGATGCTCACTAATAAACTCGTTTGTTGAATCCATACAAAAGCTGAAGTGTAAAAACCCCATTGGTGTTGGTGTTAATGTGCGAGGACATTTCTCAGCTGGGAACAACTTCCTGGAGTCTCCGCTGATTGCCAGGCAACTGACGAAATCTTGAACTATTCTTTCAATCAAATGAATGTTTTCTGATTACATTCATCACTCTTAAGTTCATTCAAAGTTTCCACAAAACACTTGTGAGTCATAAACCAGGTAGTTTATGACTCACTCGCTGCTTTCACTTTTTCTTTAAAATCAAACTCACACTTCAAAACAAAACATGGCAGTTGTCAGTACTTAGTATTATTATTGAGACCATTGTTTGTTTGCCCTTCATTATATGTGGGGTATGTGATTTGAGGATAATATTTAATTGTGATATTTTTTTATACCAATATTGCCATTGCGATTCAAATTACTGTATGTCAACAACTGCCACATACGCAAGGTGCTGCTTTTGTTTTTACATTTTTGCTAACCAACTTTTTGTTTCGTCCTTGTTCATCTTGTTCCAAACTAAGCGTGTCAGACCAACCACTTGTACTGTGTTGTCACGTACGCAAGCACACAAAGTGCAACCTGTTTGCGTCTCTCCTTTTCATCTCGTCTCCCTTTGACTGCATTTCTCTTATTATATAGATTACTGGCCAAAGGTAGATGACATGGTGTCGCGTTGAGATATTTACAGGACTGCTAGTATCAGGTTTTGGTGTCAGAATCCCCAGGATCAAAGAACAAAGATTTCTTTCTTCAACAGTCAAATAAAGTAAATGACAGTACTCCTATACAGTATATGCACCATTAATACAACACTCAAACACTGACTTATTGGTGGTTGTGAGTGGCAGGGACTGACCGGTGTGACATGTGCCGGTGGAGGTGGAGTTGGAGCAGGGACACGGTGCACAGGCTTCGGTCAGGGCAGTTCCGGGGCCGCGGTAGAAACCAGGCTTACACTCCTCACAGTTGGATCCCTGGGTGTTGGCCTCACAGTTCAGACACACTCCTGGAGAACGGAACAAAGGTCACATGATTACTTAGAGGGGTGTTTCCCAGATCTGCACACTTCAGTCAACACAAAAAGTGAGAGAAGTCGGTTATATAACCCTCACTACCTTTTTATTCATCTGCAAAATCATTCCTCTAGTATGGGGTTTCGAAGTTTTTAGGACTAATAGCTTTCAGTTTGGGCTGACATTCAGTTTCTATTAACTGAATTTGACCATTTTGTACCAGAAACATTACAAAGTTGCATGTGTTTACTGTTCCACTAGAATTGTATTCATATATCACAGTACAAAATCCTCTGTGTGGCATGGCGTTCATCACTCAACAGGTTTTTTGTATTTTGCTGTTTTATAAATTCCATGTCGCAGGGAAAACTGTCTCAAGATAAGGAGTTTTCCAAGAATGTACTGTTATAGCAGTACAAAGAAACATGTGACCAATCAAACCACATTATAGCCATCATTTCAGAGTGGACCAGATCAGATTTTAAAAAGAAGGCCAACTCGTCATCCAAATGTTTGTGTGCACTCCCCAAATGCACTTCACTTCCTGCTCACTTTATTCCTAAAGGTTTTTTACCCTTTGCTTATTGTTATTATAACCTTTATTTAATCAAGGAATCTCACTGACATCAAGATCTCTTATGAAAGAAAGGCAGAAGAAAAGTAAAGAGGCAAGACTTACAAAAAACACAGCCGGTCACAAACATTTCTTTCAGAAGTGGGAGGGTCGCCATGATGTCAGAGTAAAAGAAAAGTGAATGCTATTACCATTTATATGCATTTATATCACTCTAGCAAATACCAAATTATGATAAACCCTATAACCCTTTAAATAACCCTATTTAAAATCATATTTAGTTTCCTTGATAGAGACCTGATACCTTCATGATAGATAATGTTATATATAGTATTTGTATCTTTACTACAAAGAGCACTGTCTTTTACCTTTGCTTGACATTACATTTTAGCGTATTTTTAGGAGAATATTAACTGTAAATAAAGACAGAGATTAAAGATGATTTTAAACATGCAGAGGAGGTGGGGGTTCTCTATTAGCCTTGAGATCTTCCTCTCAGTCTGCATCAATAAGAGAGGACAGCTTGTATGCTGCCTGAGAGGTGAAACCCGGTGGGAAAGAAACCAGTTGCTGTGGCCACTGTTTTCAAAACTCATTGTTGGTGCGTTCAAGGACACTCAGACATCTGACATTTAAGAGTTAGTTCAGGCTTCACATATCACGTGAAGTTAGCATAGTCACTGCCAAACTTTTAAATGACCTTGCAATATTGACTTGTGATGAAATTGTTTATTGTAATATCTAAAAAATATATATAATATTAGCTTTTATGTATATTTAAGTTATGATTTATTTCATTACTTACATAAAAAAACAAACAGTAATGAATTATTATTATTGTAAATATTTGTGATGGTACTACCACTATCGTAGTGTTTGTAGTTGAGCCTCTGTCTGCAGCTGAGTTGTTGTGCCTCCATGATCATAGACAGAGGTCGTGTAGACATGACTAACTCTACCCACAGGCTGCCTAGCTTGCTATATCTTTGCGTAACAGCGGTTTCAGCCATGAGCTGGAAGAGTCTGCAGGCTCCACTTCCAACCATGCGCTAATCCGGTGTCAGCAGAGGAGCTGCTAATAAGTGAAATCAGCTGCTGAAAACCGCACTCATTACAGGTTAAATTGCTAGTTGAAGAGGGGTCTGGCCTGGAGAAAAGTGCTTCCTTACACTAAATTGTGGAGCAGTGATGAGAAATAACAGCTTTCACACAGCTTTTGTTGATAAATTATGGGGTTTCTGAGTGAAATGGGACTACATTTAAGTTTACATTTATTATATGCAAAATTGAAGCAAAGTGGATTTCCAACACCTCAGTTTTATAGAGCAGGTTTTAAACAGGTGCACTCAAGATTCAGAGGTGAATATCAAATCATAGAACGTGTTCTTGTGAAAAGTGTTGTTGATGATAAACTAGATCTCTTCAATTTTTCTGCGCATTCTTCTATTCAGTCTTAAGATATTATCTCAGTTGGGTCAGTGTGGGGACAATCTCTGTCCTGTTGGAAACGACGAGTCCCTATCGTATCCGAGGGCCACACAGTGTTTGGGATACTGTATAATTTGCATTTGCACAGTGTGTTGTTGTGGAAGCGGCCCTGGGGAGAGGCCAGGGTCAGTCTTTAGAGGGAGCTGTCAAATCTGAGCCGTGTTAACCCGAACACTGAGCCCAGGCAAGGCTGCAGCACTCCATGTGCCCCTGCATTATAATGGAAGACATATGGCTTCCAAACCCCCTCCACCTTTCCTCCTGCCTGTCACTAGCTGGAGGTTTAGTCCCAAAGCCTGACTGCTGGGAGGTGAGCAGCAATCCTCCTTTACATGTGATCAAGGACACAGAGGAGGATAAATCCACCTCAAATAAGACTGGAAACCGGATTTGTGATATTCTACCTTTTTAACATTTCACATTCCATTAGCTTATGATTCAGCACCTTTCCTGGTCTCCTCAAGCTCCTTCTTACCAACTGAATATGAGCCTTCTGTTGTGGTTCCACAGTCAATATTTACTTTAGAGAAACTGAAGGGTTTGTGTACTGCCAAAGCCTTTAATCAAACACAGCAGATTATCGTCAGCGTATAGAGCAGAGGTGTTAACCTGCACAAAGTTAGTTAGTTTAGATTTAATGAGATAACTGTCACAAAAAGGCTCTAAAGAGTTTAGCGGCAGCTAACAGCTGATACTGACATTACATTCCTTTGGCAAAAGAAACTTAAAATTGTGTTCCTACACATATCAGGGGAAATTTGGGGTTCAGTTTCTTGCTGAAGGAGTAAAACTGGGGATCGAGCCTGGAAACCCTGAGAATAATGGTCAGCCTGACTCATAACATAATTATTAACTAGCATACAGTCATTGTAAGGTCTTTCATTTTGGACAGTGGTGGAAGAAGTATTTAGATCTTTTACTTAAGTAAAAGTGACAACATCACGATGTAAAAATACTCCGTTATAAGTGGAAGACCTGCATTCTAAAATAAAAAGTTACCTACAGTTTTTCTCCATTGTTTTGATGCATTGTTAGAAACACAAGCCCGGTTTTGAGCATCGGTGACACAAACACCAGATCTGTTTTCTATTTCCAATTCAGCAAAATGCATGCTCCAAAAAGGGGTGTTCTCAAAACTCTTCAAAAACACATACTGGCATCTAAAAAGAAAAAAACATAACAAAAAATGTCTCACTCAAACCTGCTGTAAACATAACTGAAAGTCAAATGGTCTTTACCGATTGGTCTCATTAACCTATTTACACACACATTCACACACCGATGGCGACGGAGCTGCCATGCAAGGTGCTGGAGCTGGGGATCAAACTGACAACCTTGGGATTAATGTACGACCCGCTCTACCTCCTGAGCCACAGCCACCTCTATTACTGAATTAAATTCAAATTAAATTAACAAATATAAAGATATTTTACCCACCGTCAAACTAGTGTGTCCCTATAAGCTTACAATGAGGACACACATTGATGGTAAAGCATGTGACTCTTACTGAAGACTAACTGAAAATCCTGTAGCCCACTTGTGGAAATTCTGAAAAAAGTCCCTGCATCAAAGGCGACAAAGGCAACACTGGCTCGCCCAAATATCGTTTTCTCTTAAGAAGAAAACAGCAGCCAGCCTGTTCACCTGTGTGACACCATGTTTTCTGTGGCCGCAGCAGACTCACCGGACTGTGGATGGCAGTAGTTGGTGTGGTTGTGACACTGGCAGGGCCGGCAGCCGGTGCTGCTGAAGTGGAAGAAACCTGGGTGGCATTCGTCGCACTTGGGTCCATACACTCCCGTCTTGCACACACATATCCCTGAGCTGAAAGGGGCAGAACAGAAGACAAAACTGAAATTAATAGAGTACAAAATACAGTCCCAGAAAGCATTTCATTTAATGCAGCTGAACACCGAGCCAGAGATGTGAAGGGAGGGGTGTGCTGTTTTAGATTGCAGTCATGACAGCTGTATCTCCAGACTGTTGTGCTGATTCCACACTTGACTTCCTGCAGGTACTCCCCTTCATCCATCTGCTTTCTGCAACTCTGCTCCAGGTATGAAGCATGTGGGAAGCACCTCCGAGTCACTTATAGTTCAGAGCCACCTAGACCGGTCATATCAATTTTCTCCACTAACATATTTGACATATTGTGCTATGAGTGGTGTCCATCACCTCACTGCATAAAATCTGTCGTTTTTTTGTTTGTTTTTTTAGATAGTTTTGGTTTTATTTGATCTAGTTTAGAGATAGATTTCTGCTGCCACAACAAACGTATTTATGTGGCGATCAAAGCATTGAAGAATTACATTTGAAAAATTCATATTAGTGTGCCTTTCCAAAAACAATGTTGCACAGTTTTCATTGGTAAGAACCGAAGAAATATACCCCATTAACCACAGTATGCAGATATCAAAAAAGCCAAGGGAAAATGCAACTGAGAAGCACTGGAGCCAGACTACTGTACAGTCCTGATATTGACATGATGTAAATGTATCAGTCTCTCCAAGATGCATACATAATCTTTACTCCTCCCAACTGTAAGTAAGCAATCTGTGTAAAATGACTACAAACAGGGTCTTGCTCCTATAGTGATGGCGGCTGCATGGCACTGAGAATACGAGAAACGCCATCTGTCTCCCTGTCACATTAAAGCGACAGGAGGAAAGCAGCTCCAGTGATTCTAATTAGCGGCTCCAGCGATTTCAACACACAGTCGTACAGAGAGCTTTGAGTGCTGTTGTAGCATTTATCTGATCCCTGATCAGAGCAACCGTGGAATGATCTGCATGATTGAGGGAGCCGAGCGCCCCACAGAAGGTGGGAAAAACTTTGTTTTATGTGAGTCATTGATGTGTTTGTGTTAGTTTATGGATAGTTGTTAGCTAGCTACCCAAACTGTTATTGTTGTAACTAAACTGCATTTTTGTCAGTTACCAAACAGTCTCAGGTGCATAACCACTACCCCCTGGGCTGGAATAGGGCAGATCCTGATTAGCATGAAGCCCTGTGGCAAGATGGACTGCAACCAATTTATGTAAGTGTAAACAAAAGCGTGTTAAAGAGCTGAATTTTTCTGAATTTTATCTGGATATGTAAATGGGGCCATTGTCCCTTCATTATAATACAATATAAAGTGAATTACTTAATTTAAGACAGTTACGTGACCATCCACAGTTATGAGAGGGGACACTGATAACCCTTTTCCACCAACATGGAACGGGTTCCGTTCTGGTTCGCACACCTAATTTTGAACTGTTCGGAGCATTTCAACCAAAAATAAAATGGTTCGGAACCCGAAAAGTTGATTTCCAGCTGGAACCAAAAAATAGCAGGTTTTCCTTGACCTTTAGTGCAAACTGTGATGTCATCAGTGGGCGTGTCATATTCTACATGTTGGAAAGAGAGGATGGAGAAGGCAACAATGGTCTACTGTGGTAATAGTCTTCTACGTCTTCTTATCATTAATAGTTGGTCCATGATTGTTTATTGGATAAAAACAAATATCTGTAATAACAGAACAAAAGCTCGCAGGTAATCAATGAGATCCGCCATCTTGCTCCTACTGTTTACTTCCGTTGTGCACTGTGCAGCGCCCTCCGTTGATGAAGCATCGTTGATTTCAATGGTTCAGCTCAAAACTGGTGGAAACGCGGGCTGGTTCACTAAATAGCGCCAAGGTTCCAAATGATCCTGAATGGAACCGGTTCAAGAACTAGAGATATTTTGGTGGAAAGAGGGCATGAGAGGATGAGTGGCGTGCAGGGGGCTCCAAAAAAACTTGGACCAGCCCTGTGAGACCAATACATTTGCGAGGCCAATATATCAGCCGATATTAGCTTATTGTGTATAGATCAGTATTGATGTACAGTATATGTCAGCTGATAAGTAACAAGAAAGTGCAGTACAAAAATGCCAAACTAGGGTTTTTTTTAAAAAAGGTAAAAAGTGAAAAAGTGTCACCTTTACATAGTTGGTCCACCAGAGACTTCACTGGCATGCTGATTTTTACACTGTAAAATGTCCCACTGTATTGTGGTCAAAATTCTTAAAAAAAATATATATATATAAATCTAAGGGATCTGTATCAAGATTGTGTGTTTATGTTTAAAATAACAAAACAAAAAAAAAAAAGTACATTTCATAAGATTTTTTTTAACTCCCAAATATTGATATAAGTATTGCCCTCAAAACTCCAGTATGGGTCAGGCTAAATACAAACCAAATATAGGAAATTAGAGCATTGAGCTTTTATTGGCTTCATGTGTTTTACATTAGTTAAATCAAATTACATTTGAGCTCTTCAGCAATAACACATAAATGACTTATTTCATTTGTTAATGGGTCTTTCCCTGGTTGGATCTGCACTCTCGCCATCCCGTGTAGCTGGCTGTTAAATATAGAAAGTGCATGCTCATTTATACATGAGGGAAGAGTGAGTGGCAGTGAGAGTTTATATTTGTTCCTAGAGAAAAATCTCCAGCCCAAACTCAAGGTAATTTCCTAGGAAAAGTACAATGCTAAGTCAAGCCTGATCAGCCCTCAAACCCAGACAATGGACTCAGAAACATAATCTGGGGACAATAGCTTCAAAACAATTGAAGTAAATCAAGAGTGACTGGGAGCACTTTCCATGAGCGTGTGCGTGGGTCTCCATACAAACAGGGCTTTGTTAAAACAACTGCACTTAATGCAATTGAAGAGGCCCACAGCGATGCTTAGTGGGGCGTGGGCACTGCTGAGGACAAGGCTGGGAGATCAACAGTCCTCATTTTTCCAGCTAAAAACACACACACATACACACACACCCCCAACAATAACAAAAATATCCACATGCAGCATCATGGCTCTAATGCAGTGTGGCCAGAGAGATAATGTCCAACTGTCATAGAGAAAGTGAGCAAAAACTCCACTCACTCCTCATAAAGTGCTTGAATTTAAAAACGCCATCATGACTCATTTTGAGAATGAAATTCCGTTATGTGCAACTGTGGATGATTGCATCCTCAAAAGTACATACTTAGCAGCTGAAGATCAGGGACACACTGTTGATCAGTTTAGCAATATTCCTCAACATGTATTTCACTTCTTTGCTTATTCTCTCTTCACTACATTAAAAACCAATCTAAAAATCTTTAATATTGGTCTATCATTAACCAAAAATAATTTAGTTGATATTTGACAACTAGATAATCAAATTACATGTTTTTTACAAATTTGTAGTGAAGAAATGAGTAAAATGTATATTTGTTTGTGTTGTTTAAGTTACAGTCAAAACTGTATCCTTCTGCAAATTAAATTAATACTGCATAACAAATGTAAGTTCATTGTCAATTAATTATCAATAAAAGTGTGATGAATTATTTATTCAATAAAATGGGGAAAAATGTCTGTCATCATTTTCCAGAGCCAAAGGTAACGTCTTCAAATGTCTTGTTTTGTACGACCAACAGTATTATATATCATTTACAATGACATACAACAGCAAAAAGCAGCAAATCGTCCCATTTAAGAAGCTGAAACCAGAGAATGTTGGGAATTGGCCTCATGACTGATAGCACACATTGACAAGGTATATGTTTAAACATTTCCCAGTTAAACAGTTGCTGATATGAACTGGGAATCCTTCCTGAATAATTAATCATTTACATCATGGCTTCAAACATTATTGTTTACTGTGGTTTTCCAGTAAAATAGATTCATAACTTCTTTTTAATCTGTAACTATTTATTGCCTTGCTTTTGCTTTTTGTTTTTATAGTATTTTCTTTCTAATCTTTAACAATGTATTTGCTTGTTCTCGCATTGTCTTTATTTTCTTTTAAATGCAACTTTAATGTTTTCTTAAACGTCTTGTGTTTAATGTATTTCTATGCCCCTGTAAAGCACTTTGAATTGCCTTGTGTCTGAATAGTGCTGTATAAATATACTTGCCTTGCCTCACAAGGCACATCACTTCTAAGGTGAGAATCTCTGCCATTACCTAGAAATCGTCAAACTTGTCTTCTACATTTCCTTCTACATTCATGCTGTAATGAGAAACTTCACACATTTGATGCGGTTTTATTGATTTATTTTTATGTTTAAGCTAAAAGAAAATGTTCTCATTCCCTGATCAGCAGTTAGAGAAGCTTAAAGCTGTGGTAGGTATGAAGGATTTGAAATAACTTTCATGTACATATTTGAACCCAGGTCTCATCACAAAGAGAGCAGTGATGTGATGAAACAGCCAGCCTCTGGGAGGGGTTCTTGCCCTTTTCGTCCTTGCTGTGTGACTGACATACATTTCTTTATGACGTTCGAGTGTTTCCAGGCCGGTGTATGCCAGGTGGGCGGGGTTTCCACACCGTTTATATTCGGCATACAAATGGCGCATGACCTACAATGCGTCGCTTGTGTGACAAGAAATCAAAGTACCACGAGTGCCAGACAATAGACACTCAACACATGGCCTGGCATGGCTGAAGCAGGTACTGTACCATCTCTGCCAACAGCTCGCACTCTAGAAAGACTGGCAGGAATGATGGTTGCATACAGCATTACTGACAGTGATACTGTCTCTGTCTATAATGCTTACTTTTTTCTCGTACATGCTGGTGCAACTCATCCTCAATATGCAGCATTTTAACACCTTCAGCCACACTGCCACCAGGAGTGGGTAATATGGATAAAATCCTCTATCACGGTATACATGTTGTAATATCACAATATGAATATCATGAGAATGTAAATTACCTAGAAGTTAAATATAACCAGACAGGAGTGACTAGTTTTGGCCAATACAGCAAATTAAATGTATGACAAATCAAGGTACTTCGTTACATTTACGCAAAAATCATATAAAATCCAATATTACCATAAAGCAGTACTGCTCAATGGCCTTATATAACCATTATAGTAAAGTGATATTAAAGGGATAAATACCACAGTTCAAACAGTATGTCAAAACAAATGTATATCCTCTCATGGTATATATTAGAGCTGAAATGTTTAGCTGATCAACAGAAGATTAATCGGAAACTGTTTTGATAATCAGTCGTTTATGTAATTTTTCGAGCAAAAATGTCCCAAAAATCTCTAGTTCCAGCTTCTCAATGTTCGGGATTTGCTGCTTTTTCAATTCAATTTTTCAATTTTATTTATTCACGTATTTATCCTCAACTGCTGAGATATTTATTTATATAAATAACATGTGACAAGAAACTGAATATCTTTGAGTTTCAGACTGTGACGGACTTCGGGAAATTACGACTGTGAAAATAAATAGCGATTTGTCACAATTAATAGATTACTTGACAAAATAATTGGCAGATGAATAGATTATGAAAAGAATTGTAAGTTGCAGCCCTAGTTTATATCATCCTGTTGCCCTGCCCTGCCCGTCACTGCTCATCATCAGCTGATACAAATTCCATGCACAGTGTAACCTGCTGCCCACACAGTTTTGATGCTATGCAACATCCAGCATGCCAGTATGAGTCTGCAGATGGTCTGTTGCCTTTGATTTAGGTGTTTTTCCTTGCACAAAATAAAACCTTTTAACTGACGTGAGGAAATGGATAATTTCACTTGATTAAAGCTTATTTTTTTTCTAATTAGAGGAATGAAAGAAGAGAGAGGAAGAAAGAATAAGAGAAAGTCCTACCTATGCAGGACTGACATATGACAGAATAACTAAATCAATGCTGGCAATGAAAGAGTTCTCCAATAAGTTTGCTGTAAGATAACAAATGCCTTATATGATAAAGGCTGGAAAAACATCCAATGTGGTGTAAATCAGCTGGGCAATGCAGGAAATGAGCAAACGCCAAAGGAATCACGCTGGGCCAGTCCTTTAATGCACCACCACGGCCTGTTCTCTGCTCTGACTGGCTGGCAGTCAGTCAGACACTGACCTGTGGCAATGCAGCACAATCTGTCATCTGCCTCTACTGACTGAGCCTTTATCTTAGACTGGGAGGAGCGAAAATAAGAATTTTGTCGTCCAATATGCAGCTTGCAAACCCTCCAGGTCCACTGTTACCCCAGTAGAGGCAGGATTGGAGGACAGAATATTATTATTATTATTATTATATTATCTTGGTAGGTACAGAGATGATGCTTGAGAGATGCTGAAACCGTGTCCCTCAGTGATCAGTATTCCTGGTGTTAATTTGTGCCCTCTTGGCCAGGAGGAGGGGCTTTTTTATTGTTTTGGTGTGATTTCACTGACTGCACTGTGCTGGCCCAGCTGCCCCGCATCAGATCCGCATGTTAAGTAGGTCAGTATTACATGGGCGACAAAGCTTAACCCCATTCTGCGGCTGCCGCGGCAACGTCAGCTGTACAGCGTGTGTCGGATAAGGGAAGACAGTCGCAAACATCCTCTCCGCTTCGGGGAAGTGATCACCAGTTTAACTAACAAGAGGTGAATGCTTGGCAAAACCAAACAGGGAACTAAACTAAGCAGGTTTAGTTGCATTGCTGGGTGTTATGCAACAGAGCAGCAGAACTTGTGATCTCTTCTGGAGTGCTCAACACAAGCGGTAAATGAGCCAGTTTTCAGACTAAAGGCTAACAACATTCCAAGTCATGTAGTGAAAGGTTGGCTTGTTTATTAGAAATTATATAATGGATTTGTAGAGTGGAGTGAGTGGAGTGGTTAGAGCCACGGGTTTGGGTTTGAGAAATGTTGATGATGATGTTTAAATGGAAACAGCTCATGGGACAGTGAGACATTCCACTGAAACCCTGGTGTACAAAACAAAAGGTCTGGATTGACCAGTTCTTCCAATGAAAAAGTTTCAAAGTTTGGAAAACATGCTTGTTTAACATCTTAGCTATAGTCAGACGTGTATTATTTTGTTACAGATTACATCTTAAATTATGCGTCCATTTTTGTGATGGCAGTGTACACTAAAGTTACTGAAAAATACAATTATAAATGAAAAAGATCTATAGATGTCAGTTTCATCTCTCTGCGTCCAGTACAAGCCTAACCTAGCTTAGCACAAAGACTGGAGGCAAGGGGACACTGCTAGCCTAACTCCAACATGACACAACACCTTCCATCCAATTTCAAACCTGTCCGATTTACATGTTGTATCTTGTTAGTGCGCTATAGTCACAAATCCATTCCAAGAGTCAGTTGGGTTTTGTCTACAGAGTTATGACAGAGCTCAAACTCAGCAACCCTTCTTTACTGGACAGAGCATTTGTGAGCTAATAAATAGATCCAGTGTTAACCACTCCTAAAACCACAATGTCTAATTTTTACACCTCTATTTAATAGATATAATGGATACAAAGTGGATACAATCAATACAAACTGGATATAAAGGATACAATGTGCAAATGTAAAGCTTGAGAGTTGTTGAAAAGCATTTTGTTTTTTCCCTTTTGGAAGAGCTAGGGTTGGAGAGCTAGGTAGTCTCCCCCTGTTTCCAGCCTTTGTGCTAAGCTAGGCTAAACATGCAGGGTCTGACAGCAAAAAAATGTTCCAAAATGTCAGACTATTCCTTTAAGGCAGAGTGATGCTCCTCCAACACAGACACACATATTCAGTGGTAGTCAGGCCTATAAATGAAAAAATAATTTACAAAAAAACATTACTGAATAATCAAACAAATGAATAACTAAGAGGCATTTAATCAAAGGGCAGTATCAGGCCTGTACATCTGTGTATCTGCACTGGCAGAGTGTGGCCATCAGTCAGGACTAACCCTGCAGTCCTGCAGTCCACTGCTGTTTTCTGATGACAGCATCCATATACCTGGACTGGAGCACTGCTGCCTGAAAATACTGTGAATTAAACTACAGGGAAAAATACAACACTTCTTGTATTTTCTCTAGCAATTGTGCGCAGTACTCATATTACTGTTATCAGCAAATCAAATCAAATAATATCAAACAGACACTGCAATCGATGCAGAGTAAAGATACATTGGTGGCAATGATGCATCCACTGCAGTGCAGAGTGACACATGATGCTGAGGTAGAAACATCTGCATCCGCAATCAATATTTCATTACAGACTGTGGCTGTGGCTGTGACTGTATGCCTTCCATACAGTATTGTAAAAAGAAATGCCTTGCAGACAATACCCTCAGGAGCTGACCCACTACAGAAACAACTGTTATGACAGATACAAGTGGTTAATACAGCTCTTTTGTCAAATATTGGCATGACCTAACCCAACTAATTGGGTAACAATGTGTGTCCGTTTTACATCACATGATTTGCAGAACGACTGCAGGCAGAATCCCACATTAGAAGAGGACAAGAGGAGGAAATCTCATTAATCTCAAGCTGAGAGAGCTGCTAACCCTGAAGGAATTTCATTAGTCTGGGTTTCAGCAAAGTTCAGTGTCCCAGGACAGGGTCAATTCGACAACTGACGATTGGTTTAGCAATATTTATCAGCTGATGTGCGACTGCCACTGCTTGGTGAATTACTCAATATTAACACAACTGATCCAGCACATACTGGCTGTGTTTACGGTTGAAAATCTGAAATACCTTAACAACTACTGGATGGATTACCATGACATTTTGGACATGGTTCCCAGAGGATGAATGGTAATGAATTTGGTGATCCCCTGACTTTCCTTCAGCGCCACCATGAGGCTGACATTTATGGTTTTTAGTATATGTCTCAACAACTATTGGATGGATTGCCATGACATTTGGTTCAGACATTTGTGTTCCCCTCACAATGAATTGTTATATCTTTGCTGATCCTCTTACTTTTCCTTTGGTTATTGACTAAATATCAGCAAAACAAACATTCCCATTAGCCTCAGCTGAAGTTTGTGTTTAGTGCTAATTAGCAAGTCTTAACATGCTACCATGCTAAAATAAGATGGAGAACATGGTAAACATTATCTGTAAAATCAGCATGTTAACATTTGCTGTGTCCCAAATCGCGTACTTGCGTACTCAAACTTAGTATTTTGAGTGCATAAGTGCGTTCACACTGGTAAGTATGGCAAAATGCAGTGTACTGTAAGTAAGATGGTGTACACAAAACGGCCAGAAAGTTGAGTGTGGAGCGCTGCACACTTCTCACCCTCAACGGTCGCCATCTTGGCCACGTAGCGGAAGGGGAGGACCACCAGCGCATGAAAATGGCGGCCGCCATATTAAATTTTAATATAATTGAACTGAAGTCAAGTGAGCAAACGTGCTGGCAGATATTTCAGCGTGCTAAATGTTGGCGATGATGCTCCACCTGGTTGCAATCCGTCATTGAAAAGAAGACGCGGTCAAAGGTTGCGATTGTCATTTCCAGTAAGCGCACAACAGCAGTATTCGATTTGGGACAACACTACCCTGTCAAAATTAATGCACTACACAAGTCAGTACATAGTGTACACAGTGTACTGCATGTAAGTGTACTAACGGGAGTATGCGATTTGAGACACAGCTCCTGTCATTGTTAGCATGTTGGCGTGCTAAGGTTAGCATTTGGCTCATAGCATTGCTGTGTCTAAGTACAGCCTCACACAGCCGATAACATGGCTGTGGCCTCTTATGGCGGTAGTATACTCCATCATACTCCTCAGCATTACCTGGTTCTTGTTCTGTATTTGAGTGTTCATTATCACCCCTTCATCATCATTCATTTTCAACTCTACAAAGTAAAATGTGAAGTAGCACAGGATTCCATGGTTGTTCACTCAAATATCATGAGTGCTAGAAGAAATAGACTGAATATTACACTGAATGATTTGAATTGTACAGTGTCAAACAGATATAAGCACAACTACATTTAGCAACAAATAAACACAGCCTCATTTAAGCCTTTGATATTAGTCCCAGAGACAAGTCTCTTTGTAATAGCAAGCTTTTCTTTGCCAGATGTACAGTACACTTCCCCTGTATGGCAGAACACTAGTTCAACACTGTACACTGCTGTTAGTTACAGACGAACTTCCACCATCGAGGCAGTGAGCATAGGTCACGCCATTATCAGTAATTCTTGTGAAAGGTGAGTTAATCAACAACCTGATGCCCTAAAAATGAGCTTGGTGCTTGTTTGTACTGATGGATGGCTGTTTCCCCATTTGATGTACCCACTGGGATCTATGCTGTTAAAGGCCACAGCAGGTCATTTAGCAGCCTCAACTTCATATTCCAGCACTGAGAATAACTAGTGTCATCTGAGGGCACAGTAGAGTCCAAATGCAATTCAGTACAGGAAGGCAAACCTCCAGTGCATTTCAGCTTATTCAAATGAAATGCTACTGCACAGTATTTTGAACTTATTCATCTTAACATTCTGTGCTATTACTATGACTATGAAGTCATTAGTTATTAAACCGGTTTTATTTTTAAGTGAATCACGTCTGATCCAGAGTTTGAAGAAATTGAATGCTCTTTACTCAAAATACAACATGTCTTGTAGCTTCTCTGCATTCTGCTTCTTTGATGTTATAACAGAACAAATTGATCTTCCATAGGTTATTTCTACTTGTATAAAACTGCTGAATGACTATGCACACTATTTGCTCTAGAGAGAAGGTCTTGCTCTTTGATTTGAAGGAACTGATGCAGAGTTCTGACGTTTACATTGATGTTTAACACAGCTGAAAATAAGTATTTTATTACAGTCAGTCCTGGCTGCTGGAAATATCTCCTTGTGATGTCATGTCATCTATATTTGGCCATATCCAGACAAATGCGCCACCACACAACAACAGTGACTCAAAAATGCAAGGGACGTTCACAGTATGTGCACATGTAGCAGAGTCAGCATCATGCACAAATCCAGATCTCAGGGTTTCACACCAAAAGAGGGCCTTTTAGAAGAGTTCTCTCTAGCTTTTAGCTTTATATTGTACTGCAGTTACGTAATGCTGCCTCAGACAAACTGTGGGACTGCTTCACCACAGCAAACACTTCACAACAGCTCAGGAGGAGTTGGCATCAGGAATCTGGAAGTGCACTTGCTTCGACCAATGTGTGTCTATCAACACTCCTGACATCATGGAGTGATATCATGAAGGCACACTGGCTTAGTCAGCTCTTCTCTGAGTATAAATTAGGGGGTCCGTCACTGAGCCTATGACATTAGGGAAACCGCAACTGAAGTACAAATTAACACTAGAGGCAGCTAAAGGCTATCACTGCTCCTGCTATCCAGCTCCTGTTAACCTGCATGTATCCTACACGGTATGGCCCTGTGTACTTTTGGTTTAGGGCTAGTTCCAATTAACCTGACGCGCCAGATGGTTTGTTACACAGAACCATCGGAGAAGTCGTCCTTGGAAACTGTTAGGAAAAGGGCAGGCACTTTCAAAAAAAATACTTGGCAGGTAATTGAATGAACCATCTGTCTATCACCGTTGATCACGGGCCAGGAGAAGAGTGAAAACATCTTTTCCATCGAGAAAAGCCTTCAGTGCTGTTCTTTGCTCTTCTTTCAATGAAGAAATACTCTCCAGTTCTGATAGAACTGATGCTATAGCAGCATCTACGCTAACCTCTCTAGGAGCTGCCACTGTTGTTTTCAAACAAACAGTCGCATCTCGCAGTCGTCACTCCTAAACCATGCTTGTAGATGCCAGTAGTAGTAATTGGTCCGAACCACTGGGGTTCGGCCACAAGCGCATAACTTGAAGCCTGGCAAGGTGGATTCTCGTGTGATCTCGCGAATTCAGCTGCCTTGCAAAATTCAAATGAAGGAGAATCTTAATGCAACATCATAAAATGAGGGAGGGAGTTTTTCCTTGCCACTGTCGCCTAGTGCTTGCTCATGGTGGGAATTGTTGGGTCTCTGTAAATATAAAGAGTCGGTCTAGACTTGCTCTATATGAAAAAGTGCCCTGAGATAACTTTGTTATGATTTGCCACTATATAAATAAAACTGAATTGATCTCAATTGTTGTAGACCATAGACCTTTAACCTTTGTGGCAGCAGAGACCGTTTTTTGGTTTAACATGCAGCAAAGCCAGCTCCATAAAGAAATGGTTTTCAGTTTGGTGTGAAAGAACTTGACTGGCCTGCACAGAGCCCTGACCTCTACCCCATCCAGCACCTTTGGCCGGTACCAGTTGTCAGGCAATCAGTGGTACATTATGCCCTGTAAACTGTTTTTGGAATGACATGTTCAACAATCAAACATGACAGCATTGTTCAAATGTCTACATACTTTGTTCACATACTTTTGGCCAAGTAGTAAGTAACTAAGTAAGTAAGTAAGTAAGTTACTGTTCATTGTTTTAATAGTTTTTGGTTTAGCTACAGTATCTTAAATGGATTGTGGACTGTTAATGATAACAATGAGAAATTAACTGGAGGTTTACCCAGGTATGATGAGATTCTGGCAGGATGAAGCCAGTTACATTTCTTAAGGTCTCTACAGCGTGTTGGCTGGATGTACAGTTTCTGAACATATGAACTAATGCATTGAAATCACTGTATAATTTGTTCTGTTTTCACTGTCATTGCAGGTTTCCTGTAGCAGTGGACACAACTAAAGAACTGACTGGCTCTATTTCGGCTCGATTGCTCATTACTTAATGGGAAAGAGATGCCTAAAGCAGCAGGCTGGGGGGTAGGAAAGCTGGCTAATCTGTGTAACTCACAGTAATAAGCTCCTGAGGGGGGCTAGGTTAGGATAGCAGGGTTAACAGTGGCCTGGCTTGGCTCAGACTGTCTGAGAAGGACTGTATTAGGTGTGTTACTGTGTGAAAGCTTGAAGCCCTGAAATAACTCTCCTGCCTGCACCGTCACCTACATCCCACTGAGCTCTTGACACAGCATTTTAGGCTTCATAAACATGAAAAAGACATTCTGTGTTTCCAGCGAAGGACTATTAAGATTTAGCTTATGTAAGCCTACACTGTGACATATTTTTCAGAGCATGACAACACAAATCCTCCACACACTGTGGACTCAAGCTTTTGAAAAGCAGCAGCATTCCTTTTCATGGTTTGAGGCAGAAAGTACAGCCGCTATTTTTACCACGTTCCTAACCCACACACGCTGCTTCTTTTCTAAGTCACAGCTCTTGTGACTTGCAGAGACGCTGCGTGCAAGGTCCGCCGTGATTCTGCATGGCTATGGCGTTCTGATGAAGATAACGTCTGAGCAAAGCTGAGCCCCAGAACATCTTGTCTCTCTTTACGAGATAACAGATAACACTAATTCACAGCAGAGAGTCTGTTTGGGCCTGGCAGGCCACAGCACTTCACACATCTTCCAGAGTCAGTAGTCTTTTTTGCTCAGGAAGGTTCCTAACTGAGTGAAATGACCCAGAAGGATCTAAGTGGCAGGCATAATAAGAGCTGGTCAAATCCTCTAAATGCTAAGGAAAGGTGCTTCAGTGCTTCCTTTTTTATCTCCTTTAGTATAGGATACACTGGACTATCCTTTACCAAAGAAGAGGAGATGATGCCACCCCACAATTCCAAGTTGCGGTAGCAACATTTAAAGCAACCACGGCAGACCCACGTCAATAACATCTGCTGTTGCATAAATACGTAGCCTAGTATAAGTGCAGTGGGGTTCTCTTAGCACCGCGGTTGTCTTTTCCTTAGTCCTTATGAATTCTCCTTCATCTTTCCTTGACCGCATTGGGCTTTTCTATCAAGGTCAAGGAAAAGAGTTCCCATTTACCCGTGAAGGCTAGGTTATAACAGTCAGAGTTTGTACACTTTGTGTGCTTGCATGGCAATTAAGCATGGTGTTGGTCCAATCATGCACTTGCATGCAAATACATCCAATCACATGCTTTTTATGCAAATCAAGTCAGGGTTCAACCAATGTATTAAGCTTAGGTATCTCAACCATCTGTAACTTTGTACCTAAACATGTCTAATTCTAATATTATAACTGAACTTAACCACAATCTAACACAGGAACATAACAATTTCTATGCTATGCTTGGCTGCCAGACGGCTTTGCTATCTTCATCTAATCATATGATTTCTCAGCAAACGTGTTTCAAGAAGCAACATTAGCATTCATTTGGAGTCGTGTTTCAGGCCACCAAAAGAATATAAGTCCAACATTCACTCCCCTTTTAGCTGTGTTTTTTTGTCTCCACCATCTCCTGAGAAAAATATCTGGCTCTTTAGCTGCTAAATGCTCCACTGTGTTCGCCAGCTAGTTGCTAACTGTGTCTGTCTGCTGTTTGGTGCTGGGTAGGTAGTGAACATTGAGTTCATAAGAGCTGTTTCACTGAAAATTTCACAAAATTGCTGCTGGAAACTGCTTGATGAGAGCTGTGAGATACAACCAAACAGTTAAGATGCAGGCTGTAAAACTAAAAACAATGAGCTTATCAGACGCTAAAGGTCCATTACCTATAGACCTGAGGGAAACTGAAATATTAAGCAATAATTCTCTGTGAGTTCATAATTACAAGCAACCCCTTTCATATAACACAGTCATTTGATTTAATGTTAATATAAAAAAGATACTTATTGAAGCTTTAACCCTTCAAATACTATAGTTAGCTAACAAATCTAAATACAAATTCAATACAATTTTTTAGTGCTGAGGTGAAAACTTTCCAGACAAATACAGCACAGAAAGGAACCATGTCTTTTCTATTACAGCATGTAGACACAACAAACATGCACCTCCAACATGGCTACCATTCTAGAGGGTGTGTTACTTCAAGTGAAAACCCCAGAGAAAGCAGCCTGACCTGTCGCAGAGGTGGTTCACTGCACCGTAGGAGTCGCAGGCGCAGGGCAGGCAGCCGCTGGTGCCGTTGGTGAAGTGTCCCTCCTCGCAGTCCTCACACTGCAGGCCGGCGTAGCCCGACACACACGTACACTGGCCGGTGCTCCGATCACACTCGTCCGGATCCAGAATCCCCTCAGCACCACTGCTGCAGTTACAAAGGCCCTCTGGGTGGACAAATGAGGGGGGTTTCACAGTGAAAGGGAGCGACAAATGGGAAATACTGCATGAGATATACTACCAGTGGTATAACTATTAACATCTGAACAATATGTGGATATTTACATTTTATTTGACTTTATATGACTGATATTGTACATCATATGGATTTTATGTGATGGACGATTTTATTGTTTAAAAAAATTGACCATTTAGCCATTCAAAAGGCTATTAAAAAAAAATCAAGATTCAAGTAGTGCTGAAACAATTGGATCATTAATTGATAGATAGAAGTTTGATTGACAAACTTCTAATAACAGATTAATCGTTTAAGTCATTTATAAAGCAAAAATATTCTATGGTTTCAGCTTTTCAAATGTGATGATTTGCTGCTTTTCTCTGCTTAATATCATTGTAAATTGAATACATTTGGTTTATGGACTTTTGCTTCGAAAAAAACAAGCAATTTAAAAGATGTCACCTTGGACAGGAAATTGTGATGGCATTAACATTTTATGGAATAAACAGTTACCGCTGTGTCTATGCACTTGAATGACGCTAATGCACTGATTTTCACCAGCCTGCTACGAAATAAACAAAAAGACTGTCTTGACATATGCTCGGCCTGACTTGTTTCATGTAGGTCTCTCTTGGTAGTGTGGTTTCAGAATTCAAAGCAGGCATTAATGGTTGGTCACTTTGAATGTCCATCAAAAGACCTTTCTCTGTCAGAGTAGGGAGCTCTCTCATTAAATAATATGGTGACCAGCCTTTAGTGCCACTACTTATCATAGTAACTCTAATACCTACCTCATTTCATGGAAATCAAGTTAAAATGTCTTTGCACCATATTTTCATCATATGGATTGTATATTACTAATACATTTAAATTGCCTTACAGCCCTATTTAGTAGTCACGTATGTATGTGTGGTTAGAGTATTCTGCGGATAGCTACATCACAGAAAGGAAAGAAGCTAAATTTTCCTTTATTAAAAACATCAAATAGGTAGAGTTAACACAGCTCAGTACTGTTTTCTATACAGTTGGAATGTGTGGTCACATTAGCACCAATCTCTGCCAATTATTTCACTTTACTTTGTAATTTTCAGTAAGCATGATTAAAGACCACACCGGCATCAGATCTGTTATATACTACTTGATGGTATTTTGTATATGGTGAATTCACCTCTTGAAGATTTATGTCGGTCTAAAACAAAGATGGTAAACCTGCTAACTAGTCCTGCTGTGTTGCCAATGAAGGCTTTTGTACTAGGACCGACAATAACAATTAATCGAAATATTTCGAATTGGCAATATGGCCAAGTACAATATCCAAATCACAGGAGCTAGTAAAGGTAAAATGTGTCCCAACAGACCATTATAAATGAAGCATTGTGGTGCTACAGAGATGCCCCGGCCTACAAATCATATTCTCCAGATGTAAGGGAACATGCTTCTTTGGTACAGACCCCAGCAAAAATCACAGCATCATCATTTTATTATTTTTTTCAGTGAAAATGAAATGCAAAAATGACCATTCCCACCATTCCCACTCGTGACTCATATCGCAATATCTTTCAAACTAATTCAATATGATTTTCTGTGCATATTGTTCAGCCGTATTTTGTGCAGTTCAAGCTGGTGCACTTTAAGAAACCAGAGGATATAGTGACAGACATGTGGATGACCCTGCAGAGCACAGAGTGGCAATCTATTATTCATCTGATCTCAAGTTAGGTGTGGCGAGCGACGACTGAACGCCTCACTACATGTCTCCATTTGGTGCTCAGCAGTCAGACAGGGAAAACAGACAAATGAGAGATGTGAGAGCAAAATTAAAAATGTTTTTCATATATGCACACAGATTGCACACAATACTTCAGCTAGCAGTTAGATAAAAAGAACAAAGCACAGCTGAGTTCTAATGGATTCCTGTCCTGGCGTCCCGCTCAGATTCTGCTCCTCTTCCACTGTTGCTTGGACTTTTATGTAACTAAGAGAGGCCTGTGGTTATGCAAGCCTGTGGATTCCTTTTGCTATAGCGACGTCCACTGTTGAACTGTCGGCCCTGATCAGGCCCGAGAATGTGTGAGATCCACTGAATGCGTATCACCTCACACTCATACAGTGCAGTTCATTCCTAAAAGCAGGCTTCCTCTGCGTGTGGGATAAGGGTGATCTGTAAAGCCATACAACAGGTTTGATGTAGATTGGACTGGACCTGTGTGTGGTGGAGAGAGAAGGCTGGGGGTGGAGGGTGGAAACGGAGGCAGAGTTCACCTCTGTCCTATCTATCCGACTGCTGTAAAGTGGTGTGACAGCATGGCTGGTATTCAGACACTGGCAGCGGCAGGCTGTTCAGAACAAGTCAAGCCTCTAAACTCCTGTCTTGGCTAATTTACCGCTTGTCTGTCTGTGCTGCTACAGAGAAAACAACAGCGGTGGGGGTGAAGGGGTGGAGGGGCAGGGGGAGGCGTCCCCTGAACGGAAACAATTACTGTACTTTCAATTTTGGTTGGAGCGTCAAACCACGTTATGAGCTTTCAGAAAGCACGGAGAGATGTTTCAAAGACATCTTTCAAAGACACAGTTCAGGAAAGGCTGAACTATGTGGAAAGAAAGCACACCTCATATCTGTGTGCGAGGAACCTGCCCTGCCAGAGAATGTATGGTGGTGGCTAGGTGAGGCGTTAACCCAGGTGATGCCTTTGTTGACGTGATATTATCATGTGACTGGCCTTTACACTAGAACAATTAGTGCTGCCTGGAGTTCCTGGAGCTGCTTTCAATAAAGGCACGTCGAAGCTTTCAAGTATGATTCATGATTCATTATGACTTTGATTTACTGGGTTCCAATAAACAACACTGAACACGCCACCATTTTAACTCAATCCATCTGCAATACTGACACAAAATACACAAACTAATATAAGTATGTAGAATGTTAATCTGTCCCTATTTTTACGTTCGGCCTATAAAATGTCAGAAAATGGTTAAAAAATGCCCATCGCAATTTCCCAAAGCCCAGCGTCTTCATATTGCTCAGTTCAAAACCCAAACACATTCAGTTTACTGTCACATAAGGACAAAGAAAAGCAGCAAATCTTCACAATGAAGAAGCCGGAAACAATCGATGTTTGGCCTTTTTGCAAGAAAACAAAAAAGACTTATACGATGAATCAATTGTCCATTAACTTTTAGCTGTTTCTGCTTTAAACTGATATATAAACTCTGTATACATGTATTAATCTCCAGAGGCAAATCTGGATTTCATCACCCAAGACTTTAAGACCATTCAAACAGAACAGCAATGAAAAAGTGAAGCTGTTCAGAAGGATGTCAGCACCAAATTAAATACACCATTAAAATCTAATCACAAAAGCATCACGTCTGACTTTAAAAATATTCCATTCCAACATCTGGATGTCTTAAACCAGCCACTCAATGCGCATACCATACAGTGGATGCCCCCATAAGACCAATCAGAACCCCTGGTCCTGCTTCTTTCTTCCAAAACCACTTCTATTAAATGGGGAGTCATCCAAATATAAGAGGCAGCCATTTATGACTGCAGTACACCAAAAACAGCCAGCTTATTCAGCCGTCTAATCCTCCTCCTATCGCTGAGATGAATGCTGTCAGAGTGCTGAATAAAGGGTCAACGTAATAAACATGACTGGACTGGACCCCCTGGTGTGAGGGCCCTTTATCAGTCAGAATATGAAATAAAACAGACTCTAGATTTTGTGTTTTGGCTTGCGGGCGTCGTGAAATAACAACTACAACATGGCAATTTCTGAGAAGAAAAACAATCAGGTTCTGATAGAAAAAAAGGTAAAATTAGGATTTTGCGATTAAGCCATCAAAGCCATTTTGATTTTGTATTCTTCTTATTCTTAAACGTCTAGTAGGCTATATGTAGTGTAGGAAGAATTAACAAGCTCCATCTCCTAATAGAGAGACATCATTTTCTTTATTTATAGACATTATTTACTTTATTATATTCAACTACTTTTATGTCATTTATGTGGTAAAATCTCCTTCTATTTTATCTGTTATTTTATTTTTATTAATATTATCATACATTTATTTTTTATTTTATTATCCCTCTTATTCAATTTTATGCCTTTTATGCCCTGTGTAAGCCGGAGAACAACACATCCACATGGATGCTGGGGATGTGAGAGGTGTGATGGGAGGGGCTCCGGTGTCATTGCTCATTCATGTCTTGGTCTGTCTGGCCATTTTGGTTGGACGGCCTTGTTCTGTACATGCAATGCAAACAACAATAGGGGGGGGGGGGGGGACTAGCAGCTATTTGAGCAGCTTCTTCTTGGGATGCCCTGTCAATAGCAAACATGCCTGGTCTAACGCAGAAATGACCACGGCTCTGTGTGGATGCTGTGTGCAGGGATGGGTTGGATAAATTGACTGAACAACAACAAGATCAACCCCCACCCCCCTTTCCCAGCCCACTGTAATATGTGGGACACTCATCCTACAAGGCCTCTGTAATATATATAATAAAGGCTACACAGCAAAATCCACACTGGACAAATTATGTATGAACAGTGTTTTTTACGAGATTAGGCTTCGGTGATGTGCCGATTATTTGAGGGGTGCACCATCGGAGGGGGCTGCCCATTGTTGCAATCGGGTTTATTTGGTCGTTCTCTGCGTCAATGCCACCGTGCGACCACCCTGTAATAGACACGGATGTCTTCTTTCTCGCCAGACTCGTTTTCTGAACATGAATGTAAAACACACACACAGTCCAGCATTTTTCCCCCCAATGTCTATTTTTTTCGATTGGAAAGCATCATTTACGAAGGCTAAAAATCGGAACGGTTTTCACTGTTCTTGGTGGCTATTTCATTTGAAGGAACTCACCTTGACCGCTCTCTACTGAGGTAACAGATGTGCCAATATTATCTGCAGCCCAGGCATCGTTTGCTGTGCGCTGGGAAACCATGGACACCATGGTCTGCAGCATTTTCTCCGGAGCAAAAAGTCTTGTTTGAGCATCGGTGGATCTTTTGCGTGCGCCGGTTAATCTGGAAATGGGCGCTTTTATTTGTTCGTTAGTGGCTGAAATGATTCCAGTATCAGGTGGGGTAGTGGTGGTGGTGGGGGTGGTCGGGTCCGTTGTTGGAGGCTGAAAGGTGGTTGCAGTTTTAGAAATAGGGCTAGTAGTGGTGGTCGCTCCGGTATAAACAATGGCAGGCGACGGTGGGAGTCCGGTTAGAGGCCCGAGAGCGAACCTGCTCTCGGGGAAAGTACGAGGCATATCGGTGTGGAAGGTCTCCCAGGTGTCGGAGGCTGAGCCGGGCTTCCTGGAGATAGGCGACGCATCGTACGGGCTGATGCGGGGTGCAGCTTCAGAAAGTCCAATATATACATACAAAATAAATAGCAGAACCGGAGATATGTACATCATTAAGGACGTTAATCTCATATTCACTTTCAGCTCTCCATGTAAGCCTCAGTAATGGTCTCTGTCAGACCTCTCCCTGAATGGACGCGTACTCCACCATTGATGTCCCGGCGGCGTACGCTGCTGTTTGCTGCCCCCTGAACCGCAGTCAACACTTCGCCTGCTCTGCAACCTACCATGAGCCACCCGAGGTTGACGTGCTCATTAGCCAATGGGAAGAATGCCTCTGGGCGCTCGTTCATTCGCTGATTGGACGGCGATGTGACACCCTATGGAGAGATACAGTATATTGTAAATTACCAAACGTCTTC
Source organism: Macquaria australasica (assembly GCA_005408345.1). Classification (NCBI taxonomy): domain Eukaryota; kingdom Metazoa; phylum Chordata; class Actinopteri; order Centrarchiformes; family Percichthyidae; genus Macquaria; species Macquaria australasica. The sequence continues at coordinate 311,527 of SEMN01000517.1, read as the reverse complement.
ACTCTTCTAAAAATGAACCAAACATAACCGGGTTCCATTCATAAATCGAACAACTTAAGGAAGCATATGTTGTAAAGATAGTGTACCTATAACAGCCCAGGTATCCTGGAAAAGCGTAAAAAGGTCTGTTGATGCTTGCTACACCACAGACTTACTGTCTATGGGTTCACACCTGCATCTGTGTGAAACTATCCTGTAATCAGTCATTTAGAAAAACAACGAATCTTGATTGGTGGCACGGTTAAATAAGGCAAACCCCTCAGCTGTGAATGAAAGTCCTTCTTATCAAATATTTCTTGTTTTAAAAAAACTTATTGTATCTTTTCGGCTATAGCAGGGCATTCGTAACTACAACGTCTAGTACAGTTTTTCTTTTACTTCGTTTAAAATGTGAGTTATTCAATGTTTTTGTGTACGCTCTGAGCACTGGACTGTGTCTTAATGTTTTAACACTTCGAAACGCGTGTCTGTAGGCCGTAACATGTTTTAAAACCTTTATTTTGAAGGTCTTCACCGGAAGTAGTGGTATGCTTCTGCGTCTGCACTGACGCTTGTGAAGTTACAGGTTTGTTGTCATGAGTGTCTAATCACGAGTGTTTATTCTGTGCTCACAGTACGTAACGGCACTGTCTTGTTTGAAAATTGTATTTTGAAGTGGTCTGCCTAGACTCTTCGTAGGTTTGATGGTTGGTATCACAGACTGTATATAATAATAATAATTCTACACACACACATAATCAGTGTATATATACTGATTATGTGGTTCATTATCCGGTGGTCATAATGTGCAACTGTATCTGTTTAATGTTACAGTCTTATGTTGAACGTTATTGTGGTCAGTTTGTTTATTTATTCGACAACATATTTATTCATTCTTCTATTGTTTTTCTGAACCTTAATCTGGTCAAATTAAAGTCAAATCTGTATCATTTTCAAATGTGCAGTTGTAGTTACTCGCTGTGGCCGTTAGAGGGCAGGAACACTTGTTGACGCCACCAGCATCGAGTCAGACACAACATCACAGTAATACTTCCGTTGAAAACAATCGATATAAAACTACCGAAACAGGCATAAATTCTAATATTATTGTTGAAGAAAGAAGACAGACCTGTGCTTTGTGTCTTCATTGTATTTGTAACTTTGATGTAGAAGTTGCAGCTTGGTTATCGGTCGTTTTGCTGGGTTGTGTTGGTTGATACAGGCGGCAGGTGGCGGTAGAGGCGCAGAAGTGTGCAAAGCCACTCAAGCGTTGCAGGAAGTTGCGCATGACGACTAGCTAGGTACAATGGCGCCTCTAGATTTGGATAAATATGCAGAGATTGCAAAGCAGTGTAAATACCTCCCAGAAAATGACCTCAAGGTAAACGTGACTTAATAGAAATGTTTTTGATTAGGACGCGTAATGGGGACGTTAGCTCACTGCTGTTTAACAGCGTAATTCGCTAACGGTTAACGTTAGCCTTAGCTAGCTAGCAACGTTAGCATTTCTTGGCCAGGAAGTCGGAAAAACCGTTAAAAGAATAGTTCAGCTGAGCCACAACAGCTAAATACAAGGCCAGCTCTCCTGTACAGTGTTATCGAAGCAGGAAGGAGAGAGACTGCTGTTGTATGCCATTATGTGCTGACGTTTGGATGACCTGATGTCGGCATGACAGCTGATTGTTTATTACTAGTGTGAACAGAAAACGCACCAGGTGCATTTAACACCGACTTATCCCAGAGAGCCTTATAGCGTGTTCAGTCATTTATGGAAAAACTGAGACATACCTTACCAGGTAAGGGTAATTGACATGGGTTTGAATTTCACATTCATTATTTTTCTAGCGTTAATTAATAAAGTCGTATTTAATTCCTGATCACCCGTTGCACCTGGAGAGCACTAGCTCCGAGGGTTGTGGGAATAATGTACTGCTCTTTTACGCAGAAATAATCTCCCCTAATTGTTGGAAACGCGAATATTCTTATTTGGCCAGATTTTGAATAGAGTTTGGCGTTGCGTTTTCTCTTTGCAAGACACAGCATTTGATGTTATACTAGACAATAGAACAATAAAGGCATAAGGTATATGTGGCACCAAATTTACTGTAAGTATCCAGATTGTAATGTATTAGTTACACAGGTAGATACAGGTGTACTCGCAGTGCAGTCAGTCAGAATTATGATGATTTTATTAAGTTTGTCTTAAATCTGTCCAGTTGCTCCTAAAATTGCAGGGTTATGAATGAAAAGGCAGTGATTCCTGCACTGAACACCTAATGTGAATGTGTACACCCTCACGCTGACTAATTGTTTTAGCTCAGTCAAATATTAATCCAGACGTAGGGCAGCACGGTGGCTCACTGTCACTCAATGGCGAGCTATTGGTCAGAATCATTCCATGCCGGTGCCACATAATCTGACCAAGCAGTCAATAACTAAATGATGTTTCAGAGGCTTTTCCCTGACAAGAAGAAGATTTGGGAGGAACGCGTTGATTGCACTGAATACCAATGCTAAGTGATGACTGAACCCTTCTGTCTTTGTGTTGTGTTTTCATCTATACAGAGGTTATGTGACTATGTGTGTGACCTCCTGCTGGAGGAGTCCAACGTTCAGCCCGTTTCTACGCCTGTAACAGTATGCGGTGACATCCACGGGCAGGTAAAAACCAGTGGTGCTAAGCAGGAAGAGCAAGCGCACCACAAGAAACACTTTGTTTATCCTCATGTTGCAGTGCATAGCCTGCAGTTGACATAGCATGTGAGATCTCCATCTGCATGTATTTCGTGATATTTCGTGATATATTATTACATGAAATGTAAAGACTAAGTTTTTATCTCTTTGTGTCGTAGTTTTATGATCTTTGTGAACTCTTCCGAACTGGCGGCCAGGTTCCAGACACAAATTACATTTTTATGGTTTGTATATTGAAATCAGTTTGAACTTGAGAGGCACCTTATTCTATTTAGCCAGTGTTTTGGCACAGTGTTGATAATAGACCTCTGTCATCATCCGCAGGGTGACTTTGTTGACAGAGGATACTACAGTTTGGAGACGTTCACCTACCTGCTGGTGCTGAAAGCCAAATGGCCCGACCGCATCACGCTTCTCCGTGGAAACCACGAGAGCAGACAGATCACCCAAGTTTATGGCTTTTATGGTGAGATTTAATTTGTGCCACATCAGTTTTTTATGTCACTTCCTGAACAACAATCACACCTTTCTGTAAATAAATGAGCACTTTTTTGTCTTGCAGACGAGTGCCAGACCAAGTATGGGAATGCAAACGCCTGGCGTTATTGCACCAAAGTGTTCGACATGTTAACTGTCGCAGCTGTAAGTACTAAAGTGTCACTGTGCTCTGGGTTTATTTGTTGTTATTTCAAAAGATGTAAGAAGGAAGGCATGAGGTGCCATCATTTATCAGGTCACACAACCTGATAAATGATGGCACCTCATGCTGTGAAAGCCTGGAATGAGGCTCATGTTTAGTTATTTCTCAGTTGACCGCTGCTGAACAACGTAAGAGCAGCAGTGCTTTGGTAGGACAGTTTTCTATTTGTGTGTTGATTTCCACTCCATTTAGCATATTTTGTGTACCATCCTTCACATTTCCCTCCCTTGTAATGCCTCCGCCACATTTGTCAGAACCATCCCCGCAACATTTTATATACACTCAAAAAAGAAATCATCCCAAATATGAAAAACAGACTTTTTTTTGCATTATGAGTAAACTGAAAATTCTTTTTTTTTTTTTTTTTTTACCGGGTGCTATTTGTTGGTATTCTATCAGCTTTGGGTTTAACAACATCTCATGTCGTCTAGCCAATATTACCTGTATGTGATAGCTAGTCTTATTCGGTAACTCGCCTGATTAACCTAGATCTTAAAAATGAATACAATTTGATAAATCTGTCCATATCTCTTACCTCACCAGTAGTAATTTCACTGTATTTCAGCAGACAGTTGTCACTGTGCTGTCGACTGATGCTTCTTCAAAGAACTTAATTTAAAACGTACTACGTTTTCAGTAACAGTAGCGCAGATATCCAGTGGTGTTTGTATGTTATCTCCTACATAAGATGATGTATGGTCTGTAACCCTGGGGCACACAGATTCATAATATATGTATGATGTCCTACCTCTTCTAAAATGTTTGTTATTTTGTCTCGTCAGTTGATGGATGAGCAGATCCTGTGTGTTCACGGAGGTCTCTCCCCGGACATAAAAACTTTAGATCAAATTCGAACCATTGAGCGGAACCAGGAGATCCCCCACAAAGGAGCATTCTGTGATCTGGTGTGGTCAGACCCTGAGGACGTGGACACTTGGGCCATCAGCCCCCGAGGAGCCGGCTGGCTCTTTGGTGCAAAGGTCACAAATGAGGTAGGTTCTTTTATAGCTGGGGCTGTCACAATAATTACGTTATCGACTTATCGTAGCATATATATGGACATGACCTCAATCATTTGCTGACCTCAATATTTCCTGTTGTGTTTACATGCGTGTTTGTTTACATAAGAACGTCACCAACATTTCAGCCAACGTGATGCTAGAATAAATAGCAGGGTTTTCCCTCCATTACTGGTCGCAGAGCCTTGCGTTTTTCCACAGAGCCTCAGCTGAATAAACAGAAAAAAACTACTCTGAGAGGCGTTTTACTGTCATTTCTGGTTGCGCTGCTTCTGTCCTCTCGTCTGCTCTCTGTGTCCAAATTTCACTGTGGGTGTGGCTCTGGCAGCTCCTACACACACACACACACACACACACACACACACACACACAGAGCAACAGTGACAGTGAACCAGGTGAAATGAAATGTTATTCGAGGCTAATGGGTGTTTTTCCCAACGACTGCATAATTCTAGAAAGTTTGGAAGAATAAGTACAAATATGCAATCTCTGGCACAAGAATTAACTTCGGGATTAATACAGTCCTATCTTATCTTAAAAGTAGCAAGGCATGCAATAGTTAAAGGAAGGAATTAGAGACTGCACTGAGACATAACCTTCAGTTACCTATTGTTGCTGTTTGTGCAAAACTAAAAATATGCACACGTGCAGTGAAGACAAACTCCTTGGTTACTTGAAGGGAAATGTAAGAATATTTCCTAAACTCCATACAGAACGGAAGTGTTGGCCCGACAATCATAGATCATCTTCCATCTGGTGGCAAACGTGGCCACATGCCAAGTGGTGTTGGCACTGCAAAATGAATAATAATTTGCTGTATTTTGTTGTTAATTCTAAATTCATAAATAAAATTCCACTTCGTTAACCAAAGAAAATAAGAGGGGATGTGTATTCATACTGTCTGTTTTTTTTAACACATTTGTTCTCTTTCTCCCCCTCCCTTGTTTCTGTCTATCTTCCAAAAATCTGCAGTTTGTTCACATCAACAACCTGAAGCTAATCTGCAGGGCGCACCAACTTGTCCACGAAGGCTACAAGTTCATGTTTGACGAGAAGCTGGTCACGGTGTGGTCTGCTCCCAACTACTGCTATCGCTGTGGCAACATCGCCTCCATTATGGTCTTCAAAGACGCTAACACGAGAGAGCCGAAGCTCTTCAGAGCAGTGCCCGACTCTGAAAGGGTCATTCCGCCTCGAACGACAACACCTTATTTCCTGTAAAGCCACAGCGCAGCCATTTGTTCAGTGCACAGATACCGACTGGGACAGTGGCATCAGCACTTGTGAACCCGTATGAATTTTGTATAGTACATTTAGAGTATTAACAGTGCATTTCTTGGTGCCAATTGTTATTCCCACTTGGTCATTTAATGCCATTATTCTGTCGCTTATATCACCTTGAGATATTACAGTGAAGTAAGTTGGCTCAACAGTATCGCTGTGCTGTTGAAATGTTTTAGAGAAAGGGTTAAAATGCCACACAAGTCAACTGACCCTTGTAAAATGCTCATATTTATAAATCTCCATTTTACTTTTCAATAAAATTTCACTCTGCTGAGCAAATTGCAGGTGCAGTGTTATATACCATGTCTCATTATATTTGGATATAGAAATGTATGAAAGCTGGGTGTAAGATAATACAGCACTGCACAAAGGCAAACATTGCATCTATTCTCACAAATTTCAGTGGAATCATACACTTAGTGTTATTATGTGTTCTTATAAATATACATGTAAACCTTGAGAGTTGATGTGTAAAAAATGACTATCTGTTTATTAGAAATTGCAGTATTGTTAAGCCTGTGGTACCTTAAAAGATTCTCTGTAATTCCCAGATCTGAGATCAGCACTTTCTGCGTGTCACCATACTGTTTTTAAATAAAGAAATCCAAAAATTGTGGTAGTTAATTGTAGTTAGACACGTGTGATGGGGGGAAAATACAACACCATGCTTAATCATGATCAATAACTCATAATACTGGGTAGTAAATAACATTCTCTACAAACATCAGCCTCTTCATAAAAGCAAAGAAAAGAGTTGCGTTGATATACTGTGCTCTGAGGGTTGTGTTTCAGTTCTGCCAGAGATGATGATTTGACTATTTGATTTAGTTACTGTGTTGTTAAGGAGGAAAGGAAAAGCTGCATTCATTTTGCACACGAGCACAAATGAACTAAGATAAAAGTAGACAGCAGCTAACTTATCTCTATTACAGTCCTATGCAAACAATGTGTTATATGTCTACTACATTCTTTAACTTTTGGCACACATTTTTAGAAAATTAACCCCCCAATAAACCTGACTTCTTTCTCACTGTGCCGCTTGACTCTTAAAGTAGCCTTAATTTGTTAGGGTGTTGTTTGAGAAATATCCCAACATAATAATATAAAAAGAAATTCACAGGTTTCAGCTAAAGAATACCAGACAAAGCATGTTACCTCCATAGGAGTAAAAGAGATTTCAACAAAAAATACAAAACAAATAAGTTTCCTCTTTCAGACCACTGGAAACAGTTTTTCAAAACACTGAGAAAAACAGAGTCAGCCACACTGTTCATGTTGCTTAGAGAAGAGAATTTATGAGGACCTTTTAGCTATACTAATAAACAGATTAATTATTAGAAGTAATTATTTCAATAGTTTCATATTATTAATGACACAGAAATAGGCAGCTAAAACGATGTTGTACGTCTCCATCTGCAGGTCTGAAACTGCTGCTATTACTTTTCCTGCCTATAGGCGGCGCATGTCGCCAGCCACAGCCCCACACCTCTCAGCTCTTCTACCCAATGAACAGAGGCGCAGCCGTGACGTCTTCAGTCATCTGCGTCGGGGTGATTACGTGTAGCTCACCAACTAGCACCAGCAGCTAGCTTGTCAGACTAGACAGTGCTCAGCGAGGTCGTATCGACTGGCACAACCATAGCTATTCTCTGAGTGTGTACAGAGACAAGGCGGAGGTATAGCCATTGAGCACCCGAAGACGCCGCGGACTGATATTTTGGCGAAGTTAATATGGTAAGAGAAAGGCGACTTCAGTGAGCGAGCAAGCTAACGACAGCTAACATCACCCGGCGGAGGTGCTGACGTTAACTCTCATTGTTATGGCTAGAAGAGCTAGCTGGCTAACCGTCTGTCAAAACACAGTGCGACAGTGGAATTGTACATTTCCTGATGGGATTAAAACTGATAAGGCACAACAGAAAGAGCTTTTACTTTTCAGCAATTTGTGACACAACTTACACACAAATTAGCTAGCAGGTTGAGTTAGTTGGGCTACACTGTAGTTACAAACTCAGAATCTGGTTTTGCTTTCAGATGCTATTATTTTTGATAAATTGCATAGTTACTACAGAATTAGATTCCCGAGGCCTATGAAATATACATGCCATAGAGTAACTCCAGCATTTTCAGGTCTTGTGCAGTGTGAATTAGAGAGAAGCATATAGAAGGTTGTCATCTGCTGTGAGTAACAAAATTATCAGCAAAATATTGGACTAACTTAGAGTGGGAAACATGGTTGTTTTTCCAGTGAAATATCCTTCATCCATTAGTAAAAGACTTCCAAATTATAGGAAGAGTCTTTGCCAGAAGTGGAGTAGACAGACTAAACAACCACAACAATCTGCTGACATTTCTCTGTCATTGATGTGTCAGAATAGCCCACCTATTATGATGATGATAATGGGTGCCAACATGAGTAGGTTTTGATCTTGGGTTCATTATCAACAATGTGACATGTGACTTCAGACAAGTAGCAACTGTTGTCAGTCTTGGTATTTTAACAACTGTCTCTTTTCTTTTTCTAGATGTAGCAGAATGGAATTACCAGCACAAACTTGTTTTGAGTGGCACCGCATGAGGACCAGGCTCTGTTTCAGTCCTCAGAACGAGGAGCCATAAACTCCGTCACTTACTCTCTAGCAACAGCAAACCTCGCTCCAAAAGAGACACTGAAAGGACGGACATGTTTGCCAAGTTGAAGAAGAAAATCGCAGAGGAGGCGGCCACAGCACCTCGGAGTGGTGTTCGCATACCGCGCACCATCAGCAAGGAATCCATCACCTCGGTGGGGGCAGACTCGGGGGATGACTTTGTAAGTAATATAATTTTTACATTTTATTGCACTATTCTTCTTCTTCTTCTTCTTCTTCTTTTTATTTATTTATTTTTTTACTTATTACACAGTATAAAACAGTCACCTTCATGGTCCAAACCACAGTGGGAATAGAGACAACCTTCAGGAATTCAGGAAAAACCTTAAATATTCATGGGTCAGTTAATTTGAAAGTCCTTGAGTAATTAACTGATAAATGTTGATCTAAAAATGAGTAATGGTTAGACTTATTCCTGACTTGAGAAGAAACTAAACGGCTGTGTTTTTGCTGGAGGAGTTTCTTCTGTTATTGTTAATCTTTCAGCAGAATGTCTTCGTATTGCACCACTAAGACCGAATGCAGTGTTAAACCAGTGACTGGAATGTGTTTATTCATGTGTGAAAAAAACACAAGTCATTTTATTAATTGATTTTACAGGATAGTTGATTTTGTAAAGAAAGGTGGACCGGTCTGTGCTCTCCTTCTGTAGGGTTCAGATCAGTATGAACACCCTACTAGCTGTTATATTATCATTTCCGTCTACTCTTTGTTTTTTGACAGTTTTCTGTAGTTGATTCGGATTATGTTACCTTAGCACCATTAGCACTGAGTACTACTTCTATGGATTTTAAAGGGGTACTCCAGTGGAGGCTTGCACGAAAAAAAAATCTGTCAAAATTGATGCAGAGATATCCTGACTCTTTGTCCCTAGTATAGGTCAAGCTCCAAAAAGGTTTGGTCATGACTGCATCTCCCATAATGCAACTCGATGATGCCAACCTCTTTCAAACACCATGCCCCTGTTTTGTAATGCATGTTTTGTGTCATAATTTTGTAGGACTTTCTCAGACTTAATGTCATGTGTCAAATTGGTGGAATGACCTTTTTAAAAGTTATAATATAAAATATATAAGTTATTTAATATAATAAATATCTGCATGATGAGATGAATAATTTAAACTCAGATGTGAATTCTAAAAATAGTTAAAAAGCAATAAAACTGCAGCAGTTTCAAAAAAACATAACTACAGTTTCTCTTTCAGTACTCGGGGTGAAAAAGGAAAGACAGGAAATTTGATTCATTCTCTCGAGGAAGTCATTAAATGTCACAGTATTTTCTGAATGGGTCCTTTTACAGAAGGTAACTATGTTAACACATTGATTGCATTACGCTGTTTTCAGTCCAGCCGTAATGGAACATAGATTGAAAAACAGTAGTGATCAAGGATGACTTTTCTTGTCATATCAATTCTCACATGGCATTTGTCACTTTGAATTAGTTCTGGAAAGTCACAGAAATGTCCTGGAATTTAAGGTCAGTGCTATGATTGGAACCAGAATAGAACTGGCTGGCTTTTCAAATAGCCACCAGTCAGGCAGTTGTAGGTAACAGGGCTTGGGTGGGAGTGCCATTATTATAGAATGGCGATGACTTAGTGGGTTGGTCTCCATTGTATTGATTGCATGTAGGCAGGATACTGTGTTACTCAGAGCCAACCAGTGTAACATGAAGCCATGTTGATTAATTTCTCCAGTCACTACACAACACAATTACACACATAAAGTTTTCCTTTATTTTGGCTGTGGCTGCTCATTTGACCAGTGTTAGTGGATTCTGCAGTGATATTTTTTTTAATTGTTTTGTCAATCTTTTCCCATATTGTTTTCAAGAGAAATGTTTTTTTGTCACACCTTGCCAAGGAAATCCATATCTGTGGTAAAGCTCGGTTCAGTGGAGTCAGTGCAATCTCTCGCAGCCTGGGGAAGCCAGACTCCTGAGGCTGTAGTGCCGTCTCAGTTGCACTTGGCTGAATTATTTAGTGAAGTTGCTGAGTAGCAATGCTGCTGGCTGATATGTGACATTGTGTTTCTGGTACAATGAATACTTAGAAGCGTGGATGTCACAGTTTACCCAGCTTGTTTGCACTGACTGGCGGCACCTTTCCTTTCTGCACCCATTTCATATATCTTTATTATTCCTGCAGCTGACTAGCCAAATATCAATGACATAACATACAGCACAACAGCAATGTAGTGTGATAACAGTAGGGCTCCAACTAAAGATTATTTTCATTATCGATTAATCTGCTGATTATTTTCATGATTCATTGTTTAGTCTATAAAATCACAATTTCCCAGAGCCCAAAGACTCTTCATTTACTGTCATAAATGACAAAGAAAAGCAGCAAATCCTCACATTTAAGAAGCTGGAACCACCAAATGTTTGACATTTTTGCTTGAAAAATGACTGAAATGATTAATTGATTATCAAAATAGTTGGCAATTAATTTTCTTTCGATCAACTAATCGATTAATTGACTAATTGTTGCAGCTCTAGATAACAGAACGTGTTTTTGTGATCTGAAATGTCAAGGATAAACTTAAGGTTTTGGACTTGATATCTAAGGAGTTCCCCAAATTTGTGACTAGTCCCCAGATTAGAAAAGTAGCCAGTAGAGTGATGTTTCCTGTGGTTAAAATAACAAGTTACCACTGAAATGCTTTAAACATCACAACATGATGATTTCTGCCTGTGAAAGAGCAACTTTTGGTGAATGTTTGATTTAAATCCCCCAGTTTGAACAGGTTGAATATGAAGTTCTACCTAACGCTGTGTGTGTGTGTGTGTGTGTGTGTGTGTGTGTGTGTGTGTGTGTGTGTGTGTGTGTGTGTGTGTGTGTGTGTGTGTGTGTGTGTGTGTGTGTGTGTGTGTGTGTAGGCATCTGATGGCAGCAGCTCCAGGGACGACCTGCCTGCCCAGCTCCTCCGAAGGAATGATCAGATCCGGAAGCTGGAGGCCAAGCTGTCAGGTAGGACATGTCAGACTAAGGTTAAGCAGCTGAAGCGATTCCACCTGGAGCTCTCAGTACAGGAGATCAGTACCCAGGATCAGAGCCATTTAAACCCAGGATGCACAGGACTCTTAAGTGATAGATTCCATCATAACTGTTGGTTAACATCAGAATCATATTGAATTGCCAACTCATGATTGGCTAAAGCATCAACCAAAAATGTAATTGCTGTGTTGATAAATGTTTTACATTGTATTATTTCACCTGTTAATAATGTAATAAATTATCATTTAACAGCCTGCTGCATTTTAAGGCAACTCTGATGGCCAAGCTTAAATTGTGTCCCATTTAAAACAAACAAACAAACAAAAAATCATATACTTTGTCTGCATCTTTTTTTTTTTCTTTCTCTGCAGACCACAGTCACACCCACAATAAATAAAAGCACTTTAGTTTATAGACCATGAGAGAATTAATATAGATGGGCCTATCTGTCTGACCACACAGGAACAACCATCTGAACAAACAAACTAACCATCTAGACAAACATTACATACATAACAGACAAAACATTGGATAAAACACTGGTCTAGGGAAACTTGAACACCTCCAGTCTATGAGCCTGGCAACAGCAGCTCTGTCACTGTGCTTTAATAAACTACAAACACGTCATGAGCCTGACTGCATCACTTTAGTTCAGTTCAGTTTGTTGATCATGCTGCCTTTTTGCCAGATTATAATTTTTGCCTGGTTCTAATCTTGAGTGAGTCCAGATTAAAAAGTTCTATTCTGATTAAATGCTTTGGGGCATGGAAACACACATCTTATCAGATTCCTTTATTTAGTGTCCATGTAAACAGTTAAGTTGGAATCTCTAATCAGAATGTTTTCAATTGGGTTGAAGAAATATTGTCCATGTAACCGCAGCTTAATATGTCATCGTCAAGTTGATTGTGATACTGTCAAAAGTGCTATTTTTTTTCTAATTTGGCCTTTCACTTCCTCAACCCTTCAATTTACCACAATATCTGGAATCTTAAGCTGTGTTTGCCTTGAAAGAGCAGTGTCCTCGCTCTTCCTGTTTCTAATTTAAAGCAGGAAGTGGATTTCTCTATAAACCTGACCAGGCTCTATGTGTTGCAAAATGCCACACCGAGGGTGTTAGCCATGCTAGCAATGATTTGTCTTGTTAATGGTGAGTATATTAATGTCTCAGAATTAATCTGATAATGTATTGCTGTTTAAATGTTTGCTGGGTGTATACTAAATGGGACAAAGGCCTAACATTGTAGATTTTGGGTGTTTTTTTTCCTCCTCTACTCAGTATAATGGGTCCTCCTTCCTTTGGGTGGCTTATGTGACTTTGCACCCCTAGAAAAGGTTAAAGGTTGCACATTCTCATGCAGCCTTTTAACCAGTATGGTTTTCTCAGATAGGAAAATCATTAATAGTTTTACCTTCCATTATTTCTCAATCATGTTTTCCCTTTTGCTTTCTCCCTTTCCTTCTGTTCACTTTCTCTCCTGCCTCTCTCTCTCTCTCTCTCTATCTCTATCTCTCCCTCCTTTTTTTCCATCATCTGCCCGTTCCTCCTCCTTGTTTGTGTTTTGCGTGTGTGGCTGTGTGTTGGCGTGTTGATACCCCCATCCCATCGCCCTGCTTCCCAACACTAGACTACGCTGAGCAGCTACGAATTATGCAGAAGACCAAGGACAAGCTTGAAATTGCATTAGAAAAGCATCAGGATTGTACGTACCTCTACTCTCCTCCCAGTTACCTACCTTTCTCTCATCTGTCTGCCGGCTGTAATAACCATCACCTAATGTATCATCACGTCCTCCCATGAAGATCATTTTTTATCCCAGATGCTGAAATCATGGGCTTTAGAGGTTTGCTTTGGGTGCGCTGAATGCTTTTTCCTTTGAATCTAAAAATCCACCCTCAGATCTTTAACACTGGTTTTTGCTCAGCACATTGATTTCAGAGTTGTGTATGCATTGTCTGTTACTTTGTTGGTTACCCACTTTCCCCTTAATTTGCCCCACACATCTACTGTAGTTAAGGGTTTCCTGCATTTCCCATTACAGCTCTTTAAAGATGTGATTTGAGCTTTCAATTGGATGTATCATAAGAAACATAGCTCACTAGCTACTCTAGCTATGGCTTTGAGCATTAGGGCAATGATTGCAGCCACACCCATTATTTTAATATCAACATGTCTTCTAGCTGTGTTGCATTCTGGTCTGTTGGACTTACTACCTGATGAACTGGTATATCTGGCTCTTCTGATGGATTTGTCCAAGTATTTTGGATTGTTTTCATTGTTATCAGTCTGACTGTGTCTGTCCAACACTGCAGAGATTATACTGTGGATATTTATGCTCCTGAGGATGGATTCTAATGTTTTTGGTTACCTTTCCGCTAGACTGAAATTTGGATTTTGTGCACAAGAAATATCATAAGAATCTACCCCCCGATGTCCACTGGGCGCGGCCGTTTCCCGTTCCCTCTCCACTAGAGTCATGAGCAGAGCTTCTCATTCGCAGGTCTTTTCTCTGCTTCACTCACTTCACACTCTAGGTTTATTTGTGTGCCTCAGAGGTGTGAAATTCACTATGTGAATGTATATAAATGCCTATATATGACTGGGCCAGGTCGGCTGGAGAGCTGTCTGAATGGGTGGGGGACCAGACACATCTGCCAGAGCAAATAAAACATGAGATCGCAGATTCGTCTGGTTCCCAGGCTAAAGATGGTTTGCTGTGTTCGATAATAAAAATGGGTAAAGCACAGCCACAAAGTACAAGATCGGTTATGTCTATCATAAACGAGCTGCAAACCTTTTTCTAACATGCAACATTGAAAAATCTGCTCTAAACTTTATTGGCAATGTGGCTGCTGAAGAACAAACTGCTGAAACGCTTCCAGCACACGTTGGAACCATTGAGTGGTAGCACAACAGCTGCATCCACTGGACATGAGGGGTTATCGGCAGGTTGCAGTGAAATTCACAGAGCACATTCATGCTCTCCAGAGGCTGAACCATTTCCCTTTTGGGAAAGGCCCCAGGGCCACTATCAGGCCAAGATGTCAGCTTGTCTCTCAAGATATCTGATTTTTTTAGACATGATCCAACAGCTTTTCCCCTAGCGCCCCTCCCAAAGCTGACTTTAAAGGTTTAGCTCATGGTAAAGAACTACTGATTATTGAGGTTTGTTCTCAGGGCTCTAACAATAGTACAATGTTGTTGGTTCTGTCTGGTACTTAAGTATTGTGAGTTGTAATGAACAGCGCAGCTTCAAGGTGATGTAGACTGTTGGGTGGATTTCTTTCTTGGTTCACACACACATATCACAGTGTTAGCTTTAACAAACTCTGTTTTAATTTTTGTCAGTTGCCATGCATCGCTTGTCTTTGCCTGTCCTTGCTTCTGGGATGAACACACACTTCTTAATCGGACTCTAACTCTTCACAGCTGCTAACAGTGCCACTGTCTGTGCTATTTAATATTTCTGTTCTCCTTGGTTGCATACAAAACCTCTCTGTATGGTTTCCATCTTTCCCTTTCTTTTTCTCTCTCTCTCTCTTTCACTGCCCAGCATCCATTAAGAAACTTCAAGAGCAGAGCGAGTCTCACCAGGCCAACAGAGCCAAGATGGCGGAGGGGATGACTTTAGCACTGGAGAAGAAGGATCAGGTAAATGCCACTCTGTCTCATTTATTGTGCTGTTCTGATGTGTGGCTTGTGTACTTATCTCATTCTATCCTCGCAGGAATGGATGGAGAAGATGGCCACTGTGGAAAAGGTAAATCTATGTTTGGTGACTTTCAATAATACACTATTTTATGATGATATTGAAGATCTTAAAATTTGACTGTTTTCAACACCTAACATAGAAAGATCAAGGACTTCCAAAACAGCGCAGGACTCCAATTGGGTGCTTTCACACCTAACCTGTTTGGTGCGGTTCAGTTTATGTGTTTGCCCGTTTAGTTTGTTTGCTTGGGCTGGTGTAAAAAATGTCTATTGAAGTCTGGTGTGGACTAAACCACTGGACTGAGACCCCCTAAAAAAGGACGGTCTTGGATCTCGGTCTGCATGAATTCAAAAGCTTTGTATTTTTCTGCAAGATCATTTGACAGCCATGTTAACACATCTGTGTGTCACCACATTGCAGGGATTTCCCCTGATATGTCAGAAAGGAGTTAAACCAGGGCTGGGTTGTGCTTGTGTCCTACTTCGTCTAATTTAGTAGATGTATCATTTTTTCCTTGGTCAGGACCAAACAATCCGAACTACAGGTGTGAAAGCACACTTAAATTTGGCTTCTTCAAACCTGCACATGTCCTGAAAAAGGACATTAGCATGTGTACATTAGTATAATTAATATAACTGTTGTCTGTTTAGGACAAGGCTGCCCTGTCAGCCCGGCTAGAGGAGATGATGGAGCAAAGCTTAGTGCTCTTCCAGAAAAGGGACGACCTGGATGAGCTGGAGGGCTTTCAGCAACAGGAGCTCGCTAAAGTTAAACACATGGTGCGTACATGTGGAAATGGATGGTTGGATTGCAGCATTACTTAACAGTGATGCAGTTTGCCACCTTCTTTTTGTCATGATGCGATTCAATTGAAAAAAATGGAGATGAGCTGGAAAGGGTTTAAAGAACTCTTTGGAGCCTCTGCAGGATAGGAGAGTCTCTAGCGCTTAGTGTGTTGAGGTGTAGTGGTGTGAGTTTGTTGGGTTCATTGCAGCACTTTCTTTAGTGTGTGGTATGTTCTTTCATTATGATGTATTTCCCATTGATGTCTATCAGTTGCTGAAGAAGGAGGAGCAGCTGAGCCAGCGGGAGCGGGAGCTCCAGCAGAAGGAGGCTGAAGTTCATTCTGCAAAGCGAGGGCTGTCCGAGACTCGGGGGAAACTCCGGGCTCTGGAGCAGCAGCACGAGGAGAGCTGCAGACTCAACTCTGAGTTTGAAATAGAGCGGTAAGAAGGAATAAAACAGGCAGTAGCGCTATGTGATTTTTATGCTCTTATAAGTTGTCTGATGAAAAATTGTAGGTTTATGGAAAATGAAAATCTGTTAAAAATACAAACCCTATCCCCCAGGTGGATCCTCAGAAACTACATTGGGTACTTGTCTGTTAACTGTAAAGCTAGAGTGCTGATCTTTTGTCTCCTCCTTCTGGCAATGAGAGTAATTAAATAGCCCACTCCAAATATTTTACAAAGACCAACCTGTCCAAGAGCAGTAAGCCACATCCTGTCTGCCCTCAGTCCCTGCTCTTCTTTCAGCCTCTCCAACGAGGAAAAGCTACACCAATGGTTATCCCTGTTTGTCCTCGCCATCGATCGCTTTCTTTTTTTGACTGTAATCCTTCCTCTGAAGGCAGAGTTTCTTTTTTATCTGGCGCATCAGAAACTTTTCTTGGAGCTTCTTAGGTTTTTCCTCCATACGTCTGTCAGTCATGTGACCATCAAGCAGTTTGAACTTCTGTTGACGCGACTCTCTCTCTACATGTCTCTGGTTCTATTACCGGTGCAACAGAGTGGGAATGTCACCACACACACCAGATTTAAAAAGTCTGGTATAATGCAAAATACAGAGATATTTACCTGGCTGTGATAGGCTTAATCAGCATTGTGTGAACTCGCCCAACAACAGCTTGAATGTAACAGACGTTCATTTATATGGAAAAGTCCTGCACTCTAATTTTAAAGTTAACAAATCTAAAAAAAAACTAAAAAAAACAAACACATGTTTGCATTTGTTGTTGAGCTATGATTTTTGTGAAAGAACATGAGAAGACCAAGTGCATCTCATTGGATTTGTGCAGAGAGGAACTGCTGCTGCTCAGAGAGGAGGCAGACAAGAAGATCAAGGAGCTGGAGGGACAATGCCAAGAGCTGCAGGCCGTCATCCAGCAGGTCTCTGAAGACTTCCAGAAGGTCAGTCCTGAACACAAGCTACACTCTTCTTTATGAAGTTATTAACACTATTCATTCATTAATCAGTTGTCAAGGCAGTTGTCAATCAAGTTGTGAATCAAGTATGTGAAATGTTTGTTTTTCAGTCACAGAGTATGGTGTCGACTTTAGAAAGGTCCCTCCAGGAATTACAGACTGAACATGATGCCCTGAAATTGCAACAACAAAAGGTCAGAACATAATCAAACTGGGGCTTCTCCATCCAAATGTATACATCTTATCAGGTTTTTAAAGGATTATTAAAAAAGTTAAGTTAAGCAAAAGTCTGCTGGAAGCCTGTTTCATATCTTCGCTTGACATCATCAGGCTGCTGTAACGGAGGAGGATAAGGAGCGCCTGTTAGCGGACCTTCAGAAGAAAGTAACTTCTCTGGAGAGACGGCTGCAGGGGAACCTGAGCCAGGACGAGCATCTCCAGGAGCTTCTCCAGGAGGTGAAGAACATCTCTTTTAAATCTTTTCTTAAAACATTCTTTTATCGGAGAGCTTCTTGATTTTATTGACTACAGTTTTTGCTGGTTTTATTTGTTTTCCTGTTTTATTTGTTTCATTTGTTTTATTTTATGTTATTAATTTATTGGAAAATGTTATGATCTGCTTGTTGTGAAGTTGTTGCCCTGTGTGAAGCACTTTGTAAAGTGGTTTTAGAAAAGTGCTCTATAAATAAAGATTATTATTATTATTATTATTATTATCTAGAGCCGGGCTTAGTTTAGGCCAGTGTTTGCTGGAGCCTACTGCCTTATTTCATGTGGCAGATGTTAAAAGGTTCCTTCCAATCTATAGTTTACATTAGATAACCCTTTTAGAAAACATTCAGGACAGCTTTCCACTCAATAATGTATATACTGTATAGTAGTATGTAATTACCAAATTAATAATTTTCTTTCATTCAGTCATTTATAGGGAGACCAATTATCCATTTGTCAACAATTACCATTCAATGAAATTATTAAATGCAGGATAAAGTCAAAGCCAAAATTTGAATGTAAAGGCCCCATCTTTAATTTTTTGACCATATGAATTACAGGTATGTTTTCGTAATGATGAAAAATTGGTTACGCACAACATAGATTTAGTTGTCTGTGATGGTCTGTATATTAAAATATTTTAATAGAACTGATAGAAGCTTCCAATCCATTTTGCAGTCTTTGTCGGTGCACAGTTGGCAATTAAAACTAATAGCTGTCATCTTAAGCTTACCTTTACATGTATTTCATTATGATTATAGCCTGTCCCTGTTCTAGGGGGATAATATTTAGAAGTCATATTGAAATGTCAGGAAAGATATAGAAGCCAAACCACCTATTGATTAGTGCACTTGTTGCCTTTTCAGAAGTGCAGCCTGGAGCAAAGTCTGGAAGAGACCAGAGCAGAGCTGCTGGCAGTTCGGACAAACCATGCTGATACTGTCAGCTCTTTGGAGGCACAGGTAAACCAGCGCACAGCGCATCTATTCACTAAACCCTGACCTATGGTACAGTCCCTGCATCTATTATCTATTATCATTTGCCACCAAATCTGCAAACCCATGCTTATAAATGGATGTAATTGCTGTGGATTCAGTAGATAACTGCTGAGATATTTACTCATTGTTTTAAATTAGCAAACAGATCACCAAACAACAGTTGATGCTGTTGCAGCTTTCAGGTGAATAAAAAGAGAGGCAAAACTTCTACAGTAAAACAACATGTGGCTTTCCCAACTTTCAAACTTAGTTGTCAAAAGAAAAAAAGGCGAAGGTAATAAATCAGTGTCACAGAACGCCCCTCCAGCTGTGTCTCTCCTGTCTGACCTCAGGTATCCAGAATGAGTTGCAGCATTACTGAGCTGCAGACCCTTCTCCGACACAAAGACGACTCCTCCAGAGCCTACAGACAGAGGACAGACACACAAGTAAGCAAACGGACACAGTCCTGCAAGAATAACAGATAATGAAGCAATAATGTTTCTCTCCATGTGCTTAGTTGATGGGCTAAGATTGAGGAAATCATGTTATTTAGCTCCACAGTTTTTTTTTTTTTCCTCATATACACTTACATTGTTTGGATAATTACATCTTGTGGAACATAAACAGTAAACTCTGTATGATTTAATTGAGTCAGAGCTTCAAGCTGCTTAAAACTGCATTAATCCACTTTTGACCAAAAGGGGGCCACCGTCTAAAGAGTCATGTGATTTCAAAGTTAATATCAAAATATCATTCAAAATCATTATATTTGAGATGTTAATTATAGTAGATGTTTATTATCAGCTAAAGAACCAGGGAGCTTTGAATGACCCTGATCAGCTTCTTATTCCTTTGAAGCAGTGTTCATTAACAAAATCCCATGCTTATGGGGACCAAGGTAGCATAGAGTAAAGTGAAAAATTATTATTTTTATGTTAGCATTTTGGCTGGGCTGACCTTAATATGTCTGCTTCCTCACTTTAACAGGAAATAATGGATTTTTGTTGACTTTCTGGTGATGTTGCTCACAGTGTGGACGTCTGGTCCCAATCAGTCACTGTACTGTTTTCTGTTTCAGATTGCTAATCTGGAGCAGCAGGTCCTAGAAAGTGGTGAGAGACTGAAGAGTACAGAGCAGCAGATCACAGAGAAACGGCAGCACATGGAGAAGCTGGTGAGTACCACAGCAGCAGTGAAGAGCACAAATTGAGTCTTTTTTTAAAGATGGAAATAGGCTTGATATTTTCCAAAGGGTCTGTTAGAGTAGATAGACTTATTAGTGAACCTCTCTGAGCCCTTGTCAGGTATAATTCTCAGCCAACTGGGAAAAATGTCCCAGGAGAGTTAACAAGTAGAGCTTTCCACACCAAATATAGAATAGAAGTGAGAACTATGGATGCAAAGTTTAAGCATGTAAAAGCACATAAATGGTTAATCATTAAAAATGTATTAAAAGTAAAATGCATATTTTTAATTACAAATTCACACAATTTGAATAAAGAATTAAGTAAGAGCCAAACTTGCTGCTCCTGCTCCACATGTCATTACTCAACAAATGGCCAAATATTAAACAGCAGTTTGTAGGATTTGATACTTTACTTTGGTGTCACCTCGTGGTTGTATCAAGAAGGACACTGTGGCAGACATCAGTGTACACTCAATCTTCTTAATTTCAGTGCAGGTATTCAGGTGAAATCAGTTTTTTGAAAGTCCTCCTGGTCATGCAGCACCACTACTTGTAAAGAAAATGCATGTGTTCAGAACAGTAATTATTATTATGCTTAGAAGTTATTACACCGATTATTTCAAATTATAATTTTTATTGATATTACACATGTTAACAGGATGACCTAGATGAAGGGGATGATGAATTTTTTTTTTTTGGTTGGTTGTTTGTTTGTTTTCTCTATATTAATATGATTAATATAATCTTCTTATGTTTATCTTGGTCTCTTGCTTGTGTTTTTTTGTTGTTGCTGTTTAAATTTATTTATTTATTTTGTACATATAATTATAATATATTTATATATTTTTTTATAATATTGGTATGAATCTGATACTTATTTTTATTTACCACCAGACATCTCACACAACAACACACAACCTCCGCAGTGTCACCCATATGTATATATATATTATTTATATAATTACATAAATTATTATCTACCAGTATTGATTTGTCTATATATATATATATATATATATATATATATCATTTTGTACTTACTTTATTAATTAACTAATTTATTTATTTTGTAATAATATATTTATTTACCGTGGGTTTTTTTTTTTCCAATTTCAATTTATTTATTTATTTTTTATTTTTACTTTGAAGCTGGGGAACAGCACCAATGGTCACTACAATGGGCCACAGTAGCCTTGAGGGGGGGTTGTCGGGCTAGGTGAAGAAAAGGATCGGGTCCCCCAGTCATGAGGGAATAAACAGACAAAACGGAACCACTAAACACTTACCACTCTGTCCTGTTAGACCTGGCTCACACCGGAAGGTTGGGAGTTGGATCTAAAAGGGACTGTCGGATCTGCATGTTTGTTTCTCTCTCTCTGTCCTCTCCCCTCTTACTCCCCCCTTTATTAATTGGTCTTTAACAACGTCATTTCTTAAAATCCTCCTTGCTCCGGTTTTTTCTTTCCTTTTTTTCTTCTCTCCCTCTACTCTGTAACACACACACACACACACACACACACACACACACACACACACACACACACACACACACACACACACACACACACACACACGTGCCCCTAACAATGGCCCCTAGAACAATAATTTTGGTTCTGGTCCAGGAAGTAAAATGGTAGAAGCAAACTCAACTCCCGGCTGCTATTTCTATGATATCTAATACTGTATCTCCATGATTATTGTTCAGGAAAACAACCATATTTACCTTTGGGGATAGTGGGGTGTTGCTGTCTGCTGAAAATATATAACATCAGTTGCGAGTGTGCAGTCACAATATATATTGATTAATACAATAAGTTATTGATCCACAATGTGTACCCATTTGTAACATATAGAGTGATTAAAAGAAAGATATGTTGCTATTTAAAATCTGACATTGTCCACATGCACTCAAGTCCTTTTCAGGGAAAAATGCTGATTTTCAATCAAGTGAAAGTGTTGAACTATGCATTTGTGTGTGTGTTTTGTTCAGCAAGGGGAGTGGAGTGCAGAGAAGGCCTTTCTGGATCAGCAGGTGTGTTTGTTAGAGCAGCAGAGTCAGGAGAAGGCCAGCCGGCTGGAGGAAAGCATCGCCTCTTTACAGACAGAAAGACAGATGCTGCAGGACAGGGTGGTATGTTCTGCTTCTCTTTTTCACCTCTTGATTTTTCTGTAACAATATGCAGTAGAGAGAGTGGGTTAATGGGTTAATCATTGACATAAATGTATTTCTTGCAGTGAAGAGAGAGCACCGTTTGCTCTGTGTTGACTAATATTTTCCCTGCCCTGTTCTTGTGTGCTAGGCTGATCTGGACAAGCAGAGGGGCGAGGCAAACTCCACTCTGAGGCAGCAGGCAGAAGAGCTGGAGCAGTGCAGGGTTAGAACAACTACAACACACTAGATTTCTTTGTAAAAGCACAAATTGGCATTTGATTGACTTTTAAAAACTGAGATTTCTGCTGTTTTTAAACAGGAAAATAATTATCCATCTATTCCAACTATTCAATATTCTGTAAATCTATGGAGAAATAATGAAAACCAGTTGATCAGACACTAAACACATGACCTTACACATTTTATACAGTTGTAGTCTTCACATAATGTGATACAGCTTCACTGAGCGGCATATTACAAAGCCAAAAGCTGTATACTTAGTACTGAACATTCACCAAAATTGTCCAGATCCAATAGAAATATAGAGGTGTAAAGACTCAAAAAAAAGATAAAGGTCATTTTCATAAAGAAAAGCAGAGTGTATTTGTAGTCCTCACTCTTGTCTTGGTGTTGGTGCATTCCCTCAGGCAGAGCTGAACAGCCGACAGACAGTGAGCACGGAAATTGCCAAAGCTCTAGAAGAAACCAGACGTCAGAAGGAGGATCTGCAAACACAGGTCTGTGGGCACAGACACACACCATGCAATATTCACAATAATAGAAAGGCAACAGCTAACATGAGGTCCCCAACAAATGACCTTAAGATGTAGCAGCTCCCTCTGGACCAGTCACAAACACACGTATTGAAGAACAGAAGAGTTCAGTGGACTGGACCTTTTTATTTTGATCACCCACAGATTGTAAGACAGTGTAAAAGAAATTCAGAGCTGGTCGTCAATTCTGTGTGTGACTGTGAAAGTGTGTACTGTGTAATGAAAAGAGTTTGCCTTTGCTTGTTGTCAGGTTGGAGAGCTGGCCACATCTCTTCAGAGCTCACAGCAGGAACTGTCCACCGTCACTGAGAAGCTAGCACTGAGAGAGGAAGACATTAAAACACTCCAGAATGGTACACACACACACACACTTCAAAAATGTTGCCACCTGAATTTCCTGTGCTTCCATCTGGTAATTATGAGTTTAAGTGGCACGAAAACAATCGTGTGTGTGTGTGTTGCAGAGGTGCAGTGTCGGCAAGCTTCGCTGGTCCAGCTGCAGGAGGAGGTGGAGCAACAGCAAGCCCAGCTGGAGCAGATGGAGCTGGACAAAGACTCACAGCTGATGACCCTGAGAAAGGAGCTGCTCAGCCAGACACAGCAGCTAGATAGCTGCCAGGCACGGGTTAGCACCTACACACAAAGTCAGAAATACCTACACACTTGCATGCTCTTATATGGACTATACAGTATTGATGCAGCAAGTACAGTTAGTAAGTTATTTGGGATTCCAACCAAACGTACAAGTTTCTCCTGTGATAGTTGTTTTGTTCAACACTACCCAGAAGTCAGCAAGTCACAGAACTTTCATCTGTAGCTCATTATTGACCTGTCAGTCACACATAAAAAACAACAACCAGGGAAGATCAGTATTCCGTATTTGGAGCTCAAGCTTAAGACTTAAGTAATTACACCAACACCGTGGATACGTGCTCATGCCGTATGCCTACAGGGGAGCTCACTCAAGTTTTCACAGTTCCAAGACAATAATCCATTATTTAGGTAGAGTAAATGTAATAGCTACATAGCCTACTCCAAATATTTTACAAAGACCAACCTGTCTTTCAGTCTCTCCAACGAGGAAAAGCTACACCAATGGTTATCCCTGTTTGTTTGGCTATCCTTCCTCTGAACATAGAGTTTCTTTTTTTTATCTGGAGCATCAGAAACTTTTCTTGGACCTTCTTAGGTTTTTCCTCCATACTCCTGGTTGCTGTAGCTACTCCGTCTCTACGGTTGCGCCCCTCAGCTCTGGCAAACCAGAGTCATGTAGAGAGAAGATCTGGAGTCTACGTGAATCACGTGACCATCAAGCATTTTAAACTTCTGTTGATGCACGTCTCTCTCTACATGGCTCTGGTTTTACTACTGGTGCTCCAGCGTAGGAATGTCACCACACACACCAGATTTAAAATCTCTGGTATACTGAGAAATACAGAGAGATTTGCCTGGTGGTGACAGGCTTAATCAGCATTGTGTGAACTCGTCTGGCAACGGCTTGAATGTAACGGACGTTCATTTATATGGAAAAGTCCCACACTTAAAAATAATTTTCATATCATATATTTTCATTTGTCTTGGGTGTTGTACTGCCAATGTTTTGCACACCTTCAGTACTGTACTTAAACATTTATTTATCCTCTTTGAGTGTACCACCATCAGTTTTCTCTAATCTGGTTTCTATTCTGATGTTCTCATATCTTAAAACCTATTTTTCTGCTACAGCTTCTTCAAAAAAGGGAACTGAAATTTTAGCTCATGCCACCAATCGAATTAATGGTCATTGTGGTTTTGGTATGTGTTGCCCAGATCTCATACCTGGAGGTGGAGGTGGAAACCCTGACAGAACAGCTTCACAGCCCTGAGGTGTGTGAGGAGGACCAGAACGGCAGTGTGACGGTGGACGATCTGGATCACATTCAGAAGGTCAACGGAGAGCTGGAGCAGCAGCTCAGCGACAAGAGCAGGGTCAGACCTTTATACTCCCATTCTGTTGTTCCTCTAGCTTTGAATGAAATATCAATATCAGCTGCAGGCAGATACATTCTGCAGATACATACATATAAGCAGATACACCCATCAGCACACATAAAACACACTGATGTTGTTTTGCAGACCATCAAACAGCTGCAGCAGAGACTGGCCGAACTGAAGAGGACGCTGCAGAAGGAACTGGTGAGACACAGTGAATCATGGGTGTACTGTTATCATTTGTTCTGACAATATATCAATATGTCAAACTGAACATTTCTTGATTAGGGCTGTGACTAACCATTATTTTCATAATCGATTACTCTTCCGATTATTTTCACGATTAATCATTTAGCCTATAAAATATCTAAAAATTGTGAAAATTGCTCATCAGTTTCCCAGAGCCCAAAGTGATGTCTTCAAACTGCTTCTTTTGTCCGACCAACAGTCCAAAACCCAAAGGCTCTTCATTTACTGTCAGAAATGACAAAGAAAAGCAGCAAATCTTCACATTTAAGAGGCTGGACCCAGCTAATGTTTGTTGGCAATTAATTTTCTTTCGATCGATTAATCGACTAATCGTTGCAGCTCTGTTAATAAGGGAGCTAGTCCACCCTGTTTTTTATAACTGGGCAAAAACAAAATGAAGCAATGTGATCTGGAGTAGAGGTGTTCAGTAGATGTACATAGGACAACCTTTCAAAGTGAATGAAGGAATTCGAATAGGCAATGTAATTTGCGATTTCCCCCTCTAATCTGGAGGACATCATCCTGACTTTAAGTTTAATGTCAAGCCGAAGCTGCTCTCGATGCAAATTATCATTAAGTCCAGTTATAGTAGTTGTAGTAATTCCAACACAAATGCAGTTTAAAAGTTGCACATGACTCACTGGCATGAACAATTTATTGAAACACACCAAATTGATGTCACTCTGTGAAGGAACTGTATGATAGGGAGTTTTTCCTTGCCACTGTCGCATAGTGCTTGCTCATGGTGGGAACTGTTGGGTCTCTGTAAATATAAAGAGTCGGTCTAGACCTGCTCTATTCGAAAAAGTGCCCTGAGATAACTTTGTTATGATATGGCGCTATATAAATAAAACTGAATTGAATTGAATTGATAGTTAACAACATCCATTATACCTTTAACTCATTCTCTATACAGGGGTATCTGCATATGAATGCAGAATCTGTAGGCAAGGGACAAGATTTTGGTATCGAAAGCGTTCTGATTTCCGTTTGTAGTCCGAGTAGTATTGACCAATCACGTTTGAGCGGGCTTTGGTTGCATGCAGGTAAACAGTTTGTGTGGAGAGCAAAATAGGCAGAACGTATTGGCTGAAATATAATCTCGGAGTCATTGGCTATCGTATGATGATGGAAGAGGAAGTCTTGGCCCAGATATCTGTTACCCGGATATCTGCTGGCTGCACCGGAAGCCCCGAAACATTGGTCGTTGTTCCCAGAGGCTAAATCATTGTCAGACGATAGCCGATGGGTTCTGAGATTGCCTTTAACTTAATTATTCTGTATTGGGTGTTGTAAGCAAACTACAGATTAATCTTATTTTGCACAAGAAAATAACCGTTTGTTCAAATTTGCATTTCATTATAATTAGAAGTGTTTGTTCTGCCACCCTTTGTGAGTGTGAACAACACATAAGAAACGCCAACACTCATAACTCCTAACTGTAACTATGGCTTTAAAAATGACTATACTTTAGAATCAGCTCCTGAACATTAGAAACTATTGCAAGATTATTGTATTGGCTTGTACTACATTGTACAGGGGTTAATATTTTCCTGCTCACTGAGTGTAAATACAGATGAATATTAGCATGTTTCCTTCTTTGTGCTCTGTAGAAGCTGAAGCCTGAGCCAGAAGCTGAAGGGAAGGAGAAGTTGCCAGAAAGCCGAGGAGAAAAACAAGAGAGGCTTTGTCCAGACCCGCCTCCAGCATCCACCCCGAGCCCCCCGACCTCCAACACCACGGTGACCAACACCTCAGACCTCAACGACTCACGAGAAATCAACTTTGAGTATCTCAAACATGTCGTACTCAAGTTTATGTCATCTAGAGAGGCTGAGGTAAGTCCTCAGTGCTCATTTTCAAAATCCCTTCAATTCAACGCCTACGTAGGCTAAAAGGAGTAAATAAAGCTTTTGTGTGCAGTACTGTAGGTCTGCTGGACTTAAAGACCAAACCCAGTCTGAATCTGTGTGTCTTGCTCCGTCAGGCGTACCAGCTAATACGAGCCGTATCTGTGCTGCTGAACTTCACTCGTGAGGAAGAGGACATGTTGAAACAAACTCTGGAGTACAAGGTTGGTGTCTCATTGACAGTCACTGTATTCAGTCTCAAGCTTCAAACACTTAATTTCAAAGCAGACCATTGCTTTAGACATCCTGTGTCAGAAGATTAAAAGGCTACTAAAGCTTTGTTTTTGGAATATTTGTGTTTATATGATTTTCACCAAAGTTAAGGGTGTTACTGTGATCAGGGTGGAAAAGTTTTAATTTAACACCATCATGGGACACTAACTAAATCCTGGTCAATATCAAGATATTTTCATCTTAATTGAACACTGTTGCTCAAAATGGGCCTCAAGCAAGAACCACTTGTACTGTCAGATTTGTTCTTAAGTGGCACATACAAGTGATTTAAGAGAACTTGTCACATTCACCATTGTCACATTTTCTAGTACAAAAAAAACATTTGACCTGAAATCATAATGCCTTTAATCTAAATGCATTTGGACCATAGACTGTATATAAAAATGGATGACGCGTCTCCACTTCCTCCTACTGTACAAAAATAAAGCCAAAATATTCCGGATACGGGAGCTGCCAACTTGTGCTGGTGACGTCATTTGGAGCATTGGTGCTCCACCACGGTATCAAGTTACCGCCCGACCCAGTCGCGAGCACACTCACAGCTGTCAATCATGACGTCTCACCCCTTTTTATAGCATCAAATAACTAATTAAAACCAAACTTATCAGAAAAATGAACACTTGAACACACATCAGCGTGATAAGAACTACTTAAAATGACAGAAACCATCTTTGGAAAATATTATTTGACAATTTGACATGTACTTTGATTTTTCAGTTTGGCCCATGTCCCATCTGCTGACATGGAGGGGTGGGGTTTATGACCTATACTGCAGCCAGCCACCAGGGGGCGATCCAGATGTTTTGATTCTGTGATTTGGACTTAATAAATATGTTACCAAAATCAACTAAAAAATGATTATAACCAATTTTGTTTAGATTTTATTGGCATATTTGACGTGACAACTTCAACAATTCAGCTTATTCACTTCAACAGCTGCCTCGAGGTCTTGCGGGTGGACACCCTCTGTTACAACACCTCACAGTGTAACATCGCATATAATAGAATGTATATTCTTGTCTATCTCTCACAACCTCTGAGGACCACCTAGGATAAGAACATGAAAATGTTCTTGTATTAGTCCCAATGTCTCTTTTAGAATGACAGTACCCCCATATATATATAAATTCGAGCTAGTTTTACTGTAAGTTAACCTGGTGACGGGTATGTGTTGTGTTCTAGATGTCCTGGTTTGGATCCAAGCCTTCTCCAAAGGGGATCATCCGGCCTTCAGTCTCAGGCACTTCGACTCACTGGAGCTGATGAGCAGCAGAAAGAGCTGAAGCGCTGGAGAGAAAGGAACTAAAGGACCACCTCCAAGAGGAACAAGTCTTTCCTCTGTGGCCCCGATCACTGAGCAGCTTTAAACTTTGACCAGCCTCCCACAGGTTTCTCTGGCTTTGCGTGGGACGGACTGTTGTCTTCTGCTCTGTGGGGACAGAGAAGGGCTGCACAGTATGTTTGAGGGATAAAGGCCTATTCATAATCTGTTGGTGATTTTAAAATTACGTTATATTGTCAATGATTAAGCCAGATGGACTTCTGACCAAATCTTATTGAGGGTAAAATGGTGGTAAGACACATCTTTCACACTGGAGTTGTCTCAAGTCTCCCTGAAATATGACCCAGATCTGATGTTTTCTAGTCCATGAAAACAGCAAAAAAGTGAGTTAGCATGTAAGAAAATGAGACACAACATCAGAAAGAAATAACAGACTGACTTGACTGTTATTTTAGGAGCTGCCTCATTTCTACCATGATCCAACTACACAACTAACATCTGTTTTTGTTGGAACAAAAAGCAATGTGACTTGACTGCACTATCTTCACTGGACAAATGGTACTGCCTTTGATTGCTGAAGGAGCTTTTAGCCTGTCGCTTCGTTAATCTTTCATTTAAAATCAGAGGGCTTCTTAATGAAAATGTGTCATTTAATGACCTGTACAGGATACTGAAGCTGATTTGGTTTCAGTATCAGTGAGAGTTTATTTAATAGTACCTGCCAAATGGACATAAATAATTCACATTTGTGTCAAAGGATCTAAAGAGTTTGAAGCCCTTTTACTGAATTTGTCATAAAAATGTCATCAACCCTTTACTGAAATAGCAGTAAATCTGTTGTCTTTATCTGTTGAAATATTCATGCTAGAAATTAAAGGAATCTGAGTCTACTATGTTTTGATGGTCAAGGAATATAATTAGTATAAGTAAGACTACTTTACAAAGCTCCTTGAACAATCAAGGGAGTCCAGGCGGAGATTTCTGTCCAATAGAACGCCCAAGTCCCAGAATTTTCTTGAGAAATGAGAATGCTGACATTTTATCATTTGTTTTGATGATTAATGAATAGTCATGATGAACTATGTTGAATTTAAAATCAAAAGTAAGTCAGGCATGTATGTTTTAAAGAAACATGCTCTCATTTCTCTTTAAAATTACATTTCCATCATTTCTTCACACTAGATCATTGAAATCACCATTACAAGATGGACTGAGCTAGAGCCCAGCTGGTACTGACTTTTGAGGCTGATACCAGTATTGCACTATAATATATAC
Organism: Macquaria australasica; assembly: GCA_005408345.1. Classification (NCBI taxonomy): domain Eukaryota; kingdom Metazoa; phylum Chordata; class Actinopteri; order Centrarchiformes; family Percichthyidae; genus Macquaria; species Macquaria australasica. The sequence continues at coordinate 281,780 of SEMN01000517.1, read as the reverse complement.
AGAGTTCACTGTGTCGGACAATATTGTATTTTATTTTATTTATTTTTACATATACACCTAACAAACATTTTTAATAAGGATCCTTTAAATTTGATTAATAAAGAATTGGAACCAAGATATCTACTGCAGGGAAACATTAAAGTGCAATATTGTCTGTTCTCTCTGGTGGACAAATTGTAATGTTGACACAGTTTTTAAAATACTGAAAACATACTGTATGTTTGGCATTTCTTCAGCATATACATAGATACTGAAATCGGCCGGGCTGTAGTTCAACAGCTCATTCAAATGGGTATCAAAACTGCTTGGCCAATGGACAGTTATTACTATGAACTTAGCCTCCCAGCAGACCTTGCTCTCAAATCCTCCCTCTGTCCTGTACCTGGATTGGCAGACCCTAATCTAACCAAGGCCCTAAACTAAACCACCAGTTTGCTGTGGGATCATATCATGGAAGTGCTGCCTTGGAGGCTCAGGTCAGGGGGAAAAAATGTCTCTGTTCTCTGTTGCTGCTGCTGGAGGAACAAAAATAGCTGCCACAGCTGATACAATATGCACACTCAGACTGTTTTAGGTCCTTTAACACCAATAAGAATGATTTAGACTGTAGTTGTCCATTTGGATAATAATCTGATATAATATGTGAATGCTATGTAAATGATGACTGGAGGACATGCTCTACCTTTACCTGCCTTTGCCAATGTAAATGAAAGTACATTCCACATGTCTATTTATATATAGAAATATGTGCATACTGTATGCATTGAGAACTTTATAAATCAGTGGCTGTAAATGGTTTGATGTGATCCGTTTGCAGTATTTATCATCATCATTATAGATCTGAACCTATAATATATGTTTCTGACTCGGCTTGTCATTCTGCCCCACCGCTCGTCACTATTCTTCCTCAGTGTGATGTCAGTCACAACATCATGAGGGTTATTTTTACAGCAGTGGGAAGCCCAGGAAATCTGCATGCCTGAGCTTAAACTGCATTGTTGAATCCCTAAAGCAGTCAGTCTTTTACAGTTCTCTTTCTTTCTAAAGGCCAAACGAGTCTGCATTTGTATTCATTACAGTAATATGCAAACAATATGAAGTGGAAATATATCAAGGTGCTGTCTGCATAAGATTATCAATCAGAAAAGAAAGCTTTAGTTTAAGTCAGATTGTCTTTCTGCTCTGAATACATTATTTGTATATTGGGATGCAGGAGTACATCTTTGAATGCCGAACTGTCATCATCTTGCGTTACTTATGACAGGTAGCAGATTGATGTAGTCACCCAGACTGCCGGGTAGTCTACCTTCTCCAAGAGAATCAAAATAAACAATGAATGCACTTTTTAACCTGATTGATTCTGCTGTGTTAAACCCTGAAACACAACTGTACAATCACTACAGCTTTTCTGTCTTTTGCTTTTTATGATTTAACAGTTGCTGCCACTACAAAGGTTTCCTTTCATTTATTCATAATAAATCTGAAATGATAAAACCATGTCTTCTGGCTCCAAATGCTGCATAATTGGTGGAATTAATCAATTTTCCCGTATTTTTTCCATGTTCTGTTAGACATAGTGCAAAGGCTAATGTTAAAAATATGTTATTTTATATATTCTAATACTGTGTTTATTCATACTTGTATCAATACATTTTTTCTTAATATGATATTGGAACATTTCAATTTTTATGTTTGTTGCTGATATTTATAAAAGCTTATTTTCTGTGTTTTGGTGAATTGCAAAATGCAGAGAATATACAACGTATATACATTTTCCCACATTGTACTGTATGCCCTGTATTCTTTTAATGTGCAATTAGAAACCACTTAATTTCCTCAGGGATTATAAAATGTTATTGTCTTTTGATGTATAGCTATGTAGCTTCTTCCTCCATATTTGACCTGCGTCGTTGCTTCGCCAACGCTGCTCCCGCCAGTGGCGCTGTTTGCCTGATGTCAAAGTGAAATGTAAACCGACGAAGAAGAAATTCTCCGGAAACTACTTTTTTCTGAGCACGCGGTGCGTCCGGCCTTTCCAACAGGGCTGCGAGAGGGAACATGGTGAGGACCTGATCCTCGTCTATGAATGACGTTTTTTTCCATATTTATCTCAACTAAATCGCCATAGACATATGTTATACGTACACATAAGGTTCACAGGTAGTCGTTCATACATGCGTCGATGAGTAGGCTGCTACCGGAATTGGATAAAATGTTATATTCTGGAGCGGCGTTGGTACCGACCGACGCTGCTAAGCGTAGGTGCTAGACGTAAGCTAATGACAATATGGCAGGCTAGCGATAGCCTGCTTGCTAGTATTGCTGTATAATGTTAACAGAAAACGTGTGTAGCCGACGTGTCTTTGTAAATACTGGTAGCAGACAGCTTGAATAATATAAAGACGTAAAGTTATTGATCTGCTTACCTCAACTAGCTGTGTTGGCTGATTCGCGTCGGGAACGGGAGCTGTTAACCGATCTGATGCTTCTTGAGATGGCTTCTTTCAGGCTAATGTGTTTGTTTCTTCTGTCACGGCCCAGGCCAAAATCAAGGCAAGAGATCTTCGGGGCAAGAAGAAGGAAGAGCTGCTCAAGCAGTTGGATGACCTGAAAAATGAACTGTCCCAGCTCCGTGTGGCCAAGGTTACCGGTGGAGCTGCTTCCAAGCTCTCCAAGATGTACGTAACGTTACTGTGTTAAAATGATTTACCAGCTGCACTCGGGCGCACTTTCCTGCTGGGCTTGGCACGTACAGGTGCTGTCTTCGGCGTCTACACAGACCACCACAGCCTGACTCGTGGTAGCCCGGGAGCTAAGAGTTTAGGGGCATCAGTCATTTGCTGTCTGCCGATGGTCTAAACACCCTGCACTGTGATCAAAATAAGTTAAAAATAAGACGTATAGATGTTAATGTAATGTATTACATGTGTCAAGTGAAGCCACTGTAGCCAGACTCCACAACGTCACTACAGAATAAGGAAGAAGAACGGTACGAATGGCAGTGTTTTAAAATGAAGGTCTCCTGAGTCAGTCGGGGAATTAAAACGTTCTTTCATGATAATTTAACATGAGCTGTGTACAACTGTATTTCCTGAGGCTAATTTGTTTCTCAACCAAAATCTGGGATGCTAAAAACAGCGCCTGACTTTGCTGTCTTGTTTATTTGCAGCCGCGTAGTCCGCAAATCCATCGCTAGAGTCCTGACCGTAATCAATCAGACACAGAAGGAGAACCTGAGGAAGTTCTACAAGGTGAGAGCAACCAGATGCCTTGGGCTGTACACAATCGCAGATCTTCACTGAGCACGCACAAACACATGCCTGCTTGGGACTTAAGCTTTTCCTCTTTGGTTCTCTGGTCGAAGATGATATTTGTTGAGCTGATGTTTTGCTGATGCATTCAACACTGCTTACCAAAAGACTGAGACTTGAGATGACCTGAATGTTCCTCATAATCAATGGCTATGTTTACATGGACTGCAATAATTAAGACATTATTTTGATCTGGCTGTTGACTGGGCTTTGGTAATTTAACAATTGTAACATTTCTATTACCACACTGTAGAAAAAAGGCCCAACTAATGACTGGTGGTGATGTAGCATCAGTTTCCCTACAACATAAAGCCCTTTGTTGTTTTATCATTTACATTCAGTTACTCAGAAGGTGTTTGAAAATATTTTTTGGCTGCATGAGTAGATTAGGATGACAGACCATTCAGAAAATGGCCACGAGGGGAAAATTGGCACTTGGAGATGAAATGGAAGAGATGGATAGTCGCTAAATGTCTGTCATGTTATACCAAGCAGATGGGTTGTTTGTTAATGTCTGCAGCCTGTAATGTAAGTGCTGCAACGACCCTATTCAAAGGAATGTCTTGCATTGGAAGGTTTCAGTTGGTGTCAACGTTGTGAACATGACAGTGTGACGTTCTCCCCTTCTGATGCATTACATGTCATGTGTCCTGAGCTGGCCACCTAGTAACACACGTTGTTTTCCAGGATTAAATGTAGCAACAGCGAGTTCAAAAAATGTCTGAAATTACGTGACCTCATTGTGGTTTTTGAATGAGTATATAAGTATAAAATTATCCTTAAGTATAATATACTGAAGTCAAGCTCTAGAATGGTAACAATTGCAGATTAACCCTTTCCTGTCACCCACTTCTGTTAGTGTTCATTCTGACAGAATTGTGTTTTCAGCTCTACTGAAAGTTAATTTCATTTCTATCAGGGTAAGAAGTACAAGCCCCTGGATCTTAGACCCAAGAAGACCAGAGCTCTGCGTCGCCGGCTCAACAAGCATGAAGAGAGTCTGCGGACCAAGAAACAGCAGAGGAAAGACCTCCTCTACTCCATCCGCAAATTTGCAGTCAAAGCTTAGAGGCTTTTTCTATTGACAAAATAAACTGTGTAAAAGACAAGAATCGTCTGTTCAGTATTTTCTCCATCATCACGCTTTTTGGCAACATTTTGGTCACACTTGAACCAGTCATTCATTTCTGTTGAAGCAAATATCAATTAACAATGTGTTCTCATTTTCATGAAGTTTCCTTCAGATCTGTAAATATAAACAGTCGGTCTAGACCTCCTCTATATGAAAAAGTGCCTGGAGATAACTTTATGATATGGCGCTATATAAATAAAACTGAAATGAACTGAAGCAACAGGTAGCTGTATTTCTCCCTACACTGTATGTTTTTTCCTGATTATCAAACCAGGGGTGAGGTCTGTTTGGAACAGAAGGCTCATGAATCAATGAGAGCATGTGATTTCTCCCTTCAGCCAGTGTTGTCTTGATTAGAATTGGGAAAACTAGCTGCAGCTCTTGCATAAACTACAGTGTTTAATATTAAATTAAAACTTTACACAACCATTGTGGTAACTCCATGATCTACTCAACAGACGACTAATGGTGTCTGTTTAACCAGCCCACTACATGAAGTCCAAATATATAATAAAGTCAGCACTCATTGTAGATTCTGAATTCAGACACAAGCATTTTGTCTGCTGCTTTTTTACTCTATTATGAAGGAACATTAATATTCTATAAGGGGAACAGCCAGATGTTCTCTGGAGATAAGCCAGTTTAAGTTTCCCTGGGCTGGAAACCAGTTCCCCAAAACCATGTCCTGTTAGTGGACGTGTGCCTGTCGTGATGGAGCCTCACACCTTTTATGATTATCTCTGCTTTAAGTGGATAACAGAGTGAGAAGGTTGTAGATTCATACATATGCTATATAAAGCAATATAGTAGTAGTATAAACTTGTATTAATTTCCTGTGGAGAGTCGGTAAAATCAAAAGCAGAGTAAACTTAATGAACAGGATGCAACTGACAACTGCAATATGAGAAAATAATGAGTAAAAAGGTAGATAAATTGTTTCAATGGATTCCAGCAATGACATGGTTTCACTGCAAGAGGTATCGCAACGTGCCGACACCTATTGTTTCTGGATTGTCATACTGTTTGTAATTTCCTGAACCAGGTCAAATATTTAGGTATTATTACGTAAGATTAGATGATTTGCATGGAAGAGGATTTTCACAATAACTTAAAGCAGTGGTTCCTGACCTTTTTTGTCTGACATACCCACAGCCCTGTAAGATGAACTCAATTACCCTTCATCAACACTACCATTTATTTCAACTGTTTATCCATTACTTTTACCTATCTGTTTTAACCATTTGTGCATTACTTTTAGCTATTTCACAATTTATCCATTACGTTTAGTTATTTTACCATTTACCCATTACTTTAAGCTAACATTTAACTGGGTATCTATTACTTTAAGCTAACTATTTCAACCATTTATCCATCACTTCTACCTAACTACCCCTAAGGTACAAGTACCCCTGGCTGGCTGAAAAGATCAGTTCACCCAAAACATTTTTTCCCACTTCCCCCTAGTGGCACCTAGTCATGCAGATAATTTGGTTTTATTTGTCCAGCTTTAAAGATAATCTGCCTCTATCCCATTACAATGGATGTGAATGGAATTGTGTTTGTGGTTCTCAAAGCACTGCAAAATTATATTGGCAAAACTCAAGTTCTTCATGTTTTTCCAGTTAATCTGGACCTACCTTCTGTAACAGGCTACTGGGGTTGCTCGCCTGTGTTTTGCTGCATTTGGAAAGACACTGATCTGAGCACGGTGGGCCTTAGGAATGTCCGGAATGGCAATCACTTTTATTCTAATTACTTTCCTACCATCACCATGCTGTCAGCTGCTCTTTAGCTACCCAACAACACAACTTGTCACTATCCTCTCTGCACTGGTGCACACTGTCACCATGGGCCTTCAAACTGTCTTCCTCGCACTCTCACTTTGTTTCAGCATGTTTTCCTCGTCTCTCTCCCCGCATCCGAACTCCGCTAAGAAGTCCGGCTGCTTCAGAGTCAACAACTGCAAATGCATCATGAAGGATGGGAGCGGGGTGATAAATCTGAAAGCTATGGGAGATGCAGATGGTTTCCTCGGGCGTTTGAAGCCCGTGTCTGCAGAGGACATGCCCGTCGGTGCAGTGATCCTCCTGTCCTTCAGCCCCTGCCAGCCCTTCTCGCAGCCAGAGGACCTGACAGGAACTGACTGTACCAATGTCGCTGCATGCCTCATTGTCAGGTAGATGTCACAGTGTGACTATGTGTAATGGCAGCTAAATTGTGACCAAATTAAATGTGATTGTGACCTCTACAAACATTTTTATTAAACTGCTAGCTTGCTAGGTAAAGGATAAAGCTGACAATATTCGATTTCTATCTAATCTATTTTTTGTTATTGTCAATAAATTCCATGAAAAGACCAAAACCAACAATGTGTTAGTCTGTCCCTCAATACTTTGACTTCCCTACCCTGTCTGTGGCACTCAAGGCACCCCAAGCCCATTGGTTTCTACTGCAGACTTAAATCTTTAAAAACGGCTCACAAATATATAGTTTCATGTTTTAAAAACACTCAGTCATTTCCTCAAACAGCTGGGCACTGCAGTTTTTATCAAACATTACAAAAACAGGTGGAAATAGTGCATTTGTTGGAGACTAGTTTCAGCGGTGGATTAACACACATTTGGTGCTCTAGTGAGTATTTCTGACAGTATATATGTAAGATTGAGTCAAAATAAACTATGTTGCAGTTTTTTGTTGATCACAATGTGTTGACTGTATTTGGTAGCATGTTTCCAAACTTGCGTTTGATTCTGAATATTCTAATTCTGAACACTGACTGGCTGGTGGTGCCTGTAGACTCTCCATTCTGATCGGATATGTTAATAGACATGTTGAGCTGTTTAACCAGCAGTTGTTTGTCTGCTCTGACTGTGAATATGCTGTTTCAGTTAAGATTCTTCCTCTCTGGATTTGGGGAGGGCATCTCTTTTTTGCCATCAAGCAGAATACCTACACTTTTTTATCCTCTCGTAATAAATGATCTATTATTGCTGCAATTTCTACTACAAAGCCGAGTGAAGTTCAGGGTAATTTGTGTTAAAGTTGAGTGACAGTTCTTTTTAAGTCAGCAGACTCATGTGACTTGTATCAATGCCTCTGTAAGTATTCCAAGTAGTCCTGCATTTAAAACTTAAGTAATGTACAGATGTGCTATCAGTCCTATGTACTTAAAGTACAAAAGGTTGAGAACAATATTTATTTAAAAAGTAGTGGAGTAAAAAAATAAAGAAGCATAAAATGGAAATAGTACCGCAGAATTGTACTTAAGTACAGTATTTGAGTAAATGTACTTGTACTCTGATTTAGGACAAGGCAACAAAATGCCTTGCTCAAATACTTCTTTACAGTACAAGAAGTGCTTCTGCAGCAGCTTTATGTGCACAAACCCTCTTTGCTGCACTCATCATTATAGTTTGTTCAATCCTACACAACTCTCACTGCATCACACTGTAAACTACACTAAATGTGATGTTAATTTATGTAAGTCCTTGATTTTGTTTGATGTAACTGATATGTCTTTATTTTCACTCCCATTTGAAACAAAGCAGCTTTTGGGGGGGGGGGGGGGGGTGGCCTCCAGGGGGCGCCCAAACACACAGACTGAAAATGTGACGCCTTCTGTCATATTTAAAAGTGTTTAACACGTTCCATAATAAAGAAACCATGCTGTTCATATACTGATGTGTTAACAGGTTATTTTCTTCACTAACTGTGGTTGAAAAAGTTGAATTATTTGGAAAATGTGGTTGTACAGTGTGTGTCTGTCTGTGGGATCTAAGGGTGAAATTCTGCTTAAGGCCCTGAAAAAGTCTGGCCCCTGGACCTTAACATACATACATACATACATACATACATGTTTGTGAGTAGCACCCCTTGTTCTTTTTTTGTGATATTCTGTCATGTGAACAGGTATCACGGGCTCAACAGCCACTTCATCAGCTATGGAAGACATGAAGGGAATGAATTCCACTACAACGGCACCCTGAAGATGCTGTCTGTCTCGTACTTTTGTGAGCACAAACATTACATATTTACATTTAATTCATGTTACTGATCATTTTGTCACTGTAGTGTGATGACCTGATCCAATCTTCTTCTTCTCCTGTCCCAGCTCACGATGAGCAGCCGCTGACAGTAGTGCATTACCACTGTGACCCACATCAGCCCTCTTCTCTCATCCGGGACCAGAGGCTCAGCACTGAGGAGCCCCTGCAGATCTGGGTGGAGAGCCCCTGTGCTTGTCCAAATGCCTGTGCCATGGGAGATCTGGGTCTAGGCACCATCTTCCTCATCATGCTCTCCCTCAGTGCTGCTGCATACTTCATCCTTGGTAATGCTTTGTCTTATATTTAACCTAAGTAATGCAGGTTCTACTATTTTTAGAGTCTCACCAGTAGTAAGTAAATTTATTTATATAGCGCCTTTCAAGAGCAGAATGTCACAAAGTGCTTCACAAAAAGACACAAGGCAGAGGACATGGATACAGACTTAGGAAGTCTTCGGGAGGATGTTACAGACCAGAATATGCAATCACCAAATGAAAGGCTTCTTCCTCTGGGAGCATGAACGAGCAAGGGATCGTTTAGGTTTAAGAGTGCGTTAGAGAAACGGCTATGGCATGATTAAGATTAAGAGAACGTGTGCTTGGCAAGGTTAATGGCAACCAAGCCTTAATTGCTAGATTTTGATGATGCAGTTTAGTCAAAAGGAAATCTAATGGATCTTGTGGCATGAGAGGGATCAGCAAAATTATTAGAACATATCCTCTGGGGACAGTGGTCTGGGACTTTACTTGAGTATTTCCATTTTATGCTACTTCATATTTCTACTAAACTACATTTACCTGACAGCTAGTTACCATACAGATTAAGAGTTTACATACCATCTCATCATCAGCTTATAGAATATGATACATTGTTTTCAATTTAACTTCCCAAAGGTAGGAAAATAGTTCAAATAAACTTCTTCTTAATCAGTTGCAACATTAAAATGCTGCTACACATGAAAGCATCAGTAATAGTGATCCAGTATTGTAATGTATAATAGTATAACACTGACGGGCACCATTCGGCTGCATAATAAGTACTTTTTACTTGTAATACTTTAAATACATTTAGCTGATAACCCTCTATGTAACATTTTGAATGCAGGACTTTTGCTTGTAATGAGATATTAAAAAAAAAAAAGAAGTAGTATGGCTACTTTTATGTAAGTAAAGGATCTGAATACTTCTTCCTCCTCTTTCTTATCCAAGCAGATTAGGTGAAAATTTGGCTGGTAAGTTTTGAAACACCTTGTCATGTTCCATGAGTCGCACAGACAGACAGAGCCATGGACCAGCCCACTGCTTATCATTCTAAGACCCCTTCAAATTCAGCACCTATCATCTCACTTTTTACTGTTTGCTCTGCCACAAACCAACCACTGTCAAAAAAAGTAAGCACAGATGGCACTCCAGCTGTGGAAACAGACTAAATCATCTTAATTCCTCATTTTGCTGGATTCCTTTAATTTATTTTTATAGTCGAGCCATTTTCTTCTATTTATGAGCGATGTTTGTTGATGGGGTTTGGCCTGACTAGCATGTATGCAGTCTGGTATGTATGAAGGCCCATTCCGGCCAAGAAAATAACAGAACAGATGAAGACAGGAATGATTAGATTAGATCAGATAGAGTGAGCTAAACACACACAGTTTCAGTCAGTTTCCATTTCGACGTGACTTCCATGTCCCCTCCATTCTGCCAGCAGGCTCCTGTGCTCTGAGGCCTTTTCGGAGCAGCAGTGGGGTCCAGATCTCTCAAGAGCACAGCGTGTGGTGTATGATCTGCTACCTCTGTACTGAGAGACGGCCAGCAAGAAGACATTATACAGACATGACACACAGTGAACGATAAACAGCTGCACACACATCTCTGGAACACTGCAAGAAGTCTCAGCGTGTCAAGTTTTCTGACCTGAAGGTGTCATGTCCTGTGGATGGCCCGGAGTCAGCACCGTTTTTTTTTTGTTTTACAGTTTGCAGAAAGTGACAGGCTTGCACTCTGTAAACTTTTACACAGCATTGTATGACCTTAATCAGTAAATGCTAAATGTCTTTTGGTTTGGTTATTTTGCATAAAAATCACTATGTTTTGTGTCCATATGTTTAATACATATTTTAAATATTTAAAGTGTTCAGGGCTGATTTGAAACAGTAGATGGTGTGTTGAGCCATTTTCAACCCCTGAAATGCAGATTTTTATACATTTGGTAAGAAATGTCAATATTAACACCAGCATTGATGTGTTTCATCACAGTACAGTCATATCATTTAGTTTACAGCTCAAAAAACATGTTTAATTGTGCAGTACCTCTTTAATGTGTTTGTTACACTTTGCAAAAAGGCCTTTGAAAGACTTTCCACCAATACTTTGACCAACTAACGTTATTGATGATCAAGTTCTTTTCTTTTTACATGTTCAGCCATTGTTACACGGTAACACAAAACCATATATGTATATAGCAAATGAAAGTGATTCATTGTAAGCACAACAAAATTCACCTCCCAACTGGGTGAAAGCTCCAGGTAAGAGCTAGAAAACTGGAGCCCTCTGAGCTTAGATTTTCTTTACTGATCCCAAATGTCAAGAATGAACAGCCATACCAGGGCAGCAGCCAGGATTTTAAAAGTACTGAGGCCATGAGTCCTGCAGGTGCTTTTTATGGAAAAAATTATTATTATTATTATTTTTTGTTTTGTCTAGTTTGGTTAAAACATTACTAGAAGACTTACAGTTATTGTATTTGATTCCACACACATTTTGTTTTTAAAAAGTGACAATGTCTTTTTTTTAATGTCATAGTTGCAAAAAATGTGTGCATGGAAGCAAACAAAGCAGACACCTTAAAGCAAAGCTGATGGTAAAGCACATTATACATTGTTAATTGTTTCAACTATACGGCATCTGTGACTATTAAATACAAAATCACACAAAAGAAATTTACACACAGGCTGCTGACCCCCCCCCATTGGTAAGTACAGTCCTGCTACATGCTCAATCACTTGACATTCTACAGTGTGTTTTTTAAATTAATGTTTGTCTTTGGTTATATTTGTTGAATTGGCAAAACTTTTGATCTTTGCACGTCTTTTTCATAATGTTCACATGGCCTATGTATGTATATGTATAATTTGTGGGTCAAATACTTAAGCAATATTTGCCTTTTGGTCGCTCTCCTGCGTGGCCCAACATTGTCTCTGCAGTTGTCCCCCCTTGTGAGTTTTATTTTGAAACAAACACACCTGTCCCACTAAAAGTCATTTCTGTTGTACTAGCACATCATTTGTCCACAGGCATCTTATCTTATCACTACTCTGTTCTCTGTTTTCTTAAGTGGCCCAGCAGTACATACATACTCTTATTTTCCCGTGCAAGTTTTTATTTTGGGTAGACTCTCCAGCATCTCATCATAGAGCCCATGTTTTTAACCTGTGTGTGGGGCCTCCATCTGTGGACAGCTGCAGACCTTATCAGCAGAGGCCCGTTTCCCCAACACTCTTTTCTGTCCGGCCCATGTGCTTGTTCTTTAGGGGCAAATTGGCTCCATCTGTTACATGCTCTGAGCTCTGCAGTCCTCCATACTTGACATCTCAGCTGGGCTCAGTCCTCCTGTGTGATGTCATCAGAAGGTGTGGCGTGGAGTGTCGGGTCCTGTGTCAGGCTGGTCTTGTCCGGTGTGTGAGGGGTCGGGAAACACCGGAGGAGGGTTTGTATTGTTTGGTTTGACCTCAGATTCCTGAGCGCCAGTGTCCTCTGCTGAAGTCCTGCAAGGAGCACAGAAACATAACATGCAGTGATGTAATAGTCAAGTCCCTGAACACATCACAGCTGTAGATGTTTCCCCCAGCGTCCAGTCTTATATGTCCTGGACCTCGCTGTACAGCACAGAAATGAAACTGATAACAGTTTTATCTTCTGACTGTAAGACAGTAAACAAGAGGAGTTCCCAAAATGTTGCACTGTTCCTTTAAAGTTAGACATGTACTGATTCAGTATAAAAAACGAGTGAAAATCTTTGATTAGTATTACAACAACCTTTAATGACTAACAGGTGACTCCAAATATTTTTCCACTTTGAAACACATTTTTTACTTCAAAACAATGGATGTTCACCTGTATGTCATGGCTTAAAAAGTACTGCTTTTATACAGCTTCCACTATAAAGCCGCGTTTCCCCCCATGAACTAAAAGGTTCCTTCAGCCCATTGTTTCCACTGTGAAGATTAGTCAAATTAGTCTGCTGACGTATGAAAAGGCAACGGCTGTTTATACGCATCATTTTTGTGGCGACTATACAACAACGATGACAGGCGATGGACAGGCATCACTATTTGTGCGACACTGCAACAACAGTAAGCATTGAGGAGCTCAATAATGCTCAGTAAGGCCTGGACATCCATCTGTCCTATGCTTCCTTCTGTAACTAGCACAATGAACAAAAAACAAGCTGGTTTGCGGCTGCAGATTTTTAGAAATGGCGGCTGAAATAAAATGCCTTTCCTCTAGTGCCAGCTTGGGGCAAACATTACATAAAAAATTCTTAATCATCATCGTGTTTTTCTTTTCATACATTGTCATTGTAATGAACTCTGTAGCCCTAATGGCCACTAGTGGGGCCTGAGACATTTATTCTTGTGTCCTGACAATACATATAGTCATTATCTTTATTGTCTGGTCCCTATTTGTGGCAATAATCCTAATGTTCATGTCTAATTTGGTAGTGGTGTACTGACTGCAAACAGTGACATTTAAATGTCCTTTTAATAAATCTTTATGAGTTTGATGTATCTATGTACTTAAAAATGAATGTCAACTGAAATACATTTTTTGGTCATTGAGGGGCAGCACACCAAGCTGTAAACACAACACTGACATATCATCACCTTATAAAGTTGCCTGTTTATGCATCCTGCAGACATGGAGCAACATTAGCATTGATTTGGAGTTGTCCTTCTGTCCACCTCAAGTCTAATATTCACTCTCATTTTTCACCTACTCCTGAGAAAGAAATCTGGCTCTTTAGCTTTACCAGCCAGTCTCCAACTGTGTCTGTCTGCTGTTTGGTGCTGGGCAGGTAGTGTACAGTAGGTTTATCAGAACTTTGTTTTACTGAAAACAGCTGCCTGCTGCAGCACCAAACAGTGTTAATGAGAGTGCTGTGCCCGAACTATAACAGTAAAGTTGCGGTCCTGAAAACCAAAACAATGTGCTGAAAGACCATAAAAATCTGTGTAGAGCTGATGGGAACTGCAGAGATGGGTTGATATTCCTCTGTGGGTTCGTCACTACGAGCAAATCCTGTCTCATTACAGGCACTGTTTTAATCCATTTTACATAAAAAATACTGATTTGTGCAGCTTTAACAAAGTGGTAAACTCTTTAAGCTTTATTGGGTTTACCCTCCTCCGTAACATCCCTGTGTCTCCATCCATCTGTACATTGATGTTTCACAGGACTCTTTTCACAGGACATCCTGTAACTTGGCTTTTTTTGTTGCACGGACTGATTCCATGGATATAACAGATCCCAGTTAGACCCAGTGGGCATGCCTTTACACTGCAGTTGTTCTAATTGCTTGGGAAAATATTTTTTTTGTCTCCCCACCCACCTCCTCCAACTGACATCACTTCTGAGACCTGTTTTGGAGCTCTCTTCCACTTTCTGGAAAGGAGGGTGAAAACCACAGATGTGACGTGTAAGATATTATCCAAGGAACAGTTCATGAAATTGATGCAGATGGCTGCTCTCCTATGACTCGCAACGGCCTTCACACACCCCAAACACCTCCATTAAGAACTCATACCTCATCTCCTCTGTCTTAGCGTCCTGCTCCTCCTCATCACAGAGCGATGAAGGCAGATACAGATGGAGTTCTGGAACCTTTGCGGCGCCGGGCTGTCCATGACGAGCCTGACTCTCATTGTCGCAGGGGGTTGTGGGAGTTTCTGGGAGGAGAATGTATTTCAAAGAGTGGGTCATGGTCAGAGATGCAGCTTTGAATTCAGTCACATTGATGCTGCAGATGTCTTACAGCTTGCCAACAATCCAAATGCTACAATCTGGGACTGGATGATAAATCGAGCATAACTGCATCTGAACAACTGTGTCTGCTTATCACTAGAGGATATCCAAAAGGCAATTACCCAAACTGCAGCAAAAACATACACTGACCTCAATCCAAATAATACAGAAAGAATGCAAAACAGAGAAACTTTCATGTCAATTGGCAATGAAATTGGATTATTTGTTTGAGTCACCACAAATAAGCACAGCTGTTCCTGCTCAATGCCAGAAGAAGAACTCATATGCATGTTGTCTGGATATGATTATGGAGATTTTCAGGCAGATGAAATCGTGTTTGTGTGTGTGTTGATCAAAAAGGCTAACTGACTAATAAGGTATTTAGATCAGATGGATGGATTCAGTTTGCTATCCATGGATTCACTTGAGAGTTTTAGCTTCACATAATGTCTAAATGAAGTTGGTTTTACAACCTGACAAGAGTGGACTTCTGTGAGCACAAGGTGCAAAATCAGAGCAAAATATCAACAACTGATGACACTAAAAACTACTCTGACTGATTTCCAGTAACACTTATTGCTCCACACGACAGCCGGTCCTCAAGCACAGATTACACAATTATTTTGATAACAGCGTTACATTGTCAGTTTCAGAAAGTTCCATTAAAATCCAAAGATAGTCAGATGCATCACTCCCAATAAAGTTATTGGGGGAGAGGACACTGTTTGACGATCCAGCAAGCACTTTGTTTGCAGCATGCTGACATCCTTACTTTCCAAAATTAATCCGGCAATCCCGCCCACATTACACATAGATTGGCCAAGTATGGAGGTGCGAAAGGCTGTGTGATGCAGCAGGAGGCAGTTGGTGGCAGGCTTTTCGACCTACTTGTGGCAATTGGGGATAGGTACAAACCCTTTTAACATGGTCTGACGACACGTTGGACGTACAACCTAGTTTGTTTCAAGCATACTGAACCCTTAAAATTCTGAATACATCTCAACAACACAGATTCATCAGAGAAAATACATCCCAAAGCTGGCTTAACTGGAAGAAAAGCATTTACGTGCTACACTAGTATTTTCAGGTTGTTTTCCTAAAAATGTCTTCTTCCTCCTCTTTCAATTGGAAAACAACATCTAGTAAGGGACAGGCAGCCTGGTTTCTCTGCTGAGTCTCAGCTGGTTAAACCACCTTTCATCAACACCTGTACTGCGTTTTAATAGAGCCAAACTCATGATTTAGTTCTTCTCATCTACACGTTTTTTCTATTTCTGTTGACAACTAAACAAACATAAACAGCAATTTGATTGCAACTCTTTTGCTGTGCTGAGACATCAAATCACTATTTTATGATCATGAAGTCATCTGACAAAATAGAGGTACTGACATGACATGACCAAATGTTGTCTTGTGGTATCTTCAGTGAAAGCTAGCAGTAATAGGCTTCAGATGCGGCATTGGGTAAGTCCTCAGTTAACTATTTATACAGCGATAATAAAGGTCTTATTTGGTTTGATTAGCAGTAGAGCTTCCATGTTGATGAGCATGAATGGTCCAGTATGATTAGAAGGAAATGGAACATGAAAACTGGCAACTTGGCACATCCAACCTTCAAAAATTTGGGAGCCTCAGAATTTGATAAAAGCACAATGTTTTTGAACTTTGAACAAATGATGAACAAAGTAACTACCAAAGTAGTGGTGCCCAAGCAGTATAGTGAAACTGATTCATCAGTGAGCATAGGATACATGGATATGAACATATGTCATTAAGTCACCTGCTGTTTCACTGGTTGGACCTCTGTGATGGCACACAGGGGGAGCTCCACCTTCTGGGGTCATCTCAGGTCTGCTCCCAGTCCTGGACCTTGACACTGGTTTTGCTCTGCTCTCCAGCCTTCCCTTGAGACTGCTTAGCAGTGTCAGGCTCCCATCTACCCCCCCTCTGCTCTGTGGTGTCACCCTGTGGGTCACCCTCCCACTGCTGGGCCTCTGTTGGAGGGGACAACAGAACCCCTGTACTATGACAGGAATAACGATAAGATGATTACAATTTATCAAATTGATTTGCTTATACTAAGATACATTTACCTCTAAAACCAGCAGTGGTAATACTGACAACATTAACATGTGAAGATGAAATGACATGACATGAAGTAAAATGACACAACATACCATGACATGACAATAAAATGAAATAAAATGACACAACACAAAATTAAATGGCATTGTTCAAATGACAAGGAATAAAATGACATAAGACGATACAACATTAAAAGACTTGACGTGGCATAACAATTGTATGGCATGTCATATAATTTGAGGGTGCAGTGATGGACATCATGTAGTCACCTTGCAGGCCCAGGAGCTCAGAGCCTCTGGAGGAAAGCCCTGTAACTCCATAGGACCGTGGTCTTGGTGGAAGCAAAGTGAATGGCGTGCTGTTATGAAAGGGTTTGGACTGAAGGTTCCTCCTCTGCTCGCTGTGGACATACATGCTTTCATCTGCACCACACCCTGCCTGATGCTTCCTCCTCTCATTCATCACACATCTGACATGTTTTTCTGCAAAGACAGATGGTGCACAGTCAGTGTATAGCAAGTAAGCAATACTGCGTGACTCACAATACATGCATTTAATGAGTTTGTGTGCATTGTCGAGTTGAAAGGCAATACATTAACCAGTTTTATAGGCCTTTTTATGGATTTCTAAGCTTCAGATGATGGGAACACCCATTTTATAAATGGGTGTTTCCTGTGTTCTGGGATTTTAGAATATGGGATGAATGTATTACATAAAGAAAAATACTTCAAAGTATCTCTTCAAAATCTGCATTGGATTTATTGTCATGGGGCTGAAACATTCCTAAAAAAAAAAATCTGGCTCTGTTGTTTGCATCCACTGAGTGAAACCAGGATTTACGTTTGATTCAATATGTTCATGTAATGTGTCAACCACATGGCCTGGCCTGAATATTCCTGACTCTGCATTCAGGAAGCTCTTCCTGGTAAATCTGCAATCTGTAGAGCTTTTACTTACAGTTGGGTGACATTAAGGATGAAAGGATACCCCATCTGTCTTCATGTCAGCTCTTTACTATCAGAGTCTCTAATAAAGGCACAAAAACGCCCAAAAATATTTCTTAAAATGACAAATTTCAGCATCCAGAAAATCCTTAGGTTTTTATAGTGTTCTAAAAATTAATGATAAACACAAACACCTAATATAAGTGTACAGCCATGACAGCGGTGTTTACCATGTTCACCATCTTAGTTTAGCATGTTAACATGCTAACATTTGGTAATTAGTACTATACACAAAGTACAGATGAGGGTATAGTTTGACCTGCTGATGGCGCTATAGGAAAAGTCAAGACCTTAATATTTATCCTCAGGGCACCATGGATATCTGTACCAAATTTCTTGGCAAGTCATTCAATTGTTGTAAAGATTTTTCACTAAAAGCGGAAAAAATTGACCTGCTGGTGGCGCCTGAGGAAAAGGGGATCACCAGAGTCAGTAGGATTCATCCTCTGGGGACCATAATTGTCCGTAGAAAATTTCATTTGAGATATTTCAGTGTGGAACAAAATGGTGGACCAACCAACTGACTGACATTGCTATCCCTCGAGCCATGTAGCTAGCATGATGAAAACTGGAATAGATAGATAACATATGGAACAAAGGACTTGGTGTGGGTTCTCTCCAGGTACTCCGGCATCCTCCCACAATCCAAAGACATGCAGGTTAATTGATGACTCTAAATTGCCCGTGGGTGTGACTGTGAGCGTGAACACATGTCTCTATATGTCAGTCCTGTGATTGACTGGCGACCTGTCCAGGGTCCCTTCTCACCCAATCTCAGCTGGGATCCGGGAGTCTAGCCCTCTGCAACCCTCGATGGATACGTGGATATAGATAATGGAGGATATACTCAGGGAGGTTCAGTATGCTCATGGGTTTCCTTATGATTTGTTGCTAATTGAACTGATTGGGGAATACTGTGTATAGTCTAAGAGGATATGGCAGACACTTCCGTCTATCCTGGGACAATACTGCACAACAGTTCACACAACTAGCACTTTTTACAAGCTCATTTTAACAGCCTGACACATTTAAAGAAAAACAGAAGGCACACACCTCTGGAACTGATTCGGCCGTTTTGTTTCAATCACTTGGACAAGCAGGGTTATCAACGGCATTTTAACAGAAAGCATGTGTGTGTAGCTACGGTTACAGTTCATTACACTGCCTTTCAGCAACTCTCCCACAATGCTTAAAGTTCTGTGATTTCTCTTACCTGCTCTCATTCAGACATTCAAGTCTTTAAGCATGGCTCCCTGAGGAATCATATACGCAGAGTTGAATGGAATCCCATTTTTGTAATGTTCCTCTGAATATGGATCCACACCCAAACGCTGATTTTTACCAGCAGGGCTGTTACGGTAGATCCACTCAGCTGTTGCTAAGGGACCGTGAGCTCACTCTCTGGGTTTGTTTGTGGTTGGTAGTGGTGTTGGGTGGGTAAGGTGTCATAGTTGTCTACTGTCATAGTTACAAGCCTTGGTTTGTGTGACACAATGGCATTATGGTTGACATTTTAACAAGGCTATCACTGGATGTAACCTGCTCTCTGGTTACCATGTTGAAGATCCACAGCTCCAGCTCAACAGTGGGCTAAACAAAAACTGATGGAGTTAGTCAGTGTGTGTGTTCACACCCAGCATGAGCGATTTATTTGACCTCTGGTGTGTATCCACCTTTTCCTTGGGTCATGTGGTGGGAACGGTGCTGTTGGAACATGGCAGCAGCAAATAAACACATTGAAATGTGTCAGTCGTTTGCCAAGAGAGCTGTGGTGCAGGTTGTTAAAGAGTGAGAATGAAATCCAAGCCAACTGCAGTAAACTACCCTTAATTGCAAGGTTTTATGGGTAATAAGGAGAAGGATGCAGTTACTCAAGCAAGCCGGGCATTGCAAAGTGGAGTGGCTGGAATCAGATTTGTTTTGACTGAAATCTCTACAGGTCACAAAAACTCTTTATTTAAAGTCCTTGTCAACAAAGATAACTTTTACATTATAACTTTTTAAGTTATTGATGTAGAATTTTTCAACCCAATAGACATTGCTAATTTCTGTGTTGTTATTAACTGTTGTTGGTTATTTCACAATTGAAACATGATGTGATCTATTATGTGTTGGAATAACATTAGCATGTTGCTTAGCTAACTATCATACCTGCATCCTTGTTTAGCTGAAAGCCCCTTAACACTTCATCATCATCAAGAATTTCTCTAAAACAAATATAAATATAAATTACTAAATAACTACAATTTGTGTTTAAAAAAACATCCTTAGGTATTATTTATTACGAGTTTACACTCAAAAACTCAGCTAATCTACTTCATCACAACTGTATTGGTGTGGTTTGATCAGATTTGATCGATAGTAACCAAACAACCCGGCAACTGTCATCAGATTCTGATCCAAATCCTGGAAGTATGTGACATCTTCTTTTTCCACTTTAAACCAGTGAGAAGGGCACAGAGAAAAACAATTCAGTTCAGTTCAATTCAATTCAGTTTTATTTATATAGCGCCATATCATAACAAAGTTATCTCAGGGCACTTTTTCGAATAGAGCAGGTCTAGGTCTAGGAATACAAGTCTCCAATCTGAAATAACCAAAAATGTTTGAACTTTGGCAGAAAGGCATGTGTTCATGTAGGAACCCATCACTAATAGTAAGAAGCTAATTGAGAAAATACGTTTTCAGGGATTTAAAGGAGTACTACAGCAATTCAGAATTTCATTTCTATAGAATTGGGTAATTTGTTATAGACAGATTCATTTAAGAATGGTCAAAATCTGGGCAGCAGAGGCCAATATATCCTGGCTTTTATTCACCAGTATGGGTGAAGCTCCAAAAGCACTGGATCCTACAATTCCCATAATGCATTCCATAACATCTCCTCATAAAGTGCTGCAGAAATGAGTCCTAAAATCTGGAAATGAGTTAGTATTTTTGCACTTCGGGTTCCCTCGTCTCGAAGTCAGTGTGTTTCTTGAATGGGTTTTTGGTTAGATGCCTGGAATAAGGTCTGTGGTTAACACAAGCTTAAGAGATTTTCATGTTTTTACGCTTTTACGTGTCTTAAAAAAGGTGGTTGCTAACAAGTGTCTAAATGAGACTACAGAGGTTGTCGGGGACATTAAACGTCATCACGCTGAACACAGAAACTCATCTACTCACTCGTCCACCTTTACAGAGTCGTTGTGTTTATACTCACAAACTATTCTAACTCAAACTTTCCCAAAGGCTTTTGTAGAAGAGGTAACAAGTTGGAAGCTTAGTGGTGGTGACGTTGAAGTCATGCAACCGTGGTGTAGTTCGTTTATAGCCTAACGTTAGCTTTTTACTTCTGCTGATTGTATTTACGCTTCAAAAAGCATCAAAGTGGTTTCATTTGTGAAGATTATCTTGCTGAACAAAACGTGTAAGTATCATAAACTTTTGTTTGACACTGAGCTTATTTTCCACAATAATCCAAAATCCAATGGAAAAATCTCATTGGCTTGTTGTTGAGGGAACCAGGGCGATGCTAACTTCTGGGTTGGCCTCCAAAAATACGTCATCCCTGCAGCACTCTATTAGGCTCCCTATAAGTAGTAAATTAACTTCGTCATAGTAAATTGATGGAGTGTCGCTTTAACTGAGCTGACGCTACTCAAGCTACAACTAACTCAGAGTGTTGTGAAATACTGTGTATGTCGGGACTAAAGAAAAATGTATAATTAAACATCAGTCTAGTCTATACTGTATTGAATATAGTACAATGATGCATCATAACACACGCATTATGCCTCATAAAAGTTATAATTCTATAATGCATCATAATGTAAAAAATACAGTGTAACCCTTTTGGAATATATGTAATTCTTACTATTGTAAGCCATATCCACACTCTCCATACATTACAGTTACAGAAAGAACCATAATGTTCATTTATACCTTATCTGCTCTCATGCAAAATGTGTATACAACACAAGCGCTTTGTATACTTAACTTTGTCTAGTAGTATGATTAAACTTGCGATGCCTCATGACTATTATAAAAGTGCCTTACTAAAGTAGCTTTTTGTCTGTTTTTTGTCTGCTTTTGTAACTCATGTCTGAGTGAATGCCATCATTAAAGATTATTACAATTATCTATTTAAGGCAAGCTGGAACCCACCTTGGATCCTATTTTCCTTTAATCCCATTAGTCAAAAAATGAATGTGTTTGTGTGAACGTGTTTTTATTATGAAGAAGGAATAAATCAAGACATCAAATAATTTAGGCCCAAAATTGTGAAATCAGTATTTAAATGTGTGAGAAATCATTATCATCATAACTTTAAATCCTCCTCACCCCTCGTGTCCCAAATATGCACGACATGCTGCACCACACAGAAAGAGAGCACAGTGATAACTACAATGTAGGTATTTTATTATTTTTAAATGCCATGCAGTATTTAATTCCAGGCATCCATGAATGTCAGCTATGATATTTGTTTGTCTGTAACATAGCTTAGTTTGAAAAGGATCTGTTTCAAAATACATATCTAATATTGCAAATGTTGTGGCACTTTATTTATTTATTTTAACTTTTAAACAAGTACAGAATGAGACTCATTTTCCACTGATCACCCACAGTTTTAAGTTTTACTATCCTATTTATGAAAACCAAATCTTCAGTGGACTGCCAAGGTCCACAGTGGCTCCAGCTGTTGCAAGGACATGTGTGAAGCAAGTACAAAGCCACCACAGGGAGTGGAGTTTGTATAGCCACTGATCCATGTGTACTCTATTGTACTGTCCACAGTACAATACGCCTCCTGAACCCAGGCTGCTATCAGCCTTGGGAAATAATTCAAAAGGTGAGCGACTAAAACAAAAGGTCATGCGTGAGGAGTCAGTTTAACATTACTCAGTGGATTTGGGGCTCCTCTGTGATCCTTTTATCACCACGTCATACTGATTTAACTTAAAAGCAGGACAGGTGCAGAAGGAATTCATACAGTCTGCGCTGTGTCTGCATTCACTCTTACCTGCACTTGGGACTGAATCCAGCAGAGGAGGGTTTATGGCTTTCATGGGCTGTTGTCTGTTTTCATTTACACACCATTTACATCAGCAGCATGGGGCTCGCTTTTTGATGATATCCAGGTGCGATCTGGTGTAGAACACAGAAGCTGAGCTGACAGTACAGCCACCGTCATCCATGAGCTGGGTTTATTTTTTGACCTCTGTTAATCCAGGGACAATTGACTGAGCAGAGTCTGTAGACATGTGTGTCTACTGAGGGAGCTGCCTTCTGTTATTCCATTTTCACTTCATTTGTATTGCCCCACTAGTGACATATGGTTCTTAAAGTGATGATGTCTGTTTCTCCATCAAACACTTGTCCTGAGCAAGATATTGCAACTACTGCCACTACTGCTGGTGGTTAGTCATGGTCCCCAGGTGAGAAATCTTAATATGTTTAGTGACCCCTGTCCTTTCCTCAGTCCCAAATTTCTACTTGTACATGAGAAACATCAAAATCTAATGAGCAGATATAGCCATGACATTTACAGAGCACATTCATGCCTCTCAGAGGATGAACCCTTTTCATTTTGGACTCATGAGCTTTCCTGTACCATCAGTATAGCAAGGCTATGAGTCTACAGCCAGGCTAGCTCCTCTGTGAGGCTGTAGGTGCAGAGGAAGTTTGAGCTAAATGTTAATGCCAGAATGGTGAAATGCTCACAATGACAATGCTAACATGCTGATGATTAGCTGGTATAATGATTACCATTTTCAACACCTTAGTTAGCATGTTGGCATGCTGGTGGCACTATATGAAAAGTTGCACCATGAATATCTGTACAAAATTTCATGGCAGTCCATCCAATGGTTAATGAGATACTTCAGCCTGGACCAAAGTGATAGACTGACTGACCAACACGTTAGCATGGCTAGTCATACTCTAATAGGCACAATGCCACGAAATTGGCTCAGCATGTTCATACTTCCAAGAGGATGAACCATACGCACGAGTAGAGGTGCAAATAATTAAATTTGAAAAGAATCAACCCATAGCTGTGGAACACGTTTTGCTGATAATACTTAGTAACTAAGGATTTAAATGCAGGACATTTGCTTGTAGTGTGGTATTGCTACATTCACCTAAGCTAAGGATCTGAAACTTTATACTACATTTCAGAGGAAAATACTGTGCTGTTTACTCCATTACATTACCTTGATAGGTTTAGTTAGCAGTTTCTTTGTGAATAGAGTTTTCACATTCAAACATAATCAGCTTATAACATTTGATGCATTTCTATCAATTAACCTACCCAACAGTATGTAAATTAGTAAAGGTTATCTCCAACTTGATCGGCTGCAACACCTTAATGAATCATAACAATAATCCAACTATAGTGGTCATTCTACATAATGAGTACTTTTACTACTTTTGTTATTTAGTGAAAGCCTTGTTACTTGTTACAGAGTATTTTAACATAGTGGTATTAGTACTTCTAGCGCCACATTACATTTGTAGCTGTACGACTGGTAAGGCTCTAAGAACAATAAAATGATCAGTGTGTCCACTTTTGTATAGTGGGGTGTAATAAACATTGCAGCCTCACGGTGGTGTTAGCATGTCTTTAGACTTTCATCTTAATTTGCCAGAAAACAGGGCATGCAGCCTTGGAACTGATTCAATAAGGATGTTTATGTTTAGCACATAATAAAATCAGCCTCATCTACAACATTATAATGGAAAGCATGTGTGTGTGCTTTCCACAGGCCTTTGGGGACAATGTTTCACATGACCTTTCACCACTGCTGCCACAAGCTTAAAGCTCTGCAGTGTCTCTTACCTGCTGTTCACTAGTTCAGGCAGTTGGATGTTGAGCAGCTCCACTGGAGCAACAGCTGAGATAAATGCTCTGAGTAAGACAGCTCAATTACAGTTATTGAGGAACGACACGGTATCACAAACTAGTTTTCAAACCATCAATCATCCGCTTATTTCTGTAACCACAATTACATCTATTACTGTAAGTGGAAACTTTAATTATCCCTGTGGGAAAATTGGTTTGCTGCAGTAATAAACAAATTGTTTTTTGTCATTCCTCATCCCTCCCTCTCTCACCCCACCAGCCTCCCTAACCCACCCAGTCTCCCACATCCACACCTCTTTTTATTCACTTATTAAATTTCCCCATCTAAAAACACCCCTTTATTTCTATAACATCCCTGCTAAAGCTCCTCTCTTCCACTCAGTCTGTCTGGTACCAACATTTGGAAACCCTCATCCACAACCTCAAATGCTATTAGTATAACTACAATTAATTACTTTCACAACTACAATTCCCCTCGAGGTACTCTCTTATAGACCCCAAGAATGTTCAAGACTCTTCACATTCATTGAAGCAGTAATGGCAAAGAATGTGAGCGGTTCATCTCAAAGTAAGCAGCTTTTAGCCAGAAGCTGTCTCCAAGTCACCAGAATCACCATTTCATATCCAGAATATAATATACGAATTCTGAGGGGACATCATATCAAATTAGCAATGGATTTGTTTACATACTCCCTTAAATTATTTAAAGATGGTCATCCGCAAAATACAATAAGTCTTGAGGTAAGATCATGCATGTATTAAGAGAATTGGATGCTGTATATCCAAGAAGGTGCCCTATTCATTCCAATCAAAGTTTTTCCTCAGGCTGCCGTGTTTTGGGGCTCATAGAGCATGATCATTAGAGTCCTTCTCTGGCTGACTTCCTGCTAACTGAATGGCACAATAATAGTTTACTGATACGGCTCTTTGAGACTTACTAATTTTTATTGGGCCTAATGGCAAATTTGTATGATAAAAAGAGTGTTTGTGACTCTCAGACTCCTGCCCCAGTCCTCTGACTCTCACTTCCACCTGCTCACCTGTTTCCACTTTCACTCGTCAGCCCTGCGGTATATTTACTGGACCATTTCCACTCATACCACCAGATTGTCTGTGTTGCTGTTGTTACCAGCCCCTGAACCCTGAACCTTGTAACCTGTATCTTGAAACCTGGAACCTGTACCTGCCTGCCTGTCTGCACCATACTGTATCCAAAGATGGACGACGTGTCTCCACTTCCTCCCACTGTACAAAATGAAGCCAAAAATATGGGAGCTGCCATCTTGCACTGGTGGAGTCATTTGGAGCCAGAGTCTGCGCAGTAGTGATCCACGGTGGAGCCGGGGTGTTGAGGTCCCGCCTATACACCCGCCTGAACCAATCGCGAGTACACTCACAGCTGTCAATCATGACATCTCACCCCCTTTTTATAGCATCAAATAACTAATTAAAAACAAACTTATCAGAAAAATGAACACTTGAACAAACATCAGCGTGATAAAAACTACCTAAAATGACAGAAACCATCTATGGGAAAATTTATTTGACGTGGACTTTGATTTTTCAGTTTGGCCCATGTCCCATCTGCTAACATGGAGGAGGCGGGGCTTATGACCTATACTGCAGCCAGCCACCAGGGGGCGATCGAGACGTTTTGGCTTCACTTTTGGGGAGCTATTATGTCGTCCATCTATATATACAGTTTATGGTCTGCACCTTAGACAATATATTTGGATTTCTGCGGTGATGGTAGCTGCATACACATGATTTGTCTCTTGTCATCCAACAAAAGGGTGATGAAAATACCAATACATTTCAGTGAGTGGGCTGTATACTTTTGTACCTTAGTGAGTATGATTTATTGGTGGACAGTCAGAGGGCATCAGTGGAAGATCCTAAACATCGCCTCTCCCCCAGTATTTGTCTAGACTTTGGAAATGTCACCAAAGTTCCCACTGACACAAAGATGCTTGGCAACAACATTTTCCCCAAAACAGATCTGTGATGCAATGCCCTCTCAGAACTCTATGTCAGCTGCAATGCTGGAGACATTTCCAGTGAGGCAACTTTGACCTGTTTTTCAGCTATTTTGATTTCGAGTTCTATTGGACTAGACACATTTTGAAGCCGTCATCTTTTCTAGCACTTTGTAAGATCAGTGTTCTTGTATAACTGCTGCATTTGGCGCACCAATGATCCAGTGGCAACCACTGGAACAAATTAGATCACTAAAATCCAAGTGAATCCTCAATTATCTCATTTTTGACATGGGCCCTATTGACCAATTTCTCCCCAACTTCCCCACTTCCTGAGAGGTCCCCTCTGAGAAAAGAGTCCCAGTGTGAGCTGACGATGCTGAGTGTGAATGTGGAAATGTTTCACCACACTGCTGCCCTTGTCTAAAGGATCTTCATGCGATGTCCCTCTCAACATAATTTGGGGGGTTTTCCTGGTCTGAACCATGATATCATTGTGGTTTTCTCAGACTCAGCATGTTGGATGCATTGTTCTCTGTGGGTGGGGGGTAATGAAGCTTCACTGGGTCAAGACTCCCACCCATCCCTCTTGGATCTCCACAACGCTGATGAGGTGTTTCATTACACCTCTTGTGAGCTTGTGTGACTTCAGCTGGGAGAAATGTTTCATTATTACACCCTCTCAGCTGCTGCAGGTTTGGGGTAATGAAGCAACAACATCGCAGCACCGTGAAATCTGCTGTCAGCCTGAAACTGTGTTTGTGATGACAGAGTGTTTAAACATGGTCCAAACTGAAAGGAGTTCATGGCAGATCAAGAGACCCATGATCTGCTGTAGGCATGGAAGACTTTTCACTTTGCACCAAGCAACAAAGTAAAACAATTGGACAACATTATTTTGTAAGTGTTATGAAGCACTTCAATGTACAGGCGTTACACATTATGTGTATTACTGCCTGAACGTGTTTGCCAGAATATCAAAAAGGCCTAGGGGCTGACTTCTTTCTATCCAAGCCATGTAGTAATAAATCAGTTTTTCTTCAAGTGTTGCCCATGTAGCATATTATAAACACATTATCGGTGGTTAACAATCTGAGCATGTTGTAACAGACACAATGGGGGAAAAGCAAAGCTCTGGGAATTGAGTGTTTTCCAGCTATTGACATTGCCGCAAAAGAGTTATTACTGTGTACAAATTTCTTTGAAAGTCTACTCTTGCAAGTTACCAGTTACTTATACTGGTGCTGCACCAGCACTGGACATCCTCTTCTACGAGCAAAATAGTGCAAAAATGGATGCATCAATACTCACATAAAGTAAACAGCACTTTACTGTGGTAGTAATTCTCCTTTCCCACACAGTGTTGTATTGGCCAAATTATTTTAGCCTTTATTTTTATGGTTTGAAATGTCCAAACTATAAAATGCTACTCCCAGCCATAGAATTAAGAAACATTTGCCGGACATTAAGTCACCTTAGTTGCTTATGTTGCCATCCATCCATCCATCCATCCATTTTCTTCCGCTTATCCGGGGCCGGGTCGCGGTGGCAGCAGGTTAAGCAGGGTTGTCCAGACGTCCCTCTCCCCGGCAACGCTTTCCAGCTCCTCCTGGGGGACCCCAAGGCGTTCCCAGGCCAGATGAGATATATAATCCCTCCAGCGTGTTCTGGGTCTGCCCCGGGGCCTCCTACCAGTTGGACGTGCCCGGAAAACCTCTAAAGGGAGGCGTCCAGGAGGCATCCTAATCAGATGCCCAAACCACCTCAACTGGCTCCTTTCGATGCGAAGGAGCAGCGGCTCTACTCCGAGCTCCCTCCGGATGTCCGAGCTCCTTTCCCCAACTCTAAGGGTGAGCCCAGCCACCCTGCGGAGGAAACTCATTTCGGCCGCTTATATCCGCGATCTCATTCTTTCGGTCACTACCCAAAGCTCATGACCATAGGTGAGGGTTGGAACGTAGATCGACTGGTAAATCGAGAGCTTTGCCTTCCGGCTCAGCTCCCTCTTCACCACCACGGTCCGGTACAACGCCCGCATTACTGCTGATGCTGCACCGATCCGCCTGTCCATCTCACGCTCCATCTTACCATCACTCGTGAACAAGACCCCGAGATATTTGAACTCCCCCGTCTGGGGCAGTAACTCACCTCCAACCCAAAGGGGGCAGTCCACCATTTTCCGGCTGAGAACCATGGCCTCTGACTTGGAGGTGCTGACTCTCATCCCAGCCGCTTCACACTCAGCTGCAAACCGCCCCAGTGCATGCTGAAGGTCATAGCCCGATGTAGCCAACAGAACCACATCATCCGCAAAGAGCAGAGATGCTATTCTGAGGCCACCAAACCGGGCACTCTCCTCCCCCCGGCTGTGCCTTGAAATCCTGTCCATGAATATCACAAACAGAATTGGTGACAAGGGGCAGTCCTGGCGAAGTCCAACACCCACTTGGAATGTGTTTGACTTTGTGCCGAGATTGCGGACACAGCACTCACTTCGGTTATATAGGGACCGGATGGCTTGTAGCAGCGACCCCGGTACCCCATACTCCTGCAGTACCCCCCACAGGACCCCCCGGGGGACACGGTCGAAAGCCTTCTCCAAGTCGACAAAACACATGTAGACTGGATGGGCAAACTCCCATGAACCCCCCAGCAGCCCTGCAAGAGTAAAGAGCTGGTCCACTGTGCCACAGCCAGGACGGAATCCACATTGCTCCTCCTGGATCCGAGGTTCAACAATCTGTCGTAGTCTCCTTTCCAACACCCTGGAATAGACTTTCCCGGGGAGGCTGAGCAGTGTGATACCACGGTAATTGGAGCACACCCTCCGGTCCCCCTTTTTGAAGACGGGAACCACCACCCCGGTCTGCCACTCCACAGGCATTGTCCCCGACCTCCATGCGACACTGAAGAGGCGTGTCAGCCAAGACAGCCCAACAATGTCCAGAGCCTTCAGCATCTCAGGGCGAATCTCATCCATGCCTGGCGCCTTGCCACCAAGAAGCTCTTTGACTACCTTGGAGACTTCTGCCAGGGATATGGGTGAGTCTTCCCCCGAGTCTTCAAACTCTGCCTCCTCCACTGAGGACATGTTGGCCGGGTTGAGGAGTTCCTCAAAGTGCTCTTTCCACCGCTCGACAACATCCCCAGTCCAGGTTAGCAGCTCTCCTCCCCTGCTGAACACGGCCTGGGCCAAGCCCCGCTTTCCCTTCCTGAGTCATCTAACAGTTTGCCAGAACTTCCTTGAAGCCAACCGAAAGTCCTTCTCCATAGCCTCCTCGAACTCCTCCCACACCCGGGTTTTTGCTTTGGTGACCACCGAGGCCGCTGTCCTTCTGGCCTCCCGGTACCTGTCCGCTGCTTCAGGAGACCTCCTCCAAGTCCGAAAAGCCTCCTTCTTCAGCTTAACGGCTTCCTTCACCGCCGGTGTCCACCAGCGGGTTCTAAGGTTGCCGCCTCGACAGGCACCGATGACCTTCTGACCACAGCTCCTAGCGGCCGCCTCAGCAATGGAGGATTTGAACATGGCCCACTCTGTTTCCATGTCCCCAACCTCCCCCGGGATGCGCGAGAAGTTCTTCCGGAGGTGGGAGTTGAAGATCTTGCGGACAGGGCCCTCCGCCAGACGTTCCCAGTTCACCCTCACTACACGTTTAGGTTTACCAGGTCTGTCCGGCAGCCGTCCCTGCCATCTTATCCAACTCACCACCAAGTGGTGATCAGTTGACAGCTCTGCCCCTCTCTTCACCCGAGTGTCCAAGACACTCGGGTGAAGAGTGTACATAAGTGAAGAGTGTACATAAGTGTACACTTATGAACCACCCTATGCTCAAACATGGTGTTTGTTATGGCCAGTCCATGGCTAGCACAGACGTCCAACAAAAAAGCACCCCTTGGGTTCAGATCGGGGAGGCCATTCCTCCCAATCAGCCCCCTCCAGGTTTCACCATCAATGCCCACATGGGCATTGAAGTCTCCCAGCAGAACTATGGAGTCTCCAGGTGGTATCCCTTCCAGGACGCCACCCAGGAACTCCAAGAAGGCCGAGTACTCTGAACTGCTGTTTGGTGCATAAGCACAAACAACAGTCAGAGCCTTCCTCTCAGCAACTTTCAGTTGCATCGAGGCGACCCTCTCGTTCCCCGGGGAAAACTCCAACACAGCGGCGCTCAGCCAGGGACTCATGAGTATCCCCAGAGTCCAGCCCCTCTCCAGGAGTTTGGTTCCAGATCCTGAGCTACGCGTAGAGGTGAGCCCAACTATGTCTAGCTGGTACCGCTCCACCTCCTGCACCAGCTCCGGCTCTTTCCCCGCCAGAGAGCTGATGTTCCACGTCCCTAAAACCAGTCTGTTTTTGTTCATTATTATGTTCATTTGTAATCTGATACTGTAAATGTCCATTTGCATAGCTTCTGCAATATTTTAGGAGGTTAATTTATGGTTACTGTGAGTAAAACTCACACGGGCACTTTGGGCAGCTTAGGGGTCCTTTGGGTAAGACACTAGAGGGCGCATGCGTCATTCAGTGGACCTAGATAGCAAAATGCAGTATGCGCAGATGTGCTTGTGTTTCTGTATTTTCAGGTGAGCAAAAGTGGTGAAAAGATGTTTAAAAGTAGAGACACAGATGTACAGTATAATGAAAGTGTAAGAGTAATGGACTATCGGTAATGCAAATATGGGATTTGTATAAAATGAGTTCTACAAGTGAAATGAAAGAGCTTGTCGTTTGGAACAGTACTTCACCTAGCAATAATAACGATGTCAGTAGTGTAACCACTTGTGGCCTACTAGAATATAAGTTGTGTGAGTGTGCAGAACATTATCAGTCTGAGTGTGTCTGGAAGGTTATAGCATTTTGTGTTTCATGCAAGTTCGAGTGAACGTGAATGTTTATTGCATGCGTCATTCAGTGGACCTAGATAGCAAAATGCAGTATGCAGCTACGTTGCGCTGATGTGCTTGTGTTTCTGTATTTTCAGAAAAGAAGTAAAGGAATGTTATAAACATATGCACACTTGGAAGTCTTTTTTTGTCCAAGTGTGCAACACATAGCAGCTTTATCAGACAATGTCAGAGCTGTATGTCTGTTAGCTTCAGTTTTCCTGCCTCCTAGTGGCCAAAAAATGATTAATGCAGTTTTAAAATCAGAAAGAATGTTACTGAAGCAATGACATACTATACTGTTGTGTGTTTTTCTGGTCCTTGTTTGTGAAACACTGTCTACAAACCAAGTTTCCATAATGAGACACGTGTTGAATTGAATTGAACTGTAATGCTAACGGTGTTTATAAAAAACAGATGTGGGCAGGAAGTTGTATCAAGACACAAGTGGAGAATATCATTAACAAATCTGTGTAAATCAAGTCTAAAAGTATAAAGCCTTGCTAGCAGGCTACCCACAATTAAGTTTGTCCTGAGGGTGGAGTTACAGGTAAGAGAATGTGATCATTAAGATTAAAAGGATTTATCCCTCTGGGAGCATGAATGTGCTTAGTACATGTCAAGGCAATCCTCCTGCTCAGGTTTAATGTTTCCTGTGTACAAGTGGAAATTTCACCCTGACTGTGGCGCCACAGGAAAAGTCCTAATGTCCAAAATGTCTAAAGGATGATGGATGGACCAACGTCAGCATGGTGACAATGCTGCTGCAAACGGACCAAAAGTACTTGAGGTCATAACACTTTGTATAATGGTATCAACATGGTTTTCTCAGATTTAGCATGATACTCTATATTGTGCATAAGTGTAATATTATACAATATTATAAAATAATAAACCATGCCTGTAAAACCTACCACTCAGACGCTGTATATAAATCATAGTTTCTTCTTTTCCTACCACTGTAAATACATAGTTTGCCATTCCACCAGTTTCTGCACACTAAAATTACACAACTAAAAACTATTCCCAGGATGTAGTAGTCCCAACCTTTTTGGCCTGTGACCCCTTAATGCAAAGTGATGTCTATTTGCGAGCCCTTGTCATGCAGTAGGATGCATATGTCCACCAGTTGTGACCAGTTCAACCAAAGAGTTATTTTTCTTTCTCACATATTTTTATCATTGAAATCATTTTTCAAGGTAAAATTCACAGTAAATCGCAAACCAAAAAGAAAACAACCCAAATACTAAATAAAAAACAATTTTGTGTGGCAGAAAGCTGTTTTTTCTACTTTCCTATTCTGTTAATCTTCTCATGACCTCTTAGATTTATCACCAAATAGCCACAAACTAGGTAAACTACAGTACTAGTATAATTACATTTAGTAATATTGCTCCTCAACTCTTCCCATTACACAACGTGTAAGTTTGGTAAGATGTGTCATGATCATCACGCAAGAAAAGTTTTACGAGCACATATCCCCAAGTTAGACTATAAGTAAATGTTTGGTTTCATAATCAGCATCTTAGATGAAAGTTAGAGTGAATTTTGGCTTTGTTACTTGGCCAGAGAACTCTGAGCACTTGGGAGGAGACATGTTGATGGAAGTTGTGGGAATGTGAGAGGCCTCTTGGTGTTACCTGCACGCACCAAGGACAGATTAAAGTTTTTATCAGCGGAGAAAGACATTTTCTCCTGGGAGGAGCATAGCAGGCAGGGATTTCCACACATTCTTTTGAGTGCTGTGAACAGCATATCATGAGTGTTATAAAACCCCTGATGTGCTCTGACCCCAGATGCATTTCACATTAAAAAAACGTGTTTTCATGTGGTACTTTTCAAACAGGCACATGACGCGCTCTTGAGAAAATAACCTTTTGCATAGTGCAGTCCTATATTCCAAATCCTTGATTTATTTCTCATTGTGAGGTCAGTTCTGCCGGGAGAGTAGGGGTCGTGATTTCTGACAATGAGCCAAGTGAGAGCTAGTGATCGCCCCAGCAGAGGAATGGAATCCAAACAAAACTACACACATCCCACTGAACCACTACTGTGGTCTTCAAAACATACACACACACACACACACACACACACACACACACACACACACACACACACACACACACACACACACACACACACACACACACACAGAGGCATATTCTTAGCCTAATTGCTGCTTCTTTCGATTCATTCAGTATAGAAAATGTACCGATATCTCAGTAATCCATGGTCAGTTTAGAAACTCTTAAAAATTCTCCACAAGGTCTATTTAGTAGCTGTTTACTCATTCAATTGTATCACATGATCTTCCCTAGAAGAAGTGTACATATTCAATTTATTCTGAGCACTTTAAAAGGTGCTATATTCAATATTTTCATATTAAGAATGGATCAAATGACTAGGTGTAATATGAAATGTGTCACACCTACTGAGAGTTACCAGCCGTGCAGTTCCCCTCAGCTCTACAGAGTGTTTTAGTGTCTTTCAACTCATTGTTTTGGTTTTATGGCCTGCAACGATACTGTTTTGGTTCACTCTCACTGCTCTCGGCAACAGCAGCAGTTTTCAGCCATAAAACTCAGATAAACACATTGTGCACAACCTAAAACCTAGCACCAAATGGCAGATAGACAAAGTTAGCAACTAGCTAAGAAAAAGTGAGTATTGGCCTTCAACTGGATGTACACTTGATGCAAGGGATTACTGGTACTCCCACTGTAGATACGTATGATGTAGGTTTGATTAGTAGTTGGATAACACCTGTTGATAGTGCCACTACAACACTAGCTGGATGTATAGTATATGATCTGGTACTATTGGCTTTATTTTTATTCCCACAGCTACTGTGTTTACATTCATCAATTTACTTTGTGATATAGAACTACAGTGGGCTACGCACATGCTTATCTAACTGGAGTTATTTCATTCACTGTGATAGAGAGCTGTGATGATGGGGGGACAGAAGGTGGAGATGGCTTTGCCATATGTGTGTGACGATTCCCAAGTCTTTCCTCAACTTGCTTCATGTTGTGTTCACTATCAATCTCCACTGGCATCAGGAACTTGTACTTGGGAAAACACAAGCAGCCCAAGCTCACCACTAACAGTTCTTGCGGTCTCCATGTAGAATTTCCGTAACCGCTGTAGCCCAGACATGTAGTTAGATTTTAGAGCAGACCCAAGTAGGCTCAGTAGCTATAAATCCAGCTTTACATTCATCAGGTGGACACAACCAATTTCAAATGCATGCTAAAGTTGCTGTGTATCTGCTGGATGTGTAACTAGGCAACTGTTTGGTAACACATTCTGCTAATCAACTTCATAAGATGATAATAGGCGTTTTTGGAGCAGAGGAACTTTTTCATAGTTCAACTTGGAGGACTGTCTGCACTGCAAGAACTGGGCACTGTAGTTCTTAGAACGCTGTTTTTAGCTCCTACTTCAGAGTAGGTACTCTCCCAGCACAAAAGGAACCTTGTATGACGATGATTGGTCCAAACGTAAGTGTACGGTGATTGGTCGAACACATGAGCCAATGCACCGGCAACCGCCATTTTTAAAAATCTGTAAAAAAAAAACATTAGTGTGTAAACAGCTCGTAACAGTGGCCTTAAAAGAATGGAACAAAACATGGACAAATGGACCGACGGTTGTAGCTGTTGTATGTTGCGCATAAGTCACGTTGCTCAGCCGGCTTACGTCACTTTCTTCCTTTTGGCGGTGTGAATGTCCCCGTGGGCACTTCCTCTCAGGGAATCCCCAGAACTGTTGGTTCTGAAACGCCTAATATGTCAAGTTTGTGTTTCCAGCTTGTTCCACTGAACCCAAGTGGCTGAGGTTTAAGGACTTCTTATGCATGTTAGCTTAAAAATTAAGAATGAATGTCCACTCTTGACCTTGGAAATATCAGTTTATGAGACAATCTCACTATAAAAAAAAAAAAAAGGTCCATTTAGCTGCTCAGGAGTGTTTAATCGTATCATACAATCTTCCTTTAGGCGATGACATTGCCCAGTAGTCATGGAAATGTACATGTTCAATTTTCCACTTTTCTAAACACTTTAAGGACTTTGCGTTCATGCTGCTGTGATTACATTATCAGAACCTTAAATCCTTAGGCCACCAGGGCGCCCCAGCTGCTGTACTTATTTATACTTCTGTACTGAGACAATAAGGGGCAGATTGTCGTGATTTACCATCTAGGCAGCAGGGGAAGGACCCAAATGCAGACAGTCGAGGCTCCAGCAGTTCAAAGGTTTATTTCACAAAAAAAAAAAAAACACACGTAGGTGCAGGCAGGTAGACAGGTAACAGGTATTGGGCAGGTCCAGGTTTGGGGAACAGAAGCACAAGGATGACATACAAAACTAACACAAGACAAGCAGTATGAAGCCACAGAGAACAAAGGAAGGGGA
Organism: Macquaria australasica; assembly: GCA_005408345.1. NCBI lineage: Eukaryota > Metazoa > Chordata > Actinopteri > Centrarchiformes > Percichthyidae > Macquaria > Macquaria australasica. The sequence goes on along the minus strand of SEMN01000517.1, from coordinate 246,063 downwards.
CCGGTGTATATAGCAGAGGAGACAACAAGGGAAGCAGACACAGGTGGGTAACGAGACAGGTGATCCCAATAAAACACAGGTGATCCTAATCACACAAACAACAAACAGACCGGCACACAAGAGACAGACTCAGGAAACTTCAAAATAAAACAGGAAACAAGAGCAACAACACACAGTGCACACAAGAGTCCTTGGGATCATGACACAGATGAATAATGGCTGATGTTGATCTTACAGTATGTTGCAATATCCCACCCTGAAACAACTTCACAGCAGCTTCCGGAAATATTTGCATGTGGTGTCATGATGCCAATGAAAATACACAAACACAACTGGTGTTTATGAGTACGGGCGACACAGCTGACCCAACCAGCTAAACATGAAGGGATTGGTTATACATTTGAAAGACATGATAATGTATTACACAGGTTGTGGACCAGAGTTGTCTAACCCGCACTGACCTTTTCACACTCACAGGAAACACAAGTTTAGAGCTTTAATGTGTAAGTCAGCTAATTAAAATACTTTGTGTGGCTGGGTTGAGTGCATTTCCAGTGAAACAGGCCTCTTGGCTGAGATCATCTGGCCTGTTCCCATCTCATTGCTGATTCATGTGCTGGGTTATTAACACAGCATTTAGAGTTATCAGATGAGGAAAGTCAAAACACTCCAAAACACTCTTCCTCAGCGGACATTAGACTCTCATTACTGTAAACCAATCTCGTCTGAAGTTCTCTGGAGAAAGCACAGCGTGTGCTTGTGTTGTGACTCTTGAAGCACAAGGTAGAGCAATCAAGCATGGGTTTCAACACCATGTCACGAAAAGGTTCCACAGAACATTACAATACTAACAAATACAGCCTTCATTCCCTCGTTTTCCCTTTGCTGTGCGGTATTGAACCTGCAGAATTTCCCAGTCATAATTACAACTTGGTGGTGTATATTGGATTTCGTAGCAGAAGAGACAGGAGGTGCAAAGAGAGCAGCAAGGGGTCTGGGTCCTCATTAAAACCATCTTAACAAGGCACACTATTCCTGAGATTCCAGATGTCCTTTGTCAAAAATAACACTTAACAAGTCATTTAATGCAATACAGGCTATGTGACATTTCTGTGAAATATCCCTGTTGACATATCCATAATATGATGAGAACACAGACATCTTTGTAGCATATGTCCATAGTTTGGCTCTGACCCCTCCAAGCAGACACTGATTTTACTTCTTACGGTTGAATCCAGCATCAGTTGATAGAAATCTCTTTGAAACCCATTTGGATTAGATACTGTAAAATGTGTTTATTATTGTATTGTACTAAGGCTATTGTTCTGTGCTCATGACAAACTGCAATTTTAGAGACACACTTAACAGCCACGTTAAGTCAAGTCAAGAAAAATACTATATATATAGCCCAAAATCAAAAGTTTGTCTTAGAGGGCTTCATATGACCTCTCTATCCCTAGACCCTTGATTTGGATAAGGACAAACTTCACCAAAGCAACTTCAACTGGAACAAACATGGAAGAAACGTCAGGAGGAGCAGCAGAGGAGGGATCTCTCTTTCAGGACAGACGGACATGCAAAAGGTATGTACAGAGTAAAAAGAAGTATACAAGATACTCAGTGCTGAGTATCTTGTTCCATGTGCTGATTGTGCTTGCAGGTTCTCATCCATCCTGCAGACAGTCTCCTCAGGTTTAAACTGAGGAGACACTCCTGTACAAATCAGTACACACACAGAGATGCTCCTCTGAGATACTATAGTGGTTTCCCAAATATCCACACAATCATCGGCAGAACCCCCATGACAGTACTTTACATTACTGTAGAGTTTATTTCACTGACTCTTTTTCATCGAAATGTCCACTTTGCTTCCCTCTGTTGCAGACTGATTTCATACAGCACTGACTGAATCTATCACCACTCCATGAAAGCTTTTTCATGTCATTAGTTTTCTCCACTGCACAGGAAGTGATACATTTTACATTTATTCCAGCTCTTGGCCACAATTGCAACACTCTGGAAAGAAGGTCAAAATGAGTCTGTTGCACTTTCAGTGACTTCAAACATTTCCCATGTGTGTGCTACCTGGTATGTGCAGATAATGGTTCATCAAGAAACATATACAGAATAGTAACAACATTGTGTTCACAATTTCTGTTCAGTATAAATGAAAAAACCCAATTTCACACCAGTACACCAGAGAACACCATCAGAACAGATAGCTCTCAAGGGTCCTGAAGCCCCTGAAAACTTGATCTCAAGTATTTCTCTATGACATTAAATATTCAAGACTAACTAAGACTGACACAATCACAGATTTAAAAAAAGGTATTATTTAAAAGTCACGACTGCATGGCTGCCAGGTTTAATTGACAATGACCAAACAACCCCACCACTGTCATCAGATTCCAATTCAAACATTGCTAAAATCTGATTTGTGCTTAAAAGTACGTGACATCACATTTTTCCAACTGAGTCCTGCCCACTTCAAACCTTTGAGTAGACAAAAACACAAATACAAAAATCGCTGGACTGAAACCAAAGCGGTTCTAACTTTGGCAGAAAATGCTGTGTTCATGTGGACCTCATTTACCCATAGTAAGAAGCTGATTGAGAAAATAAGATTTCAGGGTCTTTAAGTGAGTCTAAATGCTTTCATAAGGTAGAGCTTTATGCAACAGCAGCAGTGTGTCTGGGATAAAAAACAAGAAAGTAAAAGAAATATAAGAAGCTTCAGTCTGTTGAATGTCCGAGTCTTAGCCTGCTAACCAAAACACCAAAGCAAGAACCCTTTCATCTTTATTATATAGCAATGGCCTGATAGTAGTGCTATCTGGAAGCCATTGTCAAGGGGTCATCAAAACATTAAGATTCATAATGTCATCCTCTGGGGACCATGAATAACAACAATTTTCATAGAAATCCAGACACTCATCGAATAAAGGGGGAAAGTAGCCTTTCGAAAGTAACAAGTTACCATGCTTTGGCAGTGGTGGAAGAAGTACTCAGATCTTTTACTAAAGTAAAAAGTAGCAATACTACAGTGTAGAAATACTCTGTTACAAGTAAAGGTCCTGCATTCTAAAAGTAAAAGTACAAAAGAATTAGCATCAAAATATACAAAGTACCAAAAGTAAAAGTACTCAATATGCAGAATGGCCCATTTCAGAACAATGTATATTATATTATTGGATTACAATTATTGACGCATTAATGTGTATGTCACTTTAATGTTGCAGCTGGTTAAGGTGGGGCTCATTTTAATTGCTTTATAAACTGATGGGTAGCTTGGGAATTCCCCCCCATGATCCATAAAGTCTTATCTTAACCTATAATAATACATAATTTATTTGTTGATTATATTTTGTATTAATAATCTTAATCTGCAAAGTAACTAGTAACTTAAGTTGTCAAATAAATATGGTGGAGTAGAAGTATAAAGTAGCAGAAAATGGAAATACGTAAGTACAGTACTTACCTAAGTACAGTAGTAAATGTACATAGTTACTTTCCAGCCTGCGTTTGGGTTACTTTCAACATATTTTCAACAACTCAACAAAAACACATCACTTCCTGTGAACTTTCCTTCCTCTGAAAATTAGACGTCTGACATAAGTTGGCTGAAGAACTGTATGTTCTTTAGTTTGGCCTGTAATGTTTAATGGGTCATATGAAAAAGTCACAGATTATTCCTTTGAGTATCTGTGCACTCCACAAACAGTATGTTTAGTTTTCTGCAGACACCTCAGTATCCACTCCTGCTGCCATTTCCTTCATAAGACAACTCAGACAATTCCCTACAAAAGAATGTCCTGGAATTATTCATGCTTTCATGCTCACTCTGCTTTCCTCTCTGTTTTACAAGTGAAATGAAGCATGCTCTGCCAACATATGGCAGTAAATCTACTTTCATATTTGACTCTTTATCATTCAGCGTGCTGGGATCCGCCACATGATCCCTGTCTCTGAGGAGGGCTAGAGAAACTGGATTCCTTTCATTGATATGCTTGGCATGGCCAACCTAATGGGTGAAATCACTGCCACGCCGGAAGTCTGGGCGTCTCTGTCCCCGTCCCTTGTCTCTAGAGGAAGAGTTACTGCTCACTTTTATCCAAAGAGCTGGAGCTCTGCATATATGAGCTGACAGTGGAAATATTTGCTGTGGTGTGTAAACCATGAGGACGCTTTAAGGCCTCTACATGAAGATAACCACAGGCTGCTTTCTTTGTACCGAATGCTTGTTTTCTTAGATCAGTGCACTAGGCCACCTGTAAAAGGGCAGAGGTCTGATTCCCTTTTGTTTTTCATAACGCTCCATATGTGTTCGCAGGGTGTCAAATACATTCCCTACTAATTAGATTAACCACATCTTGAGCACAAATGATGACAAATCTAAACAGTGTTTCATGTTGGAACATGATGCAAGACTGGCTGTGAGATACATCAGCCTACATTATCCATGAAACAAAGTTTCATCATTATAAGGCTGTAATGCACCTCACCTCATGTTTCACAACATGGTCAGTTGCCTAAGCTGTCTTTTGTCAGCTTTGCAGTTTGAATGAGCGCTGGTAATTTGACATCTGTGAGAGGCAGCATTAGGTGTTGAATATTTGACACGTCCCTATGGACCTGGAGACATTAAGTGCATTAAAATTGCCAAACCTCAGCACATCCAGTGGTGAAACTGATCTGCACTGCTGCATGGGTGTCAATGTGAACCAGCCAGAGGGGATTACACAGGCTTTTCCCCTTCTGACATCAGGGTGAGATTGATTTAAGCAACAGTTGGCCTCAATGCATCACATTTGCTGTCAAGAGTGTGACCAAGCTCTTAGTGGCAGTCTTCAAATATGGGTCATTCTCAGCATGTTCAACATTTTCAACAGGGTGGTTAGTATTAGCTGGCTGGAAGGGTTCTGTCTTTGCATGTTTTACCCGTTTCTCCAAGAGTTCTTTATCATAGTGCAAAGACAGGTTAGGCTTATTTAAAACTCCAGAAACTGCCCATAGTTGTGAATGTGGTTGGTTGTCTATACATGGCCTTGTTCTGCAGACTGCCAGCCCAAATCCATTTTTTAATATATCCAGATTGTATCCAGATTGATTTTAGAAAGTTTGGACAGTAAAAAACCATATTGTCAGATCCACCATGGACTGTGTGTTGTTGTTCTTGTTTTATGTTTTATTTTGAAGTTTCCTGTATGCTAGTCTGTGTTTGTTTTTCACTTGTGTGTTTTATTGGAATCACCTGTGTCTTGTTATACACCTGTGTCTGCTTCCCTCGTTGTCTCCTCCCATATATATACCTCTCCATCTATCCTATCTGTCCTCTATCTATCTCTACCTATCTCCCTTTGTTCTCTGCTGGTTCATTGTTGTTGGTTGTCTCTTCATGTCATGTTCCTGGAGTTTCCCTGTGTTGTTCTTGCCTTCCTGCCTGCATTTCCTCGTGTTGTCTCCTGCCTGTGTTCCTGGCCGTGTTTCTGTGTTCGTGCACTTCAATTTTTGAGTGTAAGCTGCTTTTGTTAATAAATCGTTCATCTGCACCAGTCAGCCTGTCCCGTCTGCATTTGGGTCCTTCCTCTGCTGCCTAGATGGCATACCGTGACACATATACAATGCGAATTTTGCAAATTGGATCCAAGCTACATTTGGAGGTGGTTTGAAATGCAGTTCCAACTGGATTTCTACATATGCGTCTCAGTCCGGACGCTCTGAATGCTCAAATCGAATTTCAGTGTCTCTTGCGTCACTCGCAATGTGACGCACAATGATGACTGCACAACGATGATGCACCTCCGTCACTCTGCACCAGAGTCACTGTAAACCTGTACACCAGACAACTCAGCGACTGAAGAGATCTGCACCGCTTCTTGACAGCGCCACTGAGAGCGCGATGATGATCTCCATTTCTCATGCTTCCACATTAGAAAGCCACGTCAACAGCGTATGCAGTTACTGACACCTACGTTGTTACCACAGCAACCCATGCAGATAGGTTGGTGACGTCTGATTTGAGAAACAAATCTGATTTGTCTGCAGTCTGAACAAAGCCTATGTGTTGGCTCTGTAATGGACTGACAACCTCTCAATCTGGCTCAGGACTGGCTCTCGCAACCCTCAACAACACAACACAATCAACACTTTAATGTGAATGTTGTTTTGATAGATCAAGGCCACTCAGAGATGCACTGACACCTTTTTTCAAGAACATGACCTGCATCACTATATAAAAAATTATATTTATAGGCGAGGACAGCAACAGTACAGTTTTTCCACAAGAATTCAGGGCTGAAGATAGGATGAAACCCTAATAATCCACCTGAGTAAATTAGCTCCATAATGGTAACGTGAGATAGAGTTTTAAGTCCTGCATAAAAATACAGTATGATTAATTCAAGTGGGGATAATTCAATAAACTGCATATCTCAAGTTAAGATAAAGAGATCCACCAATCAATATGCTAAATCTAAAGAGAGAGAGCAGGAGGAAAGAGAACATACAGCAGCACAGTACAGTTCCACATAGGGATGTAAAGCAATAGTTGTGATAATGGTATTGATGTTAACACCAACAGAAATAATACTAAGAGCAATATTATAATAGCAATACTAATAACAAGAGCAACAACAGCAACAGCAGCAGCGGGTGCAGAGCAGGAGCACGGGGGCAGCAGGTGGCCGCAACCATAGATCCAGACTCTACAGCTCCGGAGGCAGAAATACCTGCAGAAAGCAACAGAAGGAGAGAGGAGAGAGAGAGAGAGAGGAGAGAAAGCACACAACTATGGGAAGACGTTGACTTAGTAACAAGCATTGATGGGATATGAGGGCGTACAGATGGAGAGGAAGAGGAGGAGAGAGGAGCTCAGTGCATCATAGGAAGTCCCCCGGCAGTCTAGACCTATAGCAGCATAACTAAGGGGGGGCTCAGGGGTCACCTGAGTCAGCCCCACTATAAGCTTTATCAAAGAGGAAAGTCTTAAGCCTACTCTTAAATGTGAGGAGGTTGTCCGCCTCCCGTACACAAACTGGGATCTGGTTCCACAGGAGAGGAGCTTGATAGCTGAAGGCTCTGGCTCCCATTCTACTTTTAGAGACTCTAGGAACCACAAGGAACCCTGCATTCTGGGAGCACAGTGCTCTAGTGGGGTAATAGGGTACTATGAGCTCTTTAAGATATGATGGTGCCTGACCATTTAGGGCTTTGAAGGTGAGGAGAAGGATTTTAAATTCTATTCTGGATTTTACAGGGAGCCAGTGTAGAGAAGCTAATATTGGAGAAATATGATCTCTTTTTCTGGTTCTTGTCAGTAAATGTGCGCAGCATTCTGGATCAGCTGGAGAGTCTTAAGGGACTTATTGGGGCAGCCTGATAATAGAGAGTTGCAATAATCCAGCCTAGATGTAACAAATGCATGGACTAGTTTTTCTGCATCTTTTTGAGACAGGATGTGTATGATTTTTGCAATGTTACGTAAGAGGCAGTCCTTGAAGTTTGTTTTATGTGGGAGTTAAAGGACATATCCTGATCAAAGATAACTCCAAGATTCCTTACGGTGTCGCTGGAGGCCAGGGCAATGCCATCTAGAGGAACTATATCTTTAGATAATGTGTTTCGAAGGCGTTCGGGGCCAAGTACAATAACTTCGGTTTTGTCTGAGTTTAACATCAGAAAATTACAGGTCATCCAGGTTTATATGTCCTTAAGGCATGCTTGAAGTTTAGCTAATTGATTGGTTTCATCTGGCTTGATCGATAAATATAATTGGGTATCATCTGCATAACAATGAAAATGTATTCCTAATAATATTGCCTAAAGGAAGCATATACAAGGTAAATAGAATTGGTCCAAGCACAGAACCTTGTGGAACTCCGTGACTAACTTTGGCGTGCATAGAGGATTCATCATTAACATGTACAAACTGATATCGATCTGATAAATAGGATTTAAACCAGCTTAGTGCGGTGCCTTTAATTCCAATTAAATGTTCTAGTCTTTGTAATAGAATGTGATGGTCAATGGTATCGAATGCAGCACTAAGATCTAGTAAGACAAGTACAGAGACAAGTCCTTTGTCGGATGCAATTAGAAGGTCATTTGTAACTTTCACCAGTGCTGTCTCTGTGCTATGATGCACTCTAAATCCTGACTGAAAATCCTCAAACAGCTTGTTGTTGTGTAGAAAGTCACACAACTGATTGGCGACTGCTTTCTCAAGGACCTTAGAGAGAAAAGGAGGGTTAGATATAGGTCTATAATTTGACAAAATCCCTGGATCAAGAGTGGGCTTTTTAAGAAGAGGTTTAATTTCTTTAAAGGACTGTGGCACATAGCCTTTTAATATGGACAGATTGATCATATCTAGTAAATAAGTACTAACTAAGGGTAAAATATCTTTAAGCAGCCTAGTTGGGACGGGGTCTAAGAGACACATTGATGGCTTAGATGAGGAAATCATGGAAGTTAGTTGACTAAGGTTGATGGGAGAAAAGCAGTCTAAATGTACATCAGGTTTTATAGGTGTTTCTAAGGTTCCTGTGTTTGAAGATAAGTCAGTACCAACTGAGGGCAGGAGGTGCTGAATTTTGTCTCTAATAGTTAGAATTTTATCATTAAAGAAGCTCATAAAGTCATTACTACTGAGGTCTATAGGAATACATGGCTCAACAGAGCTGTGACTCTCTGTCAGCCTGGCTACAGTGCTGAACAGAAACCTGGGGTTGTTCTTATTTTCCTCTATTAATGATGAGTAGTAGGCTGCTCTGGCATTACGGAGGGCATTCCTATAAATTTTAAGACTATCTTGCCAGGCTAAACGTGATTCTTCCAGATTGGTGGAACGCCATTTCCTTTCAAGTTTTCGCGATGTTTGCTTTAATTTGCAGGTTTGCGGGTTATACCATGGAGCTAACCTCCTCTGTTTTATTATCTTCTTTTTTAGAGGGGCGATAGAGTCGAGTGTTATTCGTAGTGAGCCTGCAGCACTATCAACAAGATGATCAATTTGGGAGGGACTAAAGTTAGCATAGGAGTCATCTGTTACATTGAGACATGGAACTGAATTAAATGCCGATGGAATCACTTCCTTAAATTTAGCTACAGCACTATCAGATAGACATCTAGTGTAGGAATGTTTGCCTAATGGCGTGTAGTCCAGTAATAGGAATTCAAAAGTTAATAAAAAATGGTCTGATAAAAAAGAATTCTGTGGAAAGACTATTAGATGTTCAATTTCTATGCCATAGACAAGAACAAGATCGAGGGTGTGGTTAAAACAGTGAGTGGGTTTATGTACACTCTGACAGAAGCCAATCGAATCTAATAATGAGATAAACGCAGCACTAAGGCTATATTTTTCTACATCCACATGAATATTAAAATCACCTACAATAATTATTTTATCTGTTTTAAGGACTAAACCTGATAAGACCTCTGAGAATTCAGATAAAAATTCAGAGTACGGTCCAGGAGCTTGGTACACTATAACAAATAGAATTGGCTGTAGTGTTTTCCAGGTTGGGTGTGAAAGGCTAAGAACAAGGCTTTCGAACGAGTTATAATTTAGTTTAGGTTTAGGTTTGATTAATAGGCTTGAGTCGAAGATGGCTGCAACTCCACTTCCTCGGCCTGAGCCTCGAGGAATGTGAGTATTAATGTGACTGGGGGGAGTGGATTCATTTAGGCTAACATATTCATCGTGACACAGCCAGGATTCAGTAAGACAAAATAAATCAATATTATGATCTGATATTAGATCGTAATTCTAGAACAGCTTTAGATGAGAGAGATCTGATGTTTAAGAGTCCACATTTAATTCTCCCATTTTGTTGTACTGTTGCAGTGGTGGTTTTACTTTTTATTAGGTTTTTATGTGTAACTCCTCTTCTGTTTACTTTGGATTTAAATAATTTAAGTGGTCGGGGGGCAGACAACCTCTCTGTGGAGTTTAGGGTGGGTAACTGCTCTAATGGAAGCACAGAGAAGCGTGTAGGACTGCAGCTCTGCCTCCTGGTCTGGACCACAGACTGTATTAAGTCTATGGTCTGAACTCTGAGTTGTCATGGCTTTGGGCCACTAATAAATTCGGCCAGATTTCTAGATATGAGAGCGGCTCCATCCAAAGTGGGATGAATGCCATCTCTCCTAATCAGACCAGGTCTTCTCCAGAAAGTCCGCCAATTATCTACAAAGCCCACATCATTACCTGGACACCACCTCGACAACCAGCGGTTGAATGATGACATGCGGCTATACATGTCATCGCTAGTAAGATTAGGCAGGGGCCCAGAGAAAACTACGGAGTCCGACATTGTTTTTGCATATGTACACACCGACTCAACATTAATTTTCGTGACCTCCGATTGGCGCAATCGGGTGTCATTACCGCCGACGTGAATAACAATCTTAGCATATTTACGCTTATCCTTAGCCAGCAGTTTTAAATAGGATTGAACGTCGCCCGCTCTGGCCCCTGGGATGCATTTGACTATGGTCGCTGGTGTCGCTAATTTCCCGTTTCGCAAAATGGAGCTGCCAATAATCAGAGTTGGTTTCTCAGCGGGTGTGTCGCTGAGTGGAGAGAACCTGTTAGAAACGTGGTGAACCATGGGCTTTGGTTCGGGGCTATGCTTCTTTCGGACAGTCACACAGCCTCCCTGGCTTCCCGGCTGCTCGGGAGTTGCCGGGAGACGGCTGGCAGAAGCTGCCTCTGGTCGGCTCGCACCGGCTAGGGGCTGGCTAGCTACGGCTGACTGACTCTCCATGGTGCGGAGCTGCGATTCTAACTCACTGAGCCTCGCCTCCAACACAGTGAATAAACTGCATTTGTTACACAAACCATTATCGCTAAAGGAGGCAGAGGAGTAACTAAACATTTGACACACCGAGCAGGAGAGAGCGGGAGAGGGAGACGCCATCGCTAACTTAGCTAAAGTAGCAAGCAACTAACTAGCGTGTAAACAACTGTGGGATTAGCGAAAAGTCGCTAACAGGAGAGAGATATGAGTGCTTAAACAGATCTAGTGTATCCTTAAATGTATTGCGGGTAATTAACCGCTATAGTAAAGAAAATATCAAAATTAACTGGGTTTAGCTAGAGCAGCAACATTTGCTACCAGTAACACAGAAAGACCAGCAACCGGAAATGAGACAATACGTTCACCTCAGCACATCCATATCCACGTCCATATGTAACTACATGACATGTAGTCCTTTTAGTTATTATAATGTCAAAATATTGATTAGTGCAGCTTTAAGTTGTACAAAAATGCGAAACATAAAAACAATTTTCCAACCAAATGGCAGCGAAAACTGTTTCTGTGAATGCTTCTTCATAAATGGCAGGGACTACATGAAAAGGTCTTGAATACATCATGTATTCTGTCAAACAAAAAGTAAATTGTAAAGTAAATTGAAGATGATTATTAATGTACTGCGTGTATAATGATTCTTTGGTTGGTTAAATCATGGCGAGCTTTGAGTTCAAAGGAACTGTGCTGGACATTTGTTTCTGCTGGGACTTCTGCAGACACGTGACTCCTGTCATGCCGGTCCCACTCTGATGGCAGAGATGATAATAGCTTCGTTCTCCTCTTAAAATGTGGAAATGTGAAACTGGACCACCAGTAAATACTAGAACACAGCAGGTCTCCTTTCAACGTGTCAAAGGACACACTGAAAGGAGACCTGGCTTGTCCAAGTAAGTTTGACAGAACACCCTCTGAGTACTAAACACTCTGAGGGAAGAATCTTTTATCTTCCAGGACTTCTCCTCATCTCTATTAAGGATTCAAATGCTGCCCAGATGACTTCCAGAAGTCCCCCCTAGTATTCTCAGATGAATAAAGCCTGTGTGATTGTGTGAATGCAGGAGAAATATGTGGCATAGCCTTTAGCCTCCAGACAACAGCTGTCTGTGGTGCATGCAGTGGTGGTGCTGGATAGAAAAGGAAGATCTGACCGTCACTACAATGGTCACATTCTTTATTAGAGTGGATTCAGGCTGCTGTCACCCAGCCAGCATTCCTCAAGGCCAGGGGAGAAACTGGCTTTGTGCTGAATGTCAAGTATGTCTGGGATTGCACGAAGCTATCAACAAGAGCCTTGATCAAAGCCTTCGCAGAATGACATTCGCTTTCTGCACAGTTACAAATAAATACAAAACTCAGAGGACATGGTTTCCCGAAAGTGGTGCTGAAATCTCAGGGCTGGTACTCTAGAGAACCAAAAGAGGATATGGGACAGTCTAAGATACTAAATTACATTATAACCATAATATGAAGCAAAGGGTACAATGTTGTATAACAGCATGCAGCATTAGAAAGGTATTCAAATGCATTGAAGCCATCACAACCATGCAGGTGTCATACAGTACCAGCAGCAGCAGTGGTAACAGGCACGATAGTAGTAACAGTAGTAGTTGGCCTGGAAATAGTATACAGTAACAGCACTAGTAGTATCAGTAGTAACAGTAGCACTACTAGTAGTTTTAGGTTATATTATTCAGATGTCTTTTGATTACAATTCTGTAATTGCAGTAAAACATTTAACAGTAGTAGTGATAGCAGTAGAGGTAGTACAGTAACAGTGCAAACAGCTGTACCTACGACAAGGCTGCTTCTGAAACTTTCTTACTGTTGTTACTCCTGCCAGGTACTATGCTGCAGCAGCTGCCACTACCACTTTACTATTATACTACTGCTGCTGCTACTATAGTTACTGCTAACTGTCACTATTTCAAGCAGCAGTAATAACAGCTGCTTAGGAAGTGGCAGTAAAAGTAGTGGCAGCTGGGGTAGCAGTAGCAGAAGAATCGCAGCAGCATTAGAAGCAGTAGCATTTGTAGCAGCAGCAGCAGCAGCAGCAGCAGCAACAGTAGTAGTAATAGTAGTAGTAATAGCAGAGCCTCATCTTTTAATGCTACTCCAATGCACATCTTTCAAGGGAACATTTACTCAAATCACAAAAACAATATATTGCTCATCGTATCTAGCTGCACAGATTAATTTTTTATGCATCTAGCTTTTGGTGTACAGGGACAAACACAGCTTGCTGCATCTGTTACTATAGCAATTGATGCGAGTCAAAGAGGACATGACTGAAGTTATTACTTCGGACTTGTAACATTTATTTTATGCCTGTGAGGGAATTTCTGTTACTGTCATTTCTGATTAGAGGTGTTCAGTACATATACAACCAAATCTCCATGAACTGACTACACTCCATCACCATTGGAACTGACTGAATCAGTAGCTTTTAGCAGTGGAGCTCCTCACTGGTGACTGAGCTCAGCTGTGATTCACAGTATGTTACTTCCTCTTTAAGCTTATTAAAATCAATCATAATCTGATAACTCAGTGGTAAATAATAGGTTGCCTATTAACCTTATGTACAATGCTTCTATAGGCTAGTTTTGTACTGAACTAATGTAACAGCTTGCACAAGCTACAGACTGAACATACTACTGACCTGAAGACAGTCTGAATCAGCACTGAACATCAAGTGATGCGTTCACTGTGATGTGACCGCTGAGCTTAGGAAAAAAAAGAATGAACTACATAGTGACTATGAATCTTTGAACTGAACTGAACAAAGGGATTCAAATCAGCAGAGTGATTCATGATTTCCACCTCTATTTCTGATACTTCTATTAACCCTTCTCAAACCCAAGATGGCCGCCCTTTTAGAGAAGTACACCAACACAAGCCATTGCTCTTTTGGTCCCATTATGTCCACAGATGTTGATCTATAATACAAAATAAAAAACACTCTGGTTTTGTTTGTGATGGTGATTTTTGCTTTTTTCTTTAAATTATTTTCATTCTTCACGGTATATGAGCTGTAGCTGTGAACATGACAGCTGACTCTTGAAATTGTCCCCCTCTGTGAATTAATGTGATCTGTCTTTACCCTTTTAGTTGGTGGTTTGAAGTCATGCAGTGTTGATTCTTTAAAACAGGCCTCCATTAGGCTGACTATATTAGCTCTGTGTTGTTTTTGTGGAACGGCTTGAACCTGGATCAGCTGTTAATGTTAACTGAAGTCAGGCTTTCCACAATGAACCCATCTTTAATTGCTGTGAGTTGTTTCTGGGATACCCCGCTGTTCTGTGAAGAATTTTCTGACATTTGGAACAAATCAATCCTGTTTCCGATGAGATGATGCCTCAACACCCCCCCCCCACCCCCCCCCAGACAGCTGCAAAGTGGTGTTGATATTTGGCCTCATTGGAGCTGGCGTCTGGTTTTGGGTGGGGCAGTGTGACGGATGGCAGGGCTGACGGAGGCTGAAGTCGCTCTGGTGCTGTAGTTCCATAAGTGCCAGCCAAGGGCAGCTGTTGGGATGGACGTCTCTGAACCCTGCAGTACATTGTTGTTGGCCTAAAACCAAGACCAGTCCAGGACACCCCTGTAACCTCCACAACACCCACCATCAGGTTTCCCATCTGGACACATTCCACTTCTCTCGCCCCTCTCATGCTGAGCCCAGAAAGAAAATATAGATAGCTTTCTATATATTTGTTCTTTTGTTTCTCAAAAATAAGGATAGAAGGTCTTGCCAGTATAAATGTGGTCTGGAAGTAATTTGGTTTTTTTTCAAGGGGATTTCTCTCTGGCGATCTCCATGTTTCTGTCTCTCTGGGCCTGGCTTGTAAAAGAGTCATCACGGTTACTTCAGTTCTTATGGAGAGAAAAGTCCTGGAAGAGTCAGATGACGTGATTACTCTTCACTAACGGAGACTGATTTACTCACTATGAGCACAATATGTGCGTGTGTGTGTGTGTGTGTTTAGGACAGTAACTGAGATACCCATACTGACAACATTTAGTCTGCTTAAGCCTTGTAGTGACCTGGAGTTGAAGATGGGATGTGCACAATGAAACTTGAATCCTTGCTCTGGGGACGATAGGTTATTGCTGTGGCAGAGCAAAAACAAAACAGTAATAACAGAGCAGATGGGGGGATATTAAATGTACCAAAACCCACAATTCAAACATATAGAGAAACATGTGTAACCTTACTTATATGCAAACCCAGACAGAATGTTTTTTTGCTTGTAATGTGATAGACAATATTCAGGCATGGAATATGTAACTTTGCTGGCTTCATCCATCCGTTAAAGTGATGGCTTTTGCCATTCAGACGTATGTGACTTTTACGTTAATGTTCCCTATGGATGTCAGACATGACAGAGATCAACAAGTTAAATTGCCATCAGATTAACGTGTGTGTGTGTGGGGCTGTCTGAAAGGGGCAACAACAAAACAAATAGCCAGAATGTTGATAGTTCCAGTTCACTGACTGTGGTTAACACTGTGAAGCAGCCTGGTTTGAATGGATCACTCTGTATAAATGTGGAGCAAGGCATTGCTTCAGGCTCAGTTCACCTTCCCATTTCATCTTTATGAGATAAAGCACTATTCATCCAGATGCAACAGCTCTATTGTCCCTGTTTGTTGACAGATTTATTTTCCTGTCACCATAGTGAACAGATGGGACTCCCTTCCTTGCCAAAACATTAAAACACATCTTTTATCTATTTTGGAAAGACGTATTAGATTCCATTTGGCGTTTTATTTAATGCTCCAATATATTTGCCAGACTACCTGTTATCTTGTCATCTCATCTGAAAGACTCTATTATATTAAGATCAAAATGAAGCAGGGGCAAGAGTTCAGCACCTCATCAAGATGACTTATGTATGCATTTGGAAGAATATTTCACCTTCATGAATAATCTTTGTTGAGATTTGTTTATGCCCTGCAGTGTTTAGCCTTGATCACATGCCAAAGTCTGTGGGTGTTTTGGGGCATCTTTGTCTGCGCCTCTGCTACAAAATGTTGATGTGAGGTCCTGATACAACCACTCCTCCTCCATAATTTCCAAAGGCCTTCATTGTATCTTGTACAATGGCCTTCTTTGGTGTGCTCCTCGGTCGCTAGCCTAAACCTCAGGAAAGCCCCCTCTGCAAAGAACATGAGACATTATTGAGTGTGTGCCAGCTCCCATAGACAAGCTCAGAGAAAAGCACTTCATAATTGGGTTGTTATTGAGTATTAGACCCTCAGGCTTTATTTTACACATGAGATTTTATAAAGCTTAGAGGATTGACAGAAGGCTGACCAAGCATAAGTTTCCATGCAACTTTGAAAAGGATGGTCCTGCATGTTCGCTGTCCTTGCTCTGCTCTTACATATTATTCAGCCAACCCTTTCTCTTAAGTGACTGTTACAGGAAATAGCCCAAAGGGTCTTAATTAAAGTCACGTTGAAGTTCATTCCGTTCAGCACAACACTTGAGCTGTCATGAGCCCCATTTCCGCTTACACATACTTCTATGTGAGTACTAATGTGTTTGCAATATGTGGTTGAGGAGAGCTCAAAATTTAAACCTTACAGCATCCTGCTAATCTCTATAAGATCCATGTGAAAAACTTATCACTGCAGTGCTTTACAATTTTTTTTTTTTGAAAGCTTGTGATTTTTTCATCAACCTGAGTAAAAGCATATGTAACACAGAGAGCTGCATGACAAGCCATGTCAATCATCATGTCATTTCTTGTCTTGTGTTTCAGCCCTCACGATGATTCTGGCAGAGGTGGGACAAAGTCAGTGGTGTTCTGCAAGACCCAAGTCCCAAGTCGGGGCTATGAAGTCCACGGTCAAGTCTCAAGTCAGGACCAGGAAGTGCCAAATCAAGTCACAAATCATTATTCGCCCCTCACCAAATTTAATGCAATTTTAAATTATTTTAACATAGTAAGAATTTGTAATGCTTTTTAAATGTTTTATTTATTACTTTCAAATACATTTAAGTACAATTAAAAGCGAAACGATCAGGTGTACTTTGGTATGTTATTTCTTTGACTAAGGTTGTTCAATAGCATTTTATCAAATCTGAATTTAGTTTTGGATCCCTCATTGAATCCACAAAAGTAAAAAAAAACACACACAAAGTTAGAGTGATGCTTCTTTTGCCTCACAAATAATCTTTGGGCAGTACAGACTCTAGCTGCAGCAGAGAGCATTAACAAGACAACAGCTCAAAGTTTCATTTTGGCCTTTTGACTGCTTAATGGAAGATTGAGACTCGAGTCCAAGCCATGTGACTCAACTCCACACCTAAAGATTCTGGTATATTCTTGACTGGATGTGTAGGCTTTTCTTTACATTTATAATGAGACTAATACACAAAGGTCTTGATGAATTGTTGCAGTGCTGGGTGTGTATCTGTAAATGTGGGTGGATCAGGCAAAGGAAGGTCCCTATGGTGGGAGAAAAAGTACCTCAGTATAGCAGAGGCCTGTGAGGGGGCCCTGTGAAATTTAAGTGAAAAGATTTTAGATATGAACGTTATTTTTCTTGCAACAAGCAAATGTCCCTGCCAGTGCAGTAAATGATTTTCACTTGATAGGATTTCTTAAAATAAGTCAGGATGTCAGTCTACCAGAAGTCTTAAAACAAGATCAAATTACTTAAAATAAGACTAGTGCTATTCTTGTTTCTAGATAACAAAACTTCACACAGGTAATACCTGTATAGAACCTAACTAGGGTTTGATCCTACAATGTTCAAGTCAGTAAACACGTGTGCTAACCATTAAGACGCCATGCCAACTGACTACTAGTGCTGTGACTCTAGCCATGGTAATGTCAGTCCAAACTGAAATATCTCATCAACTATTGGATTGCCATGAAATTTTGTTCAGACATTCATGTTCCCCAGATTATGTCTCCAAATGACTTTGGTGATCCCCTGGCTTTTCCTCTAGTGCCACCATGAGATTGAACTTTTTGGTTTTAAGTGAAATGTTTGACAATGATAGGATGGATTGCCATGAAATTTGGTACAGACATTCATGGCCCCCAGAGGATGAATCCCAGTGACTTTGGTGATCCTCTGACTTTTCATCTAGCACCATCCTCAGGTCAAAATGTGTCCAAAACTTTGGTTTATGACCAAATACCAGCAAAAATAATGACATTCCCATGTTTAGTACTAATTATGTTATGTTATGCATGCTAACATGCTGACATCATTTAGCTCAAAGCACCGCTGAGCACAGCCTCATAGGTCTGATAGCATGGCTGTAGACTCTTAGTCTTATTAATTAACAATGGACATTGTGGACCTTTTTCATGACGTGTCTACATCATTTTGTCCGTCCCTGGCACATGTAATCATTTCTGTAGATGTATGATATGTGCTGTTCTGGTTTATATTATTTTCATCATCAGAGAAGGGTGTTAGGTCTAATAATTATTTTGAGACTACAGTTTTGTATTGTATTGAATGGGATGTAAACCATCTGAATCATTATTGTTATCAATGGAATGTGACAGGTTGAAAAAAGTGAACTCATGTGAACAAAAGTCTAAACCTTTTGGTCCAAAGATAAAGTTAAGAATATACCATCATGCAAACCAAAATACTAAAACTGGAAACAAGATGGAAACAAACTGGAAACTTTAGAGGTCAGATCTGTAATACACATGTCCCTTGTATCAAGCCAAACATACCCCCAAATAAGATAAATTGGTAATAAAGACAAGACAAGTGACATTTACTTGAATTAAGTCAAACAACCTTATAGTCAGCACTAGATAATCCAATCCATACTCAAAACAAGTCAGACTAGATTTTAAATCTAAATATAAAATTCTGTACCTTAATTAGAAATAGAGTTTTTGCAGTGTAGAGGACAGCCTCTTCCTACATTTACCCAATTATTTCTTGAACATGAACCATATGGTACATGATGAGTATGTGATGGTGATGAACAAGAGGCCCTGCTGATGTGAACAGGATCAAGTTGAGTCCTGATTTAGCAACAGGAGAGCCTTTGTGTTCACCATAAGGCGCTGGGACTGAAGTTGCATAGGTCATGTGAATTGTCAGTGTTCATCATCACGGCTAGTGTGGACATCATTGTTCCATTACAACAACATGTCAACATTTCGTGACAGAGTTCATGATTGGACACACCATTAGTGCTGCACTCGTCAAACGTATGGCCTTGCCTTGCACTCATTAATGAACTTCATTATCTGGGAACACAGTGCGCTGAGACCTTCTTTAAATGGAATTGAGGAGTTGATTTTCTTAAATGAGGACAGCATGCATGGACCTACCACACCCACCTTTCAGCTCTTTCTATGTCTCCCTTCAGAGTTGCATGACTTGGAGCTGAAGTTCAAGATTTTCAAATCGCCAGCCAAGAAATCAGGCAGCCATGTCCTTATTACCATGACCCAGGGCTGCTCCTTTAGTGTATTTTGGGATTGAGATCAAGCAGTGCATGACGACCTTTACCCCAGAACTAAAACACAGCTCATGAGAGCTTTTTTATCCAGAAATCAGAAGATCTGAGTCACTGGTCATCATCCCTTCAACACGAGGTGGACAAGGCAAGGCTTGCTATGCCATGGCATTTACTGGGTCACTGCAGATTGATTATAAGGCTCACAACATACTTTTATAATGGGAATTTTCTTTCATAGCACAGACACATGCACAGCTGGTTTCAAGTGTTGTGTTTTATTTCATGACATAATTATTTATGTATGATGACTTTACAGTTGAACAAATTACTTTATTGCAATCAGCATGCCTTTTATGAATAAACTTAACAAAACACTCCTGATAGTTCAAGAACAGGCAAAACAATGTAAGAGTAAGAGTTACCTCACGTGTCTTAAATCTTACCATTCCCATTATGTGCCGCACACAGTATTGCCATTGTCAAAAATAAAAAACATTGTGGTTTATGGTGTCCATTATTGAAGATGGCACAGCTTATGGCACAGTAAACCTTTTGTATAAGCATGACTGATCAGGGTTGTTAATTTCTATTGAGGTGAAAATATTGAAATACTCAATAATTATGACAAATGTAGTGGTTATGTAAATGTTATTAACAATACAAAAGCTGCATACCTTTATACAACAACATAAAAATTTAACAAGATGCATGGAAATTAGATAAAAAAAGTTGTATGATATTATCAAATGAATTCATGTAAATATAAAAAAATCTTAAGCCTAGAAACTTTTGTACATTGTTTTGTTTTTGGATTTAATATTATATTCAACAAATCGCTCAAAACAACATCAGTGGTAAAGAGACAGGAAGCATCATGAGGCCGGAATAATAATCAAAGCAGATACATGATCAAAGTGCTTGGTGACTGGATGGAGTAGATGGGCAAATGAAACAATAGCTGACATTTCTCAGAAGGAGAACTACTCTGCAGGCAGAAATAATATCATTGGTTGAGTTAAATGTTGGGGGGCGGAACCAAATAACACTAGCTTAAAAATATTTGAAGTCCACTTAAAAGGCAAATGATAAAAGAGGAGGTATCTAAGATTAGGAAGCCTGATGGTGGTTGCTAAACCTAGCCATGCTATGTTAGCGTATGGGTTATCTAGTTAGATCACTGCATTTCCTCTAACTAGATGCTAGCTTCAAGAATTCTCTTGATTGACAAAATAGACCACAACGTTCAGGTAGGGCACTGAAGACGCGCTTGTGTTAGCTGATCGACATCTGCTTTTTCATTAATGCTTCACCATCACTGGCTCATTCATAAGCTCCTTGACTACCAGCTGAAGAAATGTAGTTGTAACATTGAATCTTGTCTAATAACTGTCTAAAAACCACGCCTGTTTTGTGGAGCAGTTCATACTCCAACAGAGGAGGGTCAAATAAAGTTGGAAGTTGAGCGAATATGTTAGATTGCTTCCTCCATTTTGGACTCTCCTGTCCTCATAGGTCAGCACTGTCAAAACGGTTAGCTACTGGTAAACAGCCTAAATTTAGGTGTCGTATCATTGACTTAACTAAGATTTAACATTCGTGTGTATTTCAGGGGGATAAGTTCTCCCAGATTCCTTGTTGCTGCTTGGATTCTTTAAGAGCTCCCTCAAAGAGCAGAGCCTTTTCTGCCGAATCTAACCCATTTGCCACATATGGTCATTTTCTTGACATAATGTAAGTGTCTCTGACTGAACTGTCTTCTCTTCTCTTTCCACAGCACAATATAGTCTCAATGATTATTCATTATTTCAAGATTATTTAACTTCACTTATGTGTCTTGGTAGCAACTTTTAAAAACCTTGTTTTATAAGCGGATAGGTTCTGACATTTTCATTGTCTGTTTTAATACAACACTCACATGCCCAAATGTACGTTTTAAGAGTTATTGGTGGCTATAGTCATACCTCCGTTCTATAGTGGTTGTGAAGTAACTCTGTTGTAGGAAACTGGATAAAATATCCAGTCTTGCATTCTAGAGTTCAGTCAAAGCAAGTTTTCTTTTTTTTAATGGTATGAATTCTTCTGGCATCTTTTACAGTGTAGTTGCGTCAGTATGGACAGGAGGAATGATTACAGCAACCAAGACCTCTTTCAACTTACATGTAGACATACATGTATTATAATAAGATAGACGTATCTGAAGCAACCCTTTAAAGAGATATTAAGGCTTATATTTGGGAAAGTATCTGCTTTATTGACGTGAGCCCATCTCAATCAGCCACTGCCCATGCCGCCGCCCAAATTTTGGTTTTCAGGTCTCAGAAACTTCCAAAAGGACATCTAGTGATAAATCCAAAATGCAAGCTTCAAAGTGTCTCCCCAGAAACCAATAGGTGATGTTACAAATGCTATGTCTATTTTAAGCTAACCATTTATAGCTATCTATATGTCTGATAGTTAGCCAGCCTGCTGACATTTCATAAATGCAAATAGAAAGATATCTCTATGCTTTCCTAAACTCTGCCCAATGAGCTTTAACTCAACCTGTGAGATTATTTCCACTTTTTGCTGTCTAATCTATTGACATATTGTACAGTCACATCCTAATACACATTTGAGGCATGTATGGTACACTGCGAGGTCAGGTGTTTGAATAGCATGCATTGGTACTGATAGGCTGGTGTAGGTTTATCCTTTGTCCTGTTGAGTCCAATATGGCTGCTGCTAGGCTGTCAAATACTGAGCATCTTCTTTCTACTTAGGCACCATACTGACAGGCCTACTGTGATCTTATCTGTAGCACAAACTAGCTGTGCTCACTGGTCGACAAAGTTTACCCGATATGTGAGCTGATGGCCATTGTCCCAGGCATACAAAACCTTCTCCTTGGGGTTGTAGTCAATCTGGGTGGTGTAGGAGTACTCGTTGGTGAAGGGCAGGCGTGGGATGGCTTCAGTGTTGGTGTGGGTGTCATAAGCATAGTTCACCTCACCTTCCTTTTGGTTGTACACATTGACGGCGTACAAGACACCACAGATAATGAAGCAGTTCCCGTAGGAGTTCCGCTTGAGACCTGTCCTCCAGGTTGTTTCCTTTTTCAACGACAGGTCTCCGGGATCCAGTTTACTGATGATGATCACCTCTTGCTGGTTGTAGTCGTAGTCCATGGAAGGGTAGATCACCCACAGGCCGCTTTCGTCTACAGCGAAGTCAATGTCCGAGTGTCCCCTCCATTTCCAAGGGGTGGTGTCCTCGTAAACCACATCATGCAGCAGTGTCCAGGCTGCCACATATCGCATCCTCAGATCATACTTGATAATGTTCTTGGTGAAGGCTCTGTTGTAGTAGAAGGCTCCGTTGTAAACCACATGGCCTGTGCCTATCCAGTTGTAAGGCAGTTTGAAAAGGTTGCTCCATCGACCTACGATAAACAAGAATATGATGTTAGCTTTACCTATTTATTATAAAACATGGGTAAATACTCATTTCTCATTTGTCATGCACTGCCCATGCACTGAAAGAGCTTGGTCAGCTGTGCCAACAACACCATTAATGCAACTTTGGAAGGAAAATGTTCAAGTGTGGTTCAAATGCTCAGGCCTGAAAGTCTTGCAACTGACATGCAATTTGCTTATGATTCCTTGAGACTTGACTTGGACTTGCCCCCAAAAAACAGCGTTGCTTGACAGTCCTGAGGAGCCAATTTGTGGTAAATTTAGCTTGTAATAAAATTATTTCAAAACATTTAAAATTATTAATGTGTTTGGTCAAGAGCTAGACATTCAATAAGCAGGATAATATAAACCAAGCTGGTCATTATTGTAAAATAAAGTAAACCCCTTCAGGATGTTCAAGACCCCTCTGCTGTGCTGTTGTGCTTATGTATACATTATCCTTTACTTATGAGTTGGATACATTCAGCAGTGTGTGTGCTAAGCTGATATTACGCCCTTCATAGAGCCAATGACAATGTTTTTACAATGCCAGACTGTGTACACACTGGCTTCATGTGACAGTGACACAGTTTGTTTAGTAGTTCACTCCTGAACACACACGTTGTGTACTGTAGGTGTCATTTTCTAATCACATCCTATCTGCTATCCTAACCTTCCAGCCTCAGGAAGTCTGATTTAGATAATGATAATAAATGGAAAGCCCAGTGAAGGACAAAAACAACGTGCAGTAGAACCCCCCCCCCACCACCACCACACCCCCCACCACCACCACCACCACCACCATCCCCATCCCTAAGGCCTGCCCACACTCTTAATCCCTCTCCGCTGTGCCCAGTTCAAAGGAAAGGCCAGAGCACATGTCAGGGAACAGCAGGCATCACCGCCACTCCAAATACCTAGTCATCCGCACACAGCTGTGAGCTCACCGCACTGCAGGACGCCTCACATGTAAGTGCATTTAGAAAGCCCATTGTCCAAACACATCTAGATCAACAAGCCAAGTCCTATGAGGGGAGATCATCTTAACTCTCTAAGAGAGTGTAATCCAATTCCTCAGTTGATTTGGATATGGAAGGAGTTGATTTTCCCACCCACTGGAGCCACGAAACAACCAAGACTTGCATTCCACAGATCTCATCAGTCTCACAGAGCTCATTGGACAATCAGCATGAATCAATGTCAACATGTTATTAGAGAAAACACAGCTATACATTAAAACAGGGTGATACTGGAGTTAGACCAATATGTTGGGATGATAATGGTGTTTTGAGATAGATGATGAAAAAGATTTTAAAGTGAAGATATGTGCTAGTCTGTAAACACTGAAGTGAAACCTCTTATGAAGTTTCTTACCCACCCAAAACCATAAAACATACTGTAAAAATGACCACATTTAAATGTTCAAAATGTTGGATATTAGTAGTTTTAATCCAAAACTCCAAAACTGATTACTGCTCAATCTATCATTGGGGCTTTCATTTCTTAGCCCTAGATCTTGGGCTAGCTAAACCAGAGCTAACTTAATGTCATGTGACTTTATCTTTATTAACCCAGGCTTACAGTATCCTCAGGTTATGGACAGATATGGTTATGTTTGATTGGACAGCAAATGTTCCAGGGCTTAGTCGTGGCCCAAGGATGCTGTTCTAAGTTACACGGTGGTTTGCACTCTATATTAATGTCCTCGAGTGTTTGTACAGTATTATGAGTACAAATTAATCTACACAGTTTTGTGAGCAAGAAAAATTGAGCCAGTCAGAAGAGCCATATTTTATTTTAGTTGTTCCACTAGGTCTCTGTAAAGGTTCAAGCCCACAGGAGTCGTGATACAGACTGTAGACTGATTTGACTTGGCGTTGAGGGGTTATGGCATAGCTACATGCGTAGGCTTTGAAGCTATGGTGTAGGCCAGGGTTTTTTTTAAGTCTGACACTGTGGAACCCATCTCAGACTAAATCAAGATACCCCCCTCCCCACTTGAACGAAAACTTAAACCCGCTTGGCATTGTATCGCTCTTCAAGTTGGGATTGGGCCATGTAGTGACACACCACTGCACAACCCTGCGCTAATCACTACAACGCATGATTTGGTCTGAATGGGGCCTTAGGTATCTATGGTGGGACTCCTGTTTACCCCTTGTATCAAACATAGATACAGCTTAAGTCTAGGACTAATGTTGGGCAAATAGGGCATTGTAAAATGACCCAATTGAAGCACACCTTGCTTGAAGTTGTCCAGGTTGCGGAACTCCACCAAGTTGTTGCCGTAGTAATAGTTAGTGACGTAGATCTTGGAGTCTTTAGCCAGGGGATCCTTCATCCAGGCTCCCTCGTTGCGCCCATAACTGTGCTGCTTCTCTGGCTGCTCAATGGATGCTAGAGTCCCTTCACAGTTGAGGATCTTCCCTGGAAGAAACAAGCACAACATTCAACATGTATGCCTCTGGTAGAATGACTTGCATTAACATCGGCTTAAATTGATTTCACACTCATACATTTCTTGGCAAAGTGGACCTACACGCTTTCTGCTGCTAAATTGGCGTCTGTCAGTGCAATCATAGCCTGCAACAGAATACAGAATTTATTTACAGAGGGATATTTAGCACGTACCTGCTCTGTGGAGAGCGGGCCGACTGTTGTTGTTAGAGTTGTCCAGCACCAGCACAATGGTCGGAGCAGGTCTTTCAGATCCTGGTGTGCTTTGTGTGGTGATAGTAGTTGGTATAGTAGTGGTGGAAGTTGTTGTGCTAGTAGTTGTGGTGGTGGTAGTAGCTGTAGTGGTGGGGACTGCAGTGGTGGCAATGGGTTCAGCCACGGTGGCCTCCATGGTTTCCAGGACCATTTCAGCTCCTCCGTCCTCTGACTGGTTTTCCGTGATGTGATGGACCATGTACGTTTTGGCAGAGTGGTCTGGGAGGGAAAAGAGGAAGTATGGAGTCAGGCCAGGAGATAAAGAAGAAAGCTAAAATTCTACAAAGCTATTTTTCATTGAAAATACAGCAGAAGGCCAAACAAGGTCAGACAGTCCTGAGGCTGAGCTGTGATAGAGGAGAGCACTGAACAAGCAGCTTCTTGTTCTTGTTAGTGATGGTAACAGGGTAGTAAGATCCAGTAGTGTGTAATGACACTGTCTCTAAATTTTCTGTCAACTGTCTTTTAAAAAGGTGTTTTAAACCTTTCATTAACTGTATAGTACATACAGTATGTCTCCTTGACACTGGGAGACATAGTCTGCTGTGTTCCAGAAGTTCACATCAAAGATGGCACATTAGCAATGCAGCACACAGAGGACACCAACTTCCTCTGTCTTCTCTGAACTTGTTTCTCCTTTTTCCTTCCTAACCCAGCCTCTTTTTCTATCTATTAGCTTATACTGGTTTTATAATAGAGTATACTGAGGAAGCATGTTGCTTTTAACAAAAATGGGAGCAAGATGCTTCAGAGTGTTATGTACTTAATGTATAATATAATATATAAACACTGAATCCTATCATCTTTTGGAAAATCTGTGTTAATTTTTATCCCATAAACCCATCCTGTGCTGCCAGACAGATGTGAGGGGATTACAGCAGTGCATCTTCACGACACACGCACTCTGAACACATGGACCTGATGAGGGCTGGAGTAGAAACATAGTTGCCGAAGTTTTTTTTTTTTTTTTTTTTTTTTTTTTTTTACAATTAACAGTAGTTGGTTTCAGAAAGCCATTAAGTCTTTTAAGATGATTAGATGTTTTAAATTGTACCTGGAATTAAATTTAACAATAATTTCTAAAACAAACTAATGAAACAAATCTGTTACAGTCATTGCATTTCTGGTTGAGTGTAGCAAATACCTCTACATGGAGAGCACATGAAAGAGGACATCAGCTAATTGTTAACAGTCATTGACTCTTGTTACTTTACTATTATACAGATCAAAGACCCATTTAAAACATTTTAATACTGTGATATTTATGTCGTTTTTAAAGGGCCGTGCCAGTTCTTTTTGCATGCTTTAGTCCATATGTCCAATCGTTGATGCTTGACAATTACTGCTAACAATTTTCCAAACAATACCATAGTCTTTTAGAAATCAACAAAGGAACATTGTATTTGCTTTTATTATTGTCAAAGTTGCATTCTGCTGTAGTTGCATGGCAATGCAGGGTAGACTTTTTAAATCAATCTGCACTCATTGCTGTATTATCATGCAACCTTTTCAGACTTTGTAAGGACCTCTGCAAGATCCCCAGTTCCTGTTGTAAACAAGACAGTTTTCTAGATGCATTGTAGGTTGTTGCAGCCACATGATTACTGATTCAAGTTTGCAGGCTGGTAAAAATGAGTGTAGGCAGGTAGAACAGTTTCCTCTCTTTCTACAACTTCTGCTTAGGTGCCATTGAGCAAGTCCCTGAACTCTAACTCAGCTGCTCAGTGGCCAACAGTAGAGAGCTGTGGTTATGCTGGCCAGCTCCTACTAAACTGTGTGTCACTGTAACTAAATTTGAAGAGAAGCATTTCTGAAAAAATGAATGCACAACCTTCCCTGGATGAATAAAGGTTCCTCTGCCAGAGGTTAAGGAAATGCAGCGACTGGTTTCAGTGATTTGACAAGGGTGGCTGGGCTCTCTGAGTTTCACATACATGGCAGAACACATGGTCTGACAGTGTTATGTGTGTGTGTGCCCTGTGCTAACGTAGCATACCTATTCACTCAACTAGACTTAAAGAGGATTGCAAGGAGTTGGGAAATGTTTTCTCTGCATTGGTGAGGGTCCCCACACATTGTTGTAAGGCGTGAAGCTGAGGCTTGTCATGGACATGGCAGCCCTCCATTGAGACAGCATTCCATCAGCTCCAAGTATTCTGTCGATAAAAGATTTGGATTTCCTGCTCACTGAATGCGCACCAGCAATCCAATTCCACGCTGACTAGACCAGATCCACTAAAACAACACCAGAATAAATCTTGTTTTGAGGGGATCTTGTGTCCACACAGCGATGGATTCCCACTTTTATTGCCTTGCGCTTAAGTGTAAAGTTTGCAACACAATTAGAGCCTTATCCCACACTTGTATAAAACAACATTCTCAGGAGTGTCCTCAATTGGAAACTAAATACAGCTAATAAAGATCTTGACTCTGGCTGCTGGCTGATCCTGTTCCAGCAAAGTGTCATGTGGGGTCAGATTAGATTGCCGAAGAAACTAATTTGGATCATTTTCAACACCCACAGTGGATCACGCACAGATGATCGCACACAGATGGGAGTGCAAACTCAGCTAAAGTGCCAGCACAATGTTTGCTTTAGCTCAGAGAGGGTGGCTTTCTATGTACACACCACTATGCTGGGAGAGTATTCAGAGTGTCTCGGCCAAGCTGAAAACCCTCACCTCCTCTGTGCTCATCCTCATCAGTCTTGGCAGCCTTGTAGTATGTGATGCCCCTCACCACGCCAGGCTGGTTGCCAACCACCTTGGCTTTGGCTGTAGGGTCAGGCTTGACCGGCTTCCCAGGTTTAATGACCTCTTTCTTGGGCTTTACGACCTTTTCTTTGGGCGGTTTGGGTGGGGGTTTGGCTGCAGGGGTCTTTTTGTTGGGTATTTTTACAGCCTCCTTGGTTTTCTCACCATTAGTGTCCTGTAAACATGGACATTCAGGTTATGTCAACACACTTGGTAATATTGGCTTGTGGCTTTTGTATGCTGACTATGCTTATGAGTGTGTTTAGAAATCAAAAAATTAAAAAAGTTACATTTGATATTCCTATTGATGATGTCTCACAGTGTTAACAGAAAACATATATTATCATACAAATGATGCATAGGCCTATAGTACTATTACTACTACTAATGTTACCAATGTTACTACTACTCGTACTACTGTTGTAACTGTTGCATCTGCTACTAAGGGCTGCAGTCAAGACCAGCAGAGTCAGAGGCAGGACCAAATATGAACAGTTTTGAGACTGAGTCAAGAATGAGTCCAAAAAACAAAACAGTGCTGATTCAAAATAGGAGACAGCGTAAATCTGCCTAAATGTTCCATTATTTACAAAAGTCGTGGTTACAACTTTGAAAAAAAATATATTATAGGCAAAATATTCTTGCACGATGCTACAAGACATAGTAACGCTGGTTGGAGTTAGTGTAAATAAGCTTTTAACGCAACAGTGACATTATTGCCTTTTAAGTTGGGGAGCGTGTTAGCAGTTGCCTATTTACACATCTAGCAGACACACAACATTAGCGTTCTTTTGCTAGCTGTGTCTAATGTTCACTCTCCTTTTAGCTCTGTTTCAGTCTCCACCAGCTTCTGAGAGAAATATCTGGCTCTAGAAGCTGCTAAACGCTCCACTATGTTCAGTCGCTAACTTTGTCTGACTGCCGTTTGGTGCTGAGCAGGAAGTGAACAGTGGGTTTTTAGAGCTTTTTCTCTGAAAACAGCTGCCTGCATGCTGGAAACGATGCTGATGAGAGCGGCGAAACTGAACCAAACAGTAAAGTTGTGGGCCATACAACCAAAATGATGAGCTGAAAGACGCTAAAATGCTCCATAGAGCTGAGGGAAACCGCAGGCTCCGATGATATTTCTATGTAAGTTTATCACAGCTAGCAACCCCTTTTCACAAACACGTCTTCTGATCCATTGTAAATCTAAAAATATTTGTTATAGCAAATTTAAAGGAATAGTTTAACATTTTGGGAAATACGTTTATTTGTTTTCTTGCTGAGAGTTAGATGAGAAGCTTAATACCACTCTCATATCTGTACAGTAAATATGAAGGTACCACAAGCAGCTGGTTAGCTTAGCATAAAGACAGGACACAGGCCCGGGGAAACAGCTAGCCTGGCTCTTTCCGATAGTAATCCGCCTATCAGCACCTCTAAAGCTCACTTAAAAACACAATATGTCTTGTTTGTTTAATTTGTACAAAAACTGAAGTGTAATAATGACATTTGGCCATTTTATTGGGGTTGTGTGCCGGGCCCGGGTCTTTGACCAAAGACCAGGTGAGATCGGTGACTGAGAATGAGACAAGTGAGTCAAAACACCCACTATACCGAGACAAGTCTGAGATAATAGAAACAATGTCTAGAGACTGAGACTTGAGGCTAAGATTGGACTTTAGTATTACAGCGCTGACTAACAGCACTGCTTGTAATGTACTGCTAATCTTACAGCTACTTCTACTAGAAGTAGTACAGTACTACTAATTACTAGTTGTTCTTCTAACCTGTGCTTTGCTCTCAGAGGAGTCTTTCTGTAGCAGCTGCAGGCTGAGGCTGGAAATCTCCTTCTTGATGCTCATCATAATGTTGGTGTAGTTCTCGTATCTCTTGAACTGGCTGGTCAGGCTCATCATGCTGTCCCGAACAAATTCATTCTCTCGCGTAAGGTTTGTCTTGATTGTCTGCAAGATAACATCATCATTATCACAGATCACCACCTTTTAATGACGTGTCTCCTACCAAGCCTTTGATTATAATAATATGAGGAAGAACATGAGTTTGGTTGCTTGCCTACCTCTTCTAGCGTGTTCATCTGAGACACCACCTTGTTGATGTAGGAGTGGACTTTCATTAGATCCATGCTGTAAAGCGTTCCCTCAAGGAGGTCCACCATAGATTGGAGCTGGTCATTCATGCCATAAAAGGAGAAAAACTAGCGTTATTCACCATCTCCTGAACACAAACCTGACAGCTTTATGTGCCTCTGTTCAACTGGAGTAATAGCTTAAGTGCCCTCCCAAAACATTTGCTCTGATTACCACTATTGACATCCACACTCTGCTCAATTGGCAGCCGAGTGCTCTCAGTCTGGGTCTCATTCAGAGTCCATCTAAATTATTATAGACCTTTTCTTTTCAGTGTGATCATTTCCTCCAGAGATTTATTGGGTTAATCTATAGTTTAAAGTGGAGTCAGATCAAACATCTGGAACTGCCTTTTGTTTCATATGGTACATAGCGTGCTTCTCCTGCCTGTGAAAAATGAAAGTGTGCTTTAGGTATGCGCAGAGGTGTGGTGATGTTTAGTTTTATTTTACAAGCACTCTGAATGAAACAAGTTCTCAGCCCGCTGGGGTATTAATTTCATTTTCTTTGTTCTCTTTTCTATTATTATTATTATTATTATTTTATTATTATATGTGTTTGCTCACATTCTAGTTATCTTTATCCCTTCTAAACCTTATTACATTTCCTGCTCTAACAACCCATTTCCATATGTGGATTGTGGATTATTATATTGAGTACATCTTACTACTGTTTTGTTCTTTGTGGCTGGTTCTAAGGACTGTAATATTGTTGGGTTATCAATTGTTTTCAGAATTGATTAATTTCTAGATTATTTTCTTAATTAATCATTCTGTCAATACATGTCAGAAAATAGTGGAAAAATGGCCATCACAATTTCCTAAAACCCAAAGAGATGTTTTCAAATTGCTTGTTCTGTGCGACCAGCAGTCCAAAACAAGATATTTAGTTTACTGTCATATATGTATCATGTATGGTCAGCACTTTGGTCCAGAGCAAGATACATCTCAACATCTACTAGTCAGAATTTTTTTTTTTATGTTTAGTGACTCCCTGACCTTTTCTCTAGTGCCACCATGGCTATTGTGTTCTTTAAGGAATAGTGCCAAATATACGTCAAATTATTTATTTGGAAAAAGTATGATAATTAGTACTTTAAAGCTCCTATTTGTAGGATTTGAACATTTCTGACTTTGGCAATTCCTAGTGGTCAAATGCGCTAACAAATAAGTAACAAATAGACTATGTACATTTACGTAAGCTGGAATTGTCACATTTTTCTATGAACAAAAACTGACAGCATCAGAAACAACATCATTTGAAAGATGCTATGATCACATAAATATCCTACATATGGTGGCTTTAAGTTTCATCGTTCCTCACCTTTAGTAACTCAGGGGCCTGTTTCTTCAGCTTCTCCATCTTCCACTCATTCTCACAGGGGTTGAGGGAGGACGGCGGGGCTGTACATGAGCACTTACAGTCGGATCCAGAGCTGACCGTCTCCACCGTGTAGAAATCCTCCACACGCACGCTGCCGCTCCGCAGCCGCAGGCAGGCGTCCTTGCTTAGAGGGCGCATGATGCACTTACAGCGGCAGTCTGAGCCCTCTGACGTCATCCGAACAGGCTCAGTCTCCCCAAAGATCTGGAAGACAGAATGTGAATTTTCCCATTTTCAAAGCCAAAGAGGATTTTGAGTCATTTTTTGTTATATAAACTATAATCTTCCTTTCATTTTTGCATGTGCATGTTGCAAGTGCATGAAGTAGAAATGTCTCTTTATTGTGGGACTATTCTAAACAAGCAGCTTCAGGGCTGAGCAAGAACTGAACACATCAGACTTGGATATCATTGACCTGGATTGCACTGTATATTTATCCCATAAAATGTGGCAGTCTTTTGAAGCTATATGCTGAGCTGTGCTGTTCCTTCTTCCACTGGTGATTCCTGAGTTCTTCCAGTCATCTCTTCCATTAGTCTAACCCCTGCTGGACTTCCATGAATAATAAATCCATTTTTTTATTGTAGGGAAACAAAAACAAGGGAAG
This sequence comes from Macquaria australasica, assembly GCA_005408345.1. NCBI lineage: Eukaryota > Metazoa > Chordata > Actinopteri > Centrarchiformes > Percichthyidae > Macquaria > Macquaria australasica. The sequence continues at coordinate 213,779 of SEMN01000517.1, read as the reverse complement.
GAAAGTGATCCTGAGAAATAACCACATGCTTCCCCTCTTTTGAACGTTAGCCACTGTGACTCAGAGGAAAACCTCAGAGACAAACATAACTCACAGGACTCCTGCATCACCAGCTGGCCTTTGGCTGCCATGTATGATGACAGAGCTTTGGCAGGCCATGGTCATGGCTTACTTAATAAACAGGAAGCAATGCATGGCAGCCAGAGCAGACATTCCACACTCTTCCTATGTGAGACAACACGTAAGAAGATTTACTGCATCTTTGATGAAATGTTCAAGTGGTGATGGTGAACTTTGTTAAAATCCACCTTCCCTTCTGTGAAGAGTGGGCTACTTCAAGAGACTGAAACCTAGTTGGTTAGATTTGTAAATTGGTTTTGCAACAGCTGTGTCCTTTCAAATGGTCCTTTAGATTGCAAATCAATGCAAAGACACAATCAGTCTGAACACACCTTAAGAGTTCTGGTTCCTATCCATCTTGATATTGAATAGCTATTGATAAGAAGGTCAGCACCAATGAGCTGAGACACATAGTGCAGCTTGCATCATTTCTTGTCCCGATAGCAGCAAGACCCAAGAATGGCCAAGAAGATCAGTCAATCATATGGTCTGTAGATTGATCTTTCCTTCTCTCAAACACTTTTGTCCATGACAACAAGGTATCTCAAATATGTGACTAGATTTCCATGATGTTTCTTTTGGATATTCATTAACTTTGCACACATGATGTCTCATAAACCAAAAGGCAGACCACCATAAAACTTGGGTCACCACATTAAAGGAGTCCTCCACAGATTTAGCATAGCACTCTTTGGCATAGCAGTTTTAAAAAAGGATCAAAATTAATAGCAGAACCAGAGATATCGTCCTTTTATTCCACGCATTCTTCTTACTTGTCAGTACCTGGGGCCTATATTACCCACAATGCAACAATGCGACTGCCAACAGTTCAGTCAGAGATTCGGGTATGTTATGCTAGTAGCCACTAGCCTCAAGCAGCGATGAGAAGCGGGCTACAGAGGTCTGGTAAGCTCACTTCTTTCTAACTCCTCACCCCCCGATTCATTTTCAAACTTATAGTCTTCAGTCCTAACTGAGGTAATTTTACTTTTACTTAAGTATTTTTTTTTATCCAAGTACTGTTCTTTTATTTCAAGTCACATCCGCTACACAGTTAAAAACAAAAGTCACATGAAAAAGTCATGATTAACCTTAAAAAAGGTTGCATCTACCTTTATCACTGATTTAATGCATCACCCGGGGAGCACGCTAAGTGACCCAATTCAAACACCTCCCCTCAGTTCATGGCATGCACCTTATGGCGGGTTTAGTTCCATCATTTGGAGTCCTGACTGTTGGATCATGTATTGGAGGATGTTTGGACTGTCATCTCTCCCTGGTGAGATTTAGGGACCTCTATAAACAGCAGGATGGGCGCACATGTGGTATCACTTTTATCAGGAAAGAGAGTTCAGCAACACAGAGATTCTTCATTAATGAGCTGTGGTCCTGTTCCCATGTGACTGAAGTTAGGAGGTAGTATTCTCAGAATATGAAGAATATATTTGTAGAAGCTTGGGTCAAACATTTACCGACGTACCAGAGGGTGGATATAAATTCACCCCATGTACCAATAAACTGAACATCTTTGGATTATTGGAGTGTTGGTCAGACAAAACAAGACATTTGAATATGTCACCTTGAACTCTGAGAATGGGATCTAGACATTAGTCACTATCTTCTAACATTTTACAGACTTAATGATTAATTGAGACAATAATCAGCAGATTGATCAATAATGAGAACAACAGTTAGTTGCAGCATTGGATTACTGTATTATTAACGGAGAAAGTCCTTTCACAGAGTCTTTACAATGGTCCAGCAGTTGATGTTGTGTCAGTGCATTGGGCTACATGTTAATTTGCAGACCCTGTCTACAATAAAGGGAAACCCCACTATTTGAACACATATAGGTCAATCTTCTAGTTATGGGAAGTACTATCCAGTCTTTGAAGCAGATGTATAATGTCTTCTGTGGCTCTGGAGGAGCTTTGTGAAGCCTGAAACTTTCATCATGTAGTCAGGGTTTTCCCGGCTTGGACGAAAAGATGCTATTGGTTGTGGGAAATGTAGGATCCGGCGTATTTTGGGATTGACCCATACCAGGGAATTCTCCTCTATAGCATTGATTTAGACCATTCTTTTTCAGATCTGTCTCTTATCAGTTACCCAAATTTATAGTGAAATATTAGTGCAATAACCCCTTTTAAATGTGATGAGCATTTGATAGAGGATAGGGAATATTATTTACATATACAGCAATTTACAGTGCATGACCACAGCAGAAACAAAGAGTGAAGTAGGTAGTTAGAATTATGGCTTTGTGATTTGGTCATGCTGGTTTCAGTATTATTTAATGGCTTTCCATAGTTACAATTTTAGGTCATGTCTAGATGCTAACCGTAGATTTGTGAAACTCTCAAACATGCATGCTTGAACTGAGTCTCGTGTTAGAATGCCTTTCTGCCAGAAAGCCTAACCAAGTAGTTTTGGTGCCTAAACCTAACAAAACTGCAACCGTTTCGCAAATCTAGGGTATCATCTAGACACAACCACAATTAAGGAAGTCTCTTAGCAGGGCAGCAGCAGACTGAAGGTAAGGGGGAGGTGGTGGGGGCTCATTAGTGAAGGAATGCAGTCTGAGTGATGGGGGAAGGTGTGGAGGGGGGTCCTGATATGGGGCAGGACTCCTGTGTGCAGAGCCGGCCCAATCCTGACCCATGTCAAGCGAAAAGGCAGCAGGTTGACAAATCCTACAGCCACACGAAAACAGAGTGGATTAGCAGATTAAACTTCTTTAGCAGAGGCTATGCCTACGGCCCTGCTGAGCAGCATTGTTCAACCCCAGCCAAACACAGACTGCTGCATGGCAACATCAGCTTACGTTGCTTTAAGTTGGAGGAGTCAGAGAAATTCTAGCCAGATTTACTTTGGTACTTCATGTTTTGTCTAGTCAAGAAGGACTAAATCCTTACCTCTCAGGCTTTACTGCAGGAGAAAAATTTGGCAGCAGTTTATCATGAAAAAATCCAAATCATTCTGCCAATCAGAGCAGCTGCCTCCTCCTCCTGTCAAATCATATGTGCTGGTTTGCCTAACTGACCGTCCAGCATCTCATGCCAAGCTGACCTACCAGCAGGAGAACAGGCAACACAATTAAGAGTGCTAATAATTAAGAGTACAGAGTAATTAACGCATGCTTTGAGGTTTGAGTCTTTGGCTTTGACCTCTCAAGTGCAGTCAAGTTTCAGGTCAAAAAGAACACGGCTCAAACATGAACTCATGTCTGCACGATAGGAGGAAAAGAGCCTGCACGCCGCAGAGAGCTCTATTAGATCAACCGCTGCAGCCTTTAACAGCTAACACACCCTGACAGTGATGAAGTGAAACCCCAATTGTGCTCAGGCTTGCTAAAAACACAAGATGTGTTACACAATGGCTGCTGCATTTGCTAGCCTCAGAGCTAAAGTCTGTGTTTCAGTGGCACTGGCCTGTTGTATCTGCAGCCGTGTTCATATAAACAAGGATATCCTCTCCTTTTAGTGCTTTGCCAGCTGATAATCACTGGGACAACTGTGTGGTGAAAAAAGGCAGGCAAGGCAGGTATCCTGTGGCAAAGCTCAAATGTTCCAACCTTCAAACACAAACACTAGTGCTGTGATTCCTGTTATGCAGCTAATTCAACCCCCCCACACTTTGCTTTTAGAACTATTTTCCCACAAATGCACAAAAAAAGGCACCATAAATACCAATTCTAATCAGTCTTAAGCCCACCAAGCTTGTGATTTTAAAGGATGGACTATCCCTTTGAAAATCCATCCATCATTTCCTGTCAAGGGTACTCAAGACCACAACCGGGGTCCACATTCCAGTCCAAAGAGTCCGCCTGATTTTTAATTTAATTAGCGGTGCTTATGATAAACAGTCTTACTGTGCCACTGTAAAGATTAATTTGGTACAAAGGGGGGATTCTATTAAGGCCTTCAGTCTGGAGATGAACCATGAGGCCGGTGGCTCAGACTATAAACAAAAACAGCGGCATTAGCACTGGGATGTTAATTAGCTGAACACAAAGTGTATCAAGCACTCGCTGCTTTTGGGGGTACACATCTACATTCCTGCTGGGTCTGTTTATGTGTCCAGACACTCTCTGAACTTTTTAAGTCATCACAGCACATCATGACACAAAGAAATGAGAAAAAGCCTAATATCGTCCTTTATGAAATTACTGTCATACTAAACCACTTAATGAATTACTTATGTGAAGGTCCTTCTCTAGCCACAGTAACATTAAAGCACTCTGGAAAACCTTTAAACAGGGTTTTTCCACATTTCCACATTTGATTTATTTCCCAACAATCAAATCATCAGTCTGTTTTTAAGGGTGAAAATTCCTCTCAAAACACACAGATACAAATCAAGCTGTCACTATGGCTCCCTAATAAAATCCATATACTATAATAATCCATTCACAAGCACAAAGAGACACTTTGCTAATTATTAGTGTGTGTGTCTGGCGACCTCAACTACGAGTGGAATGATAGATGTGCCAATGCCTTTTCCCAGATGATTTGTTACAGCAGATGTTTATGAGAGACGTTAAGAAGCTTCAGGGGTTATCAGTGGTCAGTGAAAGATACTGTGCTCCATTTATTCAGCAAAGGAAAAAAAGAAAATATTACAGATTGTCAGCCAAAAAGTTGACTTTGGTGGGTAGTGTTATCTGAAAGATCAAATAGAGATGACAGTTGCTAATAGCCATGTATACATGGGAACATAGGAATGTTCATTGCTTAGCATCACAACTGCTCCAAAATCCGTCAATCATTTGTTTTGTATTACAATGTTACATTCAATTTGTGTTTGAGTAAGGAGAGCAGAAAGAAATGCAATAGGTTTCTTGAATGGGTTTTTGGTTCGATGCCTGAAATAAGGTCTGTGGTTGACATCTTTTCATGTTTTTTTCTACGAAATAAAATATGTCAGTAAATACTGGTAGACACTGGTGAATTTTGAAGCTTTTACGTGTCTTAAAAAAGGCGGTTGCTAACAAGTGTCTAAATGAGACTACAGAGGTTGTCGGGGACATTAAACGTCATCACGCTGAACACAGAAACTCATCTACTCACTCGTCCACCTTTACAGAGTCGTTGTGTTTATACTCACAAACTATTCTAACTCAAACTTTCCCAAAGGCTTTTGTAGAAGAGGTAACAAGTTGGAAGCTTAGTGGTGGTGACGTAGAAGTCATGTGACCGTGGTGTAGTTCGTTTATAGCCTAACGTTAGCTTTTTACTTCTGCTGATTGTATTTACGCTTCAAACATCATCAAAGTGGTTTCATTTGGGAAGATTATCTTGCTGAACAAAACGTATAAGTATCATGCTCAACTTTTGTTTGCCGCAGAGTTTATTTTCCACAATAATCCAAAATCCAATGGAAAAATCCCATTGGCTTTTTGTCAAGGGAACCAGGGCGATGCTAACTTCCGGGTTGGCCTCCAAAAATACGTCATCCCTGCAGAGCTCATATTTTGTTTTCACTGCAGCTACAGCACCTTCTCTGATCTACACCACAGACTGTATGATCTACAGCCATACCACAGGACCTGTGTAGAGAAGTGGCTAGGCTCGCTGGCTGCTATCACCAGACAAGAACACTTATATTGGAAAGTTCTGCGTAGTTATGGCTAATAAAAAAAGAATGTTAATTGCAGGTCTATGATGGGACGCAAGCTCTGGTCTCTCGCAAAATACGATGCGCTACACACCCGTGTAGGGTACATAAATTGTGCTGAAAAAATATGGATGTAATTTTTAGGGATACTAGGCTGGGACCTCCAACATGACACAAGTCATTGTTGCTGAGTGATAAGACTGCAAAGTCTCCATAATAGATCCCATCAACACCATAACATGCAATGGCCTGATAAAGAAAGAGAGACATGGTGATATGAGAAAGCTACAATAAGGCTCTGCTTTCTATAGTTATTCACTGTATGTTCACAAGGGTATTTGAGGACTTTAGGTTGTCTTTTTAAATGAATTGCCTTATGCATATCATGCATTTACTCATCCATTTTTATAAGCACTATACAGCAGGACACAAGGGCCCAGGTCTGTAAAAGGTTAAGGTCCACAGGGACATGGTGCCATACATAGACAGGTGCCATACAAGAATTAGGACATATACTGCAGACAGAGACCAGCTAAATTTGAAACGTATCTGTGATCATAAATCTCGCTCCCAAGGATTAAGGGCTCTGCATAGAGGGAGAAAAGGGCCCGAACTATGTGAAGACATACAAGTCTGAGAAAAAGAAAGGCCAACGATGCTTTTAAATGCACCATTTGGGAACATGTGGAGTGTAAATGAGTCTGAAGTGAAAGTTGTAGCCCCCTTCATGCTACACACACAGAACATACATACAAATATTTAAAATTAGAATTGAATAATAATTTAAAAAAACAATATATAAAGTTACTTATATACATATATTATATAAAGGTAGCGGTATGGTAATGTGTAAAACCAGCATAACAGAAAGTTCCATGTCATTTATCATCAAGAACAGTCATGTGTGAGGGAGCTAGAAGTCATCCCCACAATCTATGGAGGAGAACAGCCTAAAATATAATATCCATGTTGACCATTTTGTACCAAAGCCAAGCGATGCCAAAGCCAAACCCTGGTCATGTGCAGGGTCGTGCACCTGGGTCAGATGGCGAATGTTGACCCATTCGCACTGACACCAAAAGCAGAGTCATTGCCTCAGTGTGAATGAGGCATTGGTCTCTCTCATTTGCAACAGCTTGCAGCTTTGTTTTAACCACAAACAGAGAGACTTGACTCTCTGCAGACTGATAATGTTGACTCTTCGTCAAGCCCCATGTGACAGCCCCAATTAAATGAAGTCATGTTGGCACAACATGACTTCTGACAAAATGTAATTTCATGTGCACTGTGGTAGTCATCTAAGGCTACAAGGTACCTTACAGCACATGTAAGTGAATACATACTCAATCATCAGTCCTGTCTCTGCGACCGAAGGGCTGTTTCACTGAGGCAGACTGAGCATCCCAGCCTGCTGTCTCCTTCTCTCTATCCCCCAGTTGACCTTGCACTGATTGTCCTCGGGGTTTGTTTACAACCAAAACACGAAGCAGGTGCACAAGCTGGTTCCCACGCCACCCTCTGGTACCCTCCATGCCCTCTTCTAAGCAGGCTTTTGTCTCCCATTATTGCCAGTGCCACCAGTCTGGCTACAGAGACTATGACTGGGTGTCTCCAGTAGCCAGACCAAGACCGGAGCTGTGATACTGCTGCATGATGAGGATGGTTGTGAAGATATGTATGGATGTAAAGCTAAAAAACTGGATTTACTGTAAGAAATTCAGGTGCCTTTACAAAGCCTGATTCTTATGTGACATCTTTATTTAATTGATTATCAATATGCATGATTTCTTTATTTTGTGCATCATTTAATTTTTTAAATACTTTTTGGGGGGCATTCTATACCTTTTTATTAATGAGTTTTCCTTATAAAACTGTCAAATCTAATACTTAATATGAGTGAAAGAAATAATCAGCTATTGGTCAGTTCAGCCCTTGTCCATCAGAATCATTGACAGGATATTCATATCATTAAAACACTATGTCACACTAATCAGAATTTACTTGATAAAGTTTTCATAAAACCATTTTATTTTCACCTTACAGCTGTATTTTGTAAACCACCAATAAAGACAAACCACTACTACAGTGCTGTTTCTACTGTACCACCCACCATTACTACAGCTACAATTACTATCACTACTATTACTACTTCTATACTGTTGATATTACTACTACTACTGCTACTACTGTAACATGTAACAAGCAATTTGACACAATCTAGAGTGACATACACACTGAAACTACACTGCAAAACTATATACACCTGAACATTACATCCATATGGGATGGTTTAACATGTCTTTAAAAACCTTGGGCATTAATGTGCTACTGTAACAGCCTTCACTCTTCTGGTTTCAGGCTTTGTTTCAGTTCACCCCAAAGGTGTGTTGGATGGGGCCAGTCCACTTCCTTAACACCAAACTGGGAAAGCAATTTCTTAATGGAGCTGGCTTTGTGCATGGGGGGGCACGATCATGTTGAAACAGGAAGGGAGGCCAAACACAAACTATCCACACAAAGATGGAAACACACTATTAAAGCTAAACTATCATTGTAAACTGTAGCATTAAGATTTCCCTTCATTGGAACTAAGGGGTCTAGACCAAACAGGGCACAGGGGTGTCCACATACTTTTGGCCACATAGTATAAGACTTTTACTACTACTAACACTACCACATGCTGCTTTTATCACTGTTGTAATTAATAATACTGCTGCTACTACTACTACTACTATGGGGGTGTTACTCTTCACTGACCTACATTGCTGCTTATTTGGCCTCTGATTGCAGCCAGAGCAGACAACTGTTGACAGTCACACACCATACTTTGCCATAAATATGCGACAGAGCCTCTGGTCTTCATATATAATATGTGCTGTACATGTGTTTTACCCTGTGTGTGTGTGTGTGTGTGTGTGTGTGTGTGTGTGTAGAGCTGGATTAGGCTGAGGGAGAGTGAGGGGTTACTGGAGTCCGGCAGCTGCACAAACAAGGGCAGCCAGATATTACTGTTACCCCACTGAGTGCCACCTCTCCCACATTCTGCTGGCACCAGGCCTGCACACACTGGAGGTATCATTACATAAACCTATTGTTACCCAGTCTTGTCACCCAAAAGCCCTCATTTGGGGGATTACCTCGAATCATAAAAGATGACACAACCTGAACCATCTGCTGGTTTTAGACAGAAGGTAAACATAAAGGTCTGGCTTGGGGAGAATGTATTGGTCAAGTCACTAATTTGTCTGAAGCAGAGGCACCATGACACAGAACATGGAGCAGGTAAGAGGTGAAGCTGGGCAGAATAACAGAAGAGGTTAGAATACTGTTAGGACATGATCTACTGTGATTAAACATTGTGAACAACCCTTGTTTCTATACACTAATACAATGCAATAATGCATGGGAATCCTGGGAGATAAAGTGAACAATACTTGTCTGAAACCCGCCTGTTTTGTGTCTTTTCTTACCTTGCTCTGTGAAGACACATCCTTACACAAAACCAGCAGACAGGCGAACAAGTTCGTGTATCTCCACATTTTTTCCCTCCTGATCAGAAATCCAACGCGACAGTCACTGCATTCAGTCCATAAAGTGACGCAATTCGCCTATTTAGACTCCATTTCCTTTTTCACACAGGGATAATCATACAGTTTGTGTCCGTCTGTCTGTCTGTATGGATGGATGGATGTTGGTGTGTGCGCGCTGTGGTGTGCCTCCTGTCTGCACAGCACGCTCTGTTTTCAGCCAGGCGCACAGTGCGCATCATCTGCCATCCGCTGTCCTCCACTGATGGGAGGGGTTTACACACAAACACACCGTCCTTCAGGGTGTATTCATCTGTACAGGACGGCGGGGTTTGGCTAATGATAACAATAATAGCAACAATCATAACAACAACGATTGTAATACGAATAATTGAACTATCGTATAATTCGATATTATTTTGGAATTATATTATACTATTTTATTTTTTCAAACACTTTTAAGTCAGTACACGTAATGTCCCACATTGAATGGTGTCACTATTTGCAAGTTTAAAAGTGGTAATGAAAGGAATACACCATTTAAGGAGGACAGCACACGCGCAAACACGCATTAGAAATTAGAAGGGCTTTTGGCGCCATCTGCTGGCCAATTATTACTTTCACACTCCAATCTCACAGCTTTGAGTCACGGGCTGTCAGCAAATGCACGACATGCAGCCAAAGAACTTCAGCAGACGACTGACTTACATATCTAATGGAAACAAAATGTCAAACAAATCACAAAAGTTATGTATAGTGATGGGGAACCATGGCCAGATTAACCTGCAAGGAAAGAAAAATTAGCTGCTGAGTCCTCTGTTTCTTCTAGTCTCTGTGCAATGTGTAGTTTTTCTATGATGGAATACTACAGCTCCACATTTGCCGTGTGGTAATTTTATTAAGCACATTAATTTAGGAACATGCAACATAACCCGAACCGATTAAAAATTAGATTTTGACACACTCTTCAAGTTAGGGCCTCAAGGTCAGGTGATGAAGCACAACTAACCTTACAGTAATGTCCTTATTGTGTCAGTCAATATTGTGCTGTAGTAGGGGACATTATCAAACACGTTCAATGAAATTAGCACAAACCAGCTGACACACAGAAGCCTAAGTTAAGTTCTTTATTTGTCATATGCACACAACAACTACAGTGAAGCAGTCGTTGGCAATGAGATTCTTGTTCTTAGGCTCCTCCAACAATGCTCCTACAAACTGAATAACAAGAAAATCACACAAGTAAAATGAGAAATGAGAAAAAGAGAATCTAAGGGAAAGAAATAAACAGTGCAGAAGTTAAAATATAGTAATACAATAGAATAAAATAAAATATTATATAAATGATATTCCTGAGGAAGACTGGTGTACAGTAGTGATGTAATGTAAAGAGGTTGTATTATAGTTACTGCGACTGGGCCTTCTGGGGGCTGTGGAGTTTCTGGGGCCCAGGGCTGTAGAGACATCTGCAAGACATCAACAGACACACACTAACCTTAATCGGTCTCAACAGCAGTAACAGTTTATCCTAACTGATTTTCCCCACACATCAACATTTCTATAATATGTCATTATATGTCCAAAAAGAAATCGCAATGTGTCGATGGTAGGCTATACTCAATCAGCAGATGATTTATCAGTCGTCTAAATTTCTGTGGAACACACACACATGTATATATATATATATATATATATATATATATATACATAATTAGCAGCACTGTATTTTACAGACTGTTATAATGATAACAGATTCATTATAGGAAATCCAGGTAATTTTTAAGTAACTTTGAATTATACTACCCAACACATGAGATCAATACCATTGTCAAATCCCCATGAAATGTGGGGATCATAAAATGCCATGTGACATAAAACACTGTCAAGGCTAACTGCTCTTTGATCCAAAATAATCGCATTTTATAGAAGTCAAACTGTCTGCACGTCAAGTCTTTATAGGTGGTGCAAAAGGTGAGTTCTAATAGAACAACGGAAGATTAATTTTCGTGCAAGGTAAGTGCAGTGTGTAGGCTTATATCACATGGAGTCCTCTCATTGTGTAGGCTATTTTAGTCAGAGACAGTGCAGTTGGCATGCTCTCTGCTAAAAACAACAGGATCAACAGACAGCTTTCAGCTGATAAACTGGAAACTGTTCATCCTTCAGACTGCGCAACAACAGCATTTTCTCTTTGTTCCTGTTCAAATAATTAAGTCTGCACTAGTTTAACCTCGGCCACTGAATTGACTGTTCTAACTGTTAAAACAAGTCATTCTAAAATAAGTATTAAGAAATGCTGAAACATTTTATAGGAGAACAAGTGGTTTAGCCTAGCTAAAAGCAGTTCAGGCTATCAAACTGAATACATGATTTCTTTTTTTCTCACATTATTACGGTGTGACCACCAGAGGTCACTACACACTCTCTACTATTTCTGACTGAAATGATATTCTCTTCAATTCACTCGTTTTTAACTTGCTGCTAATGCTGAACGTGTTACTAGCCAAACAGTATTTTAGTATTAGCATTAGCGTGCTAGCTTTCGGCTAGTCTCTTAGTAAGCTGCTGCTCGTCAGACTCAAAACGGGACTCCGTATCCCATAATGCCTGCAGAATGATTTCCATCCATTGCGTAATCTCTGTTGTGAGTTTGCGCTGCCTTCAGGTCATGTGGGAGTAACCGAATTTCAGAATATGAGACGACATGTCACGGGGAGGAGTAGGCCTAATGAACAGAAATGTATTTAATTGTTGATTCAGATTTTAAATAGGGCTCGGTCTTTTTCCATACTTAAATTCAGGAAGTATAAGGATGTTGAGTTCTCCTGTGTTCATTGACACTTAAGTCCAGCTAAACCACAAATTCATATACCCACGGTTAGTAGACTACACATCTACATCCATATTTTTGTATCACGCCCTACAGAAAGTATGGCCCTTCTTTTTAACAAAACCATAACTATGTATTCTAACTAATTAACCTCAAAATTATTAGATTATGGCCCAATTTTTGTGGGGGTGGAGACTATTTGGCTTGGTTTTTATGTAGGCTACTACAAACATTTAGTTATTATAGCCTACTTATTGATTCTCGTTAATGCATTGCTTATGAATTCAACTTTTCATTTGTAAGAAGGAGATTGTGTGTGTTACATAGTCTTGCTTTAACATTTGAGCATTATTTGGTTAGGCTACTTCAGTGTCTGCTCTCTAATCGGACATAAGGAGCCGCTATCCTCCACCATCCTCACAGGCAGCGAACGCATCACCCCTGGGGGTGTGGATCCAGTTAGGCTGTTAGCAGCGAAATAATGGGACGGCGGTCCGAACATTGAGCAAGCCAGGCTGAGGACAGGGACAAAGCAGTGGCAGCTTGATTCACTTCAGACTGCGCTATCACCACTGTCACCTCGCCATCACCATCAACTAGTGTGCAGGTTTTTCGTGGCGGTGAGAGGCGACGTGGGGCTGACTCGGGATCAGCCCATGCAGGAGGATGGAGATAGAGAAGAGGACGAATGGGTTCGACTACCCGGAGAGAAACAACGCCAAGTCCGTTAACGGTAGGCAAACACGAGCCGGAGCGTGAGACCCTGCATGTTCACACACACACACACACACACACACACACACAGACATCGCCACATCTACTGTATAACACACTGCTGCTGGCTGTGACTGGATTACACCTTTCCTCACCTCCAAACATAACAGCGTGGCTGCACTCTTTTTGATTAGCCCCTATCAGTGCACCCATCACAGCTGCACGGGCATTTTAAATTACAGGCACAGGCCAGTTCTCAAAGCCACTTCTTCAAACTCTGCATACTTGGAAAATTAACACAGAAAAGAAAAACACAGGAGTGTGAAAGCCGTGTTTGTTGTCATGTTTACCTGCTGAAATTAAATTTAGGCTTACATATCTTAACAAGTGGTGTGAGATGGCCTGGAATTAGGCTACAGGCCTACGAGGGAGCTTATTTTTGCCTCAAATGTAGTTGAGTTAGTTTTAGATTTTTTTGTTTTGCATCAATGGGAATGATTGTCTTTATTATTCCCGTGTTTCAGCTGTGTGTGTGTGTGTGTGTGTGTGTGAGCATGGAGTTGGGCTTGCTGGGAACAGAGGTCGGAATGTTTTTATTTGGAGGTGGTCAGTCAGGCTCGGGGAGATTGTAAAAGGTGAACTTTTGAACTTGGAGAACGCCCTGAAGCCATTAGCGCGTTAGTCCCCAAAATCCGGTGTTGCATGCGCTGCACAGGATGGAGGAGATGGAAATGCGATAAATGGGCAAGAGATGGGTTCGTAGCTGGTTGAATGTCTGCAATCATCTCGCAGCTTGTAGATGACACTGGCTTTGCTGCTTACTTACATGGAGATCACTACAGCTCACTTCTCACTCCGTTTGCTTAAAATGTATTATTTTCTCAGATGTTCCATATTGACCAGTTCCAGGCCCAAACTAAAGCCGCACAATGCCTTGCCCCCCCAATGCGGGTGACTGAAGATTTATTGACATTTCCAAGATTAAAATTCCTTTAACTCTGCCCGAACCGAGCACACTCACCGTTATTTATGTGGACGTTAACACGGGCTGTGTTTTCGGATTGGTACGTGTGTGTGTGTGTGTGTATGCAAAATAAGCTCTGAATCAATTTGTCAATTAGTCCATCCACAGAAAATTAACTCACCAATTTTGATCTTTAATTTATAATTTAAAGTTGTTTAACAAGCAAAAACCCTCAAACATTCTCTGGTTCCAGCCTCTCAAATGTGTCGATTTGCTGCCTTTCTTTTTGAATATTTTTGGGTTTTGGACCGTTGCTTGAACATACCAAGACATTTTAGGGATTATCTTGGGCTTTAGGAAATTGTAACAGCCCCCCCCTTCTTTATTACTATTTTCTGACATATTATAAACAAAACAATTAATTGATCAATCGAAGCAATCGAGATTAATCAGTAATGAAAATAATTGGTAGTTGCAGCCCTACTAACCTTAAATGAACAGTTTGAAAGATTTGATTCTCTTATGCAATGTTTTTGCATCTGTCGTGGCAGAATATAGCAACAAGTAATCAAATGCATAGATAACTAAACAAATGATTAATGGAATAAACCAAAGGAAGCTGAATATGTTTTGAAAATATTTGAACAGGATTTCATTTTGACATCATCAATTTGAGCAAGTTGCAGATTCACTAGTTTTGTTATTTCTAAAAGACTGATCAAGTAAGATTCACCACATTACCATAAGAGCTTTTTTTATTATTATTATTTTTTTTAGAAATTGACACATTGTCCTGAACACAGTTCATATAATACAGTAAAGAGAAAATGGCAGATTGTTTCCCATTATTTTTTAAAATCTAATAATATACAGAATGATAATTCTGGGTGAGGAAGGCCTTATCAGACTATTTTGATAATCGATTAATCAGTCAAGTCATTTTTCAAGCCAAAAGGCCAAACATTCTCTAGTCCTAGCTTTTCACTTGTGATGATTTGTCTTTGTGACAATAAACTGTTTTATTTTTGGTTTTGGACTTTTTGTTTGGAAAAAAACAAGACATTTACTGACATCACCATGGGCTCTGGGAAACTGTGATGGACATTTTCCCTGATTTTCCAGACATTTTGTAGACTAAACCTTGATTCAACCAATAGAGAAAATATTGGCAAGGCAAGGCCTTATTTATACAGCACATTTCAAACACAGAGGCAATTCAGAGTTCTTTACAGGCACTGAAAAGCATATATATGAAAAATAGATTAATCGATTAATCAGCAGAAGAATTTGATTTGCAGCTGTAGCAGAAAGACAGATGTTACAGATGTTAAGGTCCAGCTGGTTAACCCATCACAGACTGGTCACAATTGTTGACAAAGCCTTTCTATCACCTCACATTGTTACAGAGAAAACAAAGCAGCACAGCCCTCCTTCAGCTCCTGCCCCAGCTTCTCCACATAACCACATTTGAAAAACAAACTCAATTTCCATTGATCTTTGAATTGACCAGTAATCTGCCCCCCCCCCCCCAGCACTAAGAAGGAGGAAGACAGGTTTGGGTGGAGGGGTTGAGTATCTGTGTTGATCTGTATTTTGGGCCTCGGGGGTTTGCAGGCTGGCATGGCAGGGCAGCTGAAACAAAGTGCTTTGTCAGCCCCTGCTCCGGCTCAAGGGGTTCTTGTCCTTTCCCCTCGAGGCAGGGTGAAGGGGACGGCTGGCAGTGGGTGGGGCGGGGACAGGATGCAAACCCCGCCGTGATACTTGAATGATGAGCCAGGAGGAGTACAGTAGAGGAGGAGGGGCTGCTGCTGGTGGTGGTGGTGGGTGGAGGGATGGAGGGGGGGTTGGGGGCCACGCAGGCAGATGTGATCCATCACGTTGTGTTTTCTTCTTCTTAATTTGACTTCCTCTGCTATCAGCAGATCTGTGTCAACACCAGCACAGTGACAAGAGCTGCACCCCCTCCTTCTCCTTCTCTTTTTCTCTTTCTTTTTCTTTTCTCTCTCTCTCTCAAACACGCACATATCAAATTAGTATATTTTGAATTGTTGGAACAAATATCTAATGTGACTTCTCTGTTCTAACAGGACAGTTGTACTAATTTGGATGAATAAGTGTCATCTTGTATGAAAACGGGGGCAGACATGGACTCAACCAGGTTCCTTTGTTACAGTAAAGGGAGCAAACCATTACCCATGATCCTTTTTACCCAAACTAGGGCAGCATGTTTGTACGGTCTAGAATATTTTCAGTATAGAGTTCATGGCTGTACGAATATGTTGCAGGCAGCTAACAATTATTCCATTCTCTATTAATCTGCTGATTATTTTCTCTATTAATCCACTAATCATTTGGTCTATGATTTAATGTAAAAAAAAAATAGTGGAAAAAAATGCTAACCATAATTTCCCAGAGCCCAAAGTGATGATATTTTTGTGCGACCAATAATCCAAAACCTAAAGCTATTCAGTCTCTAATGATACAAAATGCAGCAAACCATCACATTTGGAAGCAGAGAACGATTGGCGTTTTGGTTTGTAAAATACCTGAAACCATTCCCAAAATAGATGCAGATGCATTTTTTGGCAGTCTAATTTATTAATTGACTAATCACGATGGCTCTACAACATATTAGTTCTGAAATAAGATCAGTCTTTCTGATCTTACAGAAACAAACATGGCTGGTTAGTCTTCTCTTGGTTAGTCTTGGATTTTCAGGATTTTACTCTTCAATTTTCAATTTAACAGGTATTTTAAGTCATTTGTCAAGTATTTTGATTCCTGTTTAGACTGAATGCAAGTTGTGGAAATGCATAAAATATCTCTCCAAGTTATTTAGTCCAATACTAAATGATAAAAAGCTCTCATTTCTTAAAGCAGTACGCTTCTTCAGTCAAGTGACACTGTCTTGAAACAGGGAACATCATATATTGGTATGGCCTCCTGTTGCAATGATTTTTTTAAACAAAATGAGAAACTGAAGGAAATGATCTTAATTAGTGTCAAATGTAGTGAAACAAAGAGTAAATCTCAGGACTAGATAATTTCACCAGACTCAAGAAAATTCTTCAGCCAGGCTGATTACCATTTCAAACAGAATGATTTATCTGGCAGCACGCTCCACAGCAGATGGCTTTACCATTTAAAGACTCAATTGTGATGAATGAAGGGATCTTAAAGTGTGCTATCATCAGAAGGAGGTCCTGTATGTGCTGTAAAAATGAGAGATGAGTGAAAGTAATAGAATCATTTGACACTGGTATAAATTGGATCTCCTTATTTTTTTTGACAAAATGTAAACAGGCCCGGAGTTGTAGTAATCATCCAGGGTTCATTACAGTGATGCGTAAAACATCACGACACACAGTATTGGTTTTTCTTACTGCTAATGAAATATACTTTTGATTGATGAAGAGTTTTTTTTTTTTTTAAACAAAGAGAGGATTGGCTTGATTGATTGAACTCTTTCAGTTTTAGTTCAAATCAATCATCTAAACAAATAAAACAGAGAAAATAGAAATGTGCGTACACATTCACTAAATAATGAATAAGGAAATATTTGCTTAAGAAAATACTTAATTTTACAAAACATTTCAAGATATTTTTTCATTTTCGTACATGCATTAGTGAATTATTCTTTCAAGTTTAAATAAAAATAAGCTGCCTCTAAATATCACATACATTAAAAAAAATGTGTAAAAACTGCATACATGAATTTTGCATAATTTTGTTTTCATGTATGACCTACTTAGTTTAGTTAAAATTTAGTCTATTTTTTACATAATCTTAATAATTTCCACCTGTCATACTGAACAACAAATATTGTGACAACTGTCACACGACTGCTGATGATGTATTGGCTGAAACATTTCCATTTTTGGGGCACTTTTTGTTTCGTTTATGCATCCTTTTCAAGTGTTTGTACATCAGCCGGACTCTTCTGGCTTTTTCCTTTTGATAGTTCAAGTTTTCTTGTCTTTCTTTCTTCACAAATTTCACACCCACACATGAAAGCCATCACGTCTAAGATGCTCTGAATTCACATGCAGGCTTTTTTTTTTTTTTACATTACTTTTTTTTCTAAGGGATTGAAGTGAAATTCTCCAAAATGTCTTCTGACCAATGTGACTAAAATCCATATTTCAAAAAAAATTGCCACATTTACCTTCATTACGGTACGTGCACTGATAACATACTTCCTCACTCATGCTTGCTCTGTTCTTCCAGGTTTGTACAAAGTCTTGAAAGTTTTGAAAATGCTTCACTTTAACCATTATGTTTTCAAGGTTAGGAATATGCTTGTATTTAAATATACTTGATTTTCAACATAATCTGGTGTTTCATGATTTACACAATCACTCATGGAAATCGGAAATCTTTGATTATTTGAAATGAAGTGATCCTGTCGTCATATTTGTTTGCTGTCTCCTGGCATTTATAGTAACAATTTAGATGTGATGATAAAGGCTTCGAGAGTCTGGACATTTTTTGGTTAAGTACCTTGAAAGTGCTTGAAAATGCTTGAATATTACTCTGAAACCCTGTTTCTGAGTTGTTTGTCCTAATTATTTATTTTATGGCCAGTTCAATATTCTGGACTGAAATGTGGGCTGGTTGGTTGAAAGAAAATAGTGCAAAATGATGATTTCAACACTTCATCTTCAAGACTTGTGTAGATTTTAAAAGGAACAAATGATGCTTTCAAAGACCAATTAATAAAATGTGTAAATAATGACGTAATTGAGTGAACGGTGAGGAACGAGGCCAGGGTTGCTGAGGAAGGTCCTTCAAGGGGCTGAAAGTCCATCCCGATGCTGCAGTTTCCAAGCAACACACAAGTGCGTGGTCAGAATGAGGAGGGTCAGATGGTGATGCAACAACAGAGCAGCAGCAACCACATACACAACGCAACAGTCACCTCCCACTGCAGTGTCAGTAAACACCCTCTAACCTTGACAACTTAGGTGTTTTGCTTTCTGCTATTTAACAGTGTAAGAAATGTCATTTTACCATCACTCTGCAGTGTGACCAGCTTTAGTCCGTCTTATTTCAAGACACTGATTGTGAAAATCCTTGATCCGGAGAAACTGCCTCGGGATCAAATTAGGATTTAATTGTTTTGATTATAGGGATGGGTGTTTTTTTTTGTTTATATATATATATATATATATATATATATATATAATTTCTTCGATACTAATGCAAATACAATACTTGAGTTTTGATACCAAAATGACACCTTACTCTGAGAAATAGAAGTATTTTCTGCAAACCCCTTTTTCTTTTCATTTAGAAAAAAAAGCCATTGGAGGGTTTTCAAATGTTAATTGTTGCTAAAACACAGCTGCATAAGAAACTTGCCAAAATAATCAAAAATAAAATTGGCAAAATTTTGAATTCAGTTCAGTCTAATATTTGACAGTTTTTAATATGCATTTCCATCGGTTCCAAGAAAGTATTTTAGAAGAAAGGTTTAATACCTAGTACTAGTTCTGAGAAATTGTCTTTATCTTGAATTTTTTTTGTAGTTTTTAAAAATACTTTTTTTATTTTTGCGCAGTCCTGGTTGAATATACCCCTAAAAGAGGAAGAAAATCAATTCAGAATTTCCATTTTCTTCTCAGTTATTGTCTTGAATCGTGTGATCTATAAATAAAACAGTGAAAAATCCATCATTGTTTTCTGGAATTCATTTTTTTTTTTCCAGACCAAAGATATTTAGTTTATAATGATATAAAATGGAGAAAAGCAGAAAAATACTCACATTTAAGATAATGACCCAGAAAATGTAAGTGTAAGGTGTTTTTGCTTAAAAAGTGACTAATGATTAATCAATTATCAAAAAAAATTCTGTTGATTGACTAATAGACTAAGATTATTTGACTTATTTCAGCTATAATCTGTGTTCAAAAACTCAACAAAATCCCATTTACATGTCATTTTTTCTATTCTCTTTGATAAACTAAACTTCTGCCATCTAAATGTGCTTTTATTTTTTTAAAGTTTCTAAACATTTCTGTCATCTTGCAGCACTGCTGCACTGGGCACGGATATCTCCCCCCAACTTGAGGCTTGTGGTTTTGTTGTTGTTGGACAACGTGGGGGTGGCGGTGAGTGCTATGGGAACGGTGACCAGGGTCATTGGGATGTTGCTCTTGAAGCATTAATGGCCCGCTCTCTGCTGACCTCCGCGTAACCCAGGGAAGTATTTACAGCCTCCACTTGATCCATGAGCTACAGGCTGGGCTGACAGTGAGGCTGCTCTGAGATGTTTGCTAGCTTGATCCTGACACACCCCGAGGCTCCCAACAGCTGCTGATGAGCTGCAGGGGAGGATGGGGGAGGAAGCGGCACGCTGCCATAAACCATATTCTGAAGGGGGAATACATTACAGTAAGTATGGGGGACAATTGGTACAGTGGCACTGGCGATCTGTGAGCCACGCTTTTTTCAGGCCTCTGTGATATTCAACACATAGCATAGCCGGAGGCCGTAAATGTCTTCAATTTGAGTTTGAATTTGGGTGGAGGATGAGTTTACAGGCAGCTGTAAAAGACTGAACTTGGTATGTAGAGTAGGGATGTCTTTCCTGTGAAAACCACAGCGCTGGAGGATGCAGTTGTCAGGGGGTTATAAAAGACCAGCTGAGGAGTTTGAGTTTAAAAGTGCTATTTCCATGTTAGAGGAGAAAAAAGGGGTCTCCTGTTAGCAGTCATGACAATCAGGTGCCACTCTATTTGGATATTTGGATTAGGGAAGAAACAAACTTCAGCTCACAAGTGATTTGTCTGGTGTATAGGTGCAAAGGTCCTTCCATGCAGAGAAGATTGGAAACCGCTGAAGGTGATTGGCTGTTGAAGCGCAGTCATCCTCACTGATTTACAGATGAAGGCGATCAGCAGGCACCAGAGGCATTTTGCAGTCAACAGAAAAGACACACACAGAGCTGTGCACATTGACTCTTTTAACAGGAATCTGCTAAACCGTTACTGTTCTCATTACCTTAACACACACACACACATTCCGTGATTACTCACTTGCGTTTATGTTTTTAACTGCTGTACCCCTCAGTTGTGAAAGGACTAAAAGGCGGAGCGGGCATACTATACTGCATCTAACAATTCTTTCCATTATCGATAAATCTGTTTTTTTCTTTAGAAATGACTTAAATGACAACATGTTTGATTATTAGTTTTCTGGCAATTGCTTAAAGTGCATATAGGGCCTACACAAATTCAGTGTAGTGTTGACAATCTGTTAACGCTGGAAAAAAAGATCAAATTAAGTATATTTTATTATGCCACCTTCACACTAAATCGCTCAGTTTTTGAGGATGCTGTTGATTGAGACTTTTGTGTCGACCCCAACAGAAGTGGAGGAGCTCCTCACAGATGGAAAAAAATAAAATAATTGCAGACGGGATTGTTCACATTTGAAATTTAACTTCTGGAGTTGTACTTTCAAACCGGTCGGCACGTTTTTTTGGTATTATTTCATTAGTATATGGTGCAGTACATGATGTGCATAATTATATATTCTAAACTAAAAAATTAATAGTATGCACTATATTATGGACGACAAGTAAGCTAACTGCTAGCAGACTGGAGTGAAAAAGAGAGAATTCTGGTGAAAATTCTGAAATCAGATTGTAATGAATATTTTATTTAAAATCTACATGACCATGGCATTTTATTATGAGAGTAAATACTGACCCAAACCCCATGGGACCTTCTGCCATATTAGTATACTGGTGACTTTTATTTTCCACAGGGAGGGAGGTGTTCTAAGCTGATGAGTCAAATGAAAATGGGACTTTCAGTTTGCTGTCAAAAAATAAAAGCACTAATGTTAAGTTACAAATGTATTTAAATACATTTGATAATTGAATTTAAAAATGCCCTGTAGTTACTCGATATATTACAGATAAACTGTAATACAGTTCAAGAGGTCGAGAGTTGGTTCCTACCTCAACAGGGCAACTTGGATTGTTTTTTTAAAACACTTCACAAAAAGTGACCCAAATTTTTTAAGGGAGCAGATAATTTTTGATCCAGTTTTTACCAAAATTTCAATTTCAGTGTTTTACTCTCAACTGCCCATGTCAGATATGATCAGAGGACCCTAGTAGATTTAACAAGAAGTGAGATGAAGCTAAATGTAAGGAACATGGCTCCACAGGCAGATCCCCCTGGGGTTTTTTTTTTGTTTTGTTTTTTGGCTGGTTTTGTAAGATGATTATTATCAGATGGCTGCTATAGGCCTGAGTTTGCACAGTGCAGTACGCTCGCTGGCTCTGTGAGGTAGTAAAACTCTGACCCCTGGTATGATGAAAGGGAAGTTGCTCCTTTGAGCGTGTCAAGCGGCGGTGACGGAGCCCCCGCCCCTCTGACCACGGCATGACCCTCAGCCCGGCTGCCCTCCAGGATTAGCACAGATAAAGACATACATTCATTAGTTTAACATAACATACACTGATGACTGCACTATGAAAAAGTCTCAGAGGCTATAAAAAGTGGCCTTTACCCCATTGTTTGATCTTAAAGGCTGCATTGTGGCCAACACTGTAGCATTAGAGAAAAAGAAGGGTTAACTCTAACCTTAAGTGGGTGATCATCAATGTGATGGAGATTTCTTTCTGAAAAAGAGGAATGCATGCTTTAAAATCAGGGGAATAAATCCAGTGCTTAATAGTGTGCATTATTTAACACGTGTTTTCCCAGTATTTAGTCTAAATCCATATTTCTCCTTACTTCCATTGGATAATTGTATTTTTGCTCA
Organism: Macquaria australasica; assembly: GCA_005408345.1. Lineage (NCBI taxonomy): Eukaryota > Metazoa > Chordata > Actinopteri > Centrarchiformes > Percichthyidae > Macquaria > Macquaria australasica. Next base: position 191,230 of record SEMN01000517.1, on the reverse strand, counting down.
TGGTGGCTTGTTTGTCATTGTTGTCTGAAGTTATATATTGCCAGGTGATGCTCCTTAGTACACAACAGAACAAGTACAATATTCTTTTGAATCAGTTACTCGCTCTTTGGATTTCTTCCCTGTTTTTAACCTTCAAGTGTACCGTTTGACTTATTTGGTATCTTTGGAATCCATGAATGGATACTTCAGCATTTTAGGAAATACACTTATACGCTTTCTTTTTTAGAGTGAGATGAAAAGATATATCAGGACATGATGCTTAGCATGAAGACTGGAAACGGGACTCTGTCCAAAGTGAAAAAATACATCTACTAACACCTTGTTTGTTTAACAGAAATGTGAACTGCATTTAAAACCACAAATTGTCTGTTTCATTTTTGTGTGTTAATCAGTGAGCTTTAGGTGCCGGTAGGCATTTCTTTTCTCTTTGTCAGAGCCAGGCTAGCCGTTTCCTCCTAGACTAACAACATCCTACTCTCTATAAACGGATATCTGCATATAAATGCATAATCTGTAGGCAAGGGACAAGATTTTGGTAACAGAAGCATTCTGGTTTCTGTTTGTAGACCGAGTAGTATTGACCAATCACATTTGAGCCGGCTTTGGTTGCAGGCTGCAGGTAAACAGTCTGTGTGGAGAGCCAAAAAAAAAAAAATGCTATCTTGGAAACCTGGAGATTAGCTTTTTATTAGCTTATTTAAAACGTACCTGCGTTCAAATTGGCATCAGTTGATGGGTTCCGAGATTGCTAATCAGACTGTAAACAATGACCGGTGCACAATAGAGGAAGTCTTGCCCCCAGGGCCTAAATCATTATCAGATGATACCTGGTTCCGAGATTGACAACATCCTGACTCCAACTCGGTACTTAACCCACTGACATGAGATTGATATCAATCTTCTCATCTCACTCATTAAAAGAAAGCAAATGAGCGTATTTCCCAAAATGTTGATCTATTTCTTTACTTTAGTGATAAAGTTCTGTGTATTTAAAAACATGAGCAACATCTGAGCACATGGTGAGTTTGTAATGTTGGACTTGGTTGAGGATCCGGCTGAGCTGAAGAGCTTAGATTATGTTTAATACTATATGTTTCTTATGTCATGCAGATTTCAGTCTAAAAAGCTGGTAAAGTCTGTTCTGCATATAAAAAATTGTGCAAACATTTTGGTAGTTTATCTTTAGTTATATCCTTCCAAAAAGGCTGAAAAATAAAGTGACAATGCCTGGAAAAGCTTTAAAATATCTGAAATTGTATTATAAAACTCAACATAAATAATTAAAGTTAGCTTTATGTCTTTAATTCAGTTTTACAAGTCTTAAAATTGGTGTGTCTCTTGGGTTTCTGGTTCAGTTGATGAAAGTTTTATTTTCCAATGCTACTGGCATTACAAAGGTCCTGAAGTTTCAGGGTTCATACAAAGTCTTGAAAGGTTGGAAAATGCTTAATTTTAACAGTTATGTTTTTAAGGTTAGGAATATGCTTGAATTCAAATATACTCCTTGAAAAATGCTTGATTTTTCAACATAATCTGGTATTTCAACACCAATCACAACACAATCACTGAACCAAAAACCTTTTAATATTTGAAATGAAGTAATCCTGTTGTCATATTTGTTTGCTGTCTCCTTGCATTTATAGTAACAATTAAAGGCTTTGAGAGTATGGAAATATTTGGTTTAGGTACCTTGAAAGTGCTTGAAAAGTTACTCTTAAAAAGCTGTACAAACCCTGAAGTTTAAAACCCTTCTTACTCACACATGGGAAAGTCTTCCCTCCGTCACTTCCAGGGGATCGGACAGTGCCCAAAATGTGAGCCCATGAGCTCGGAGCGTGTTCTGTGAACTTGAGTGACACCACGGGGCTGCGCGCTTTTTCAGCCTGAAGCAGCGGGGAGGACAGAGTAGACATTGTGCTGCGCTGTGTTACACACCGAGGTCAAGGGTCAGGTGTAGAGGTCAAAGGGATGATCGCGGAGCAGCCCGTGAAGCCAACACTTGAGTTCCTTCGCAATCTGTCATATGCAATATCCAGACTGTTTGTCATGTAGAAGAGGGCTCTACGGTGTTTGATTTAGGGTTTACCTGTGAGACCAGGTATAAGGTAGCACCCCTCTCAGATTCAGCAGGCCATTCACACCCACTGGAAGCAACATTAACCCCATAAAGGAACAATAAGGCTTTGATAGCAGCCAGCTAGATAGTGATCCAGCAGCAGCAGTCCCCCTAAAGCCAGGTGGTCGCATAACAGTGGCAACGTCTCCCCTCTCCACTTGGTTATAACCCCATCTGCTCCTTCAAGGCTGTCTGAGGCAAACTGAAACTCCTTACTGTCATGGTTGGGTGTCTCTGCTGGAGCGGGGGAAGTGGTGCCCATGGGGTAATGCAGCCCTCTCTACTCTGAGCTCTCAGCAAGCACAGGATTCATTTTGTCCTGTTGCAGAGTGAAAACAATGATCTATCTGTGGCTGCTGCTTCCTCTCATCCATCTTACAGTTGGGAGGGGTGATTGATTGATTGAAGAGCTGATGTCACACAACCCACAACTGTATTGTTCAAGATTAATCTTACGAAACATTCCCCATCTGTGCTGTCCTCACTGCATCAGTCGGTCACTAGCTGCTTGCATGCACATGGAATTTAGTGATAGACTGCTAAAAATGGCTGATGTTTGGGACATTTTAAATCTGGGGTTTTCATTTTATGAAGTTTAAAGCTTCTGCAGGCCGAGCTCTCTGTACGCTCAGCCATGGTGGCTCTCATTGCTAATGCTAGCTGCTACACAGATCCATTACTGATTCTTTTCCCCAGGCACCAAAAGCTTTTATGAACTGACAAACATTTATATATCAGTTAATACTAGAAATAATAAGTTAAAATGGGTATATGTAAAGACAAACTGGTGGTTTAAAGCCATAAAATGCAGTAAAATACAATATAAGTAGTATTTTAATAAAATATTTTAAGAGCACGTTTTCCCAAATTGAAAAACAGTTATTTCTCTCACTTACCTCTTGTAGTATCATAGCCTAATAATCTGAGTGACCAATGAGTAGCGAGTCACATATCCATCAGATGTGTCATTTTCAGTTGCTAGGCACAACCGCCACCACAGTTTCACATTAATCGAGAAAATATGGCAATTTAAGAGTTGTCATTTCTAGAAGTCGACTTACAACAACCTGTAGGGCATACAGCTGTGTCAATCTCATCCATACTTCCTGCCATTTTTGTGGCCACTTTTCTTTCTCTTTTTTCATGGATGTAGCTAGTTAGATTATGTATAAACATGACTCTTTCAAACACTTTTAATCCTGCCTACAAAGCTCTGATTGGTTGATTGTTTCTCCGACTGCTGGAAACAGTCGTCACAACACCTGACCTACTTGAATCTCTGAACAAACTGGAGGTGTGGATGGTGATTCGGAGGTCTGGAACCAGGCTAGGTATCAGTGGCGTAAGGTAGTTACGACGGGCCCCTGTGCCTGCGTATATATATTTGATGTGTTGGATTGTACAGTCAAATTAGTTACTTAGGCTATTGTATTGGAATTAAAATAAGCATATAATTGTGTTATAGATTGCTACTGACTATTTTACCCACAAATGGTGAAATATAATAACATCAGGAGGTCCACAATAATGGTGCGGCTCTGCCATGCAGTTCCTTGTTTGTGATTCAAAGAACCGTAAAGTCAGTGTAGCCAGTGTTAAAGAAGGTTTAAACAGCAGTGAATATGAACAGATAGTCTGGTTTTAGTTAAAAGCCAGGCTGCCAAGGTTTGAACAAACACAAGTGAATTTAAAATTTATAATTATGATTATTTACACATGGAAATAAAAATGTAAAAAATGCACCGATTTGTTATGGCAAGAGTTATTTCTTGTCTCTCTATTAGCTGCTTCTGCTCAGTCCCAGGGGGGCAGAATATCCTATTAATGGGTTTATTCACGCTAACATGGAGACTCAGTGGGGCTATCAGAGGTTCAAAGAAGCAGTTTGACCTCACTAAGGCTTCAATGGTGGCATGGCCAATAGCCAGGTTACTCTGGCATCTAAATTCAGCCTCTAAACCGACTCACTGACTCCCCTCTCTACGTCTCTGTCATCATTTCCCCTCTCTGTCCTGTGCTGTGTTTGGAGCCAGGCCTGCAATGTGACATGTGATAGATGGTGGCTGTGTGGTCTGTAGTGCTGAGATAAGAGCGGGGCTGGCCCAGGGCCGGCCAGGCTGGCAGGTAGAGGCCAACCTACTCGGATAACAGGCTGACGTTGCCCTCCGCTGGCCATGCGGAACCCCAGCCATCTGGGACAGAAGAGCGAGGACAGTGATGGACTGATAGGGGCTGCATGAATGTTGGGGAGGGATTCCTGGGCACGGCTAATTGCTTCAGGTTGAGGATTTCAGAGGGTGGTGTGCATGTAAATCCTAGTGGAAGCCTCTACACTGTGGCCTCATGAACCAACAAGTCCAGCCATATGGCTCTTTCTAGTACGGAATGTACATTCTGCCGTTTTGTAATATACATTACAGTGACTTATTGATCACAGCTCAAACTCACTCAAACCACAACTGGAGTTAGGTTTATTTGGACCACACTAAAGTATAAATGTTTTTTATTGATGGTTATGTATTGTAAGAGACTTTGCAGGTATTTCCAGTCCCTGGGATTTTAGAGATGGTTTCAGGGATGTTTTTTTTCTTTGGTGTTCATATCGGTAAAGAACAAATGATGAAATATGAGCACCAGACTCGTGGGCTACTGGGCAAGAAAGAGTGTAACATTGTGTGCCTCTTGATTACCGATAAAACCTGCTGATTAGGGGTAGCTTATTGAATCAGAATGATTTGTAACGCATTACAGCTCAGTTCTTTTTTTATAGTCGTAATTCACAATATCCACATCTTCAATTCAAAAGCAATTGTATAATTACAGAATCATTTTCCAGTTAGTGAAAGGTTCACAAAGTCAAGCAAGGCTGGGTAAAGCTCACTGTGATAGCCTGAGACACCTGTCAATAAGCAGACATGACCCAACTAGGGCTGCCACTAACATTTCATTTTAATTTCATTTTTGATTAATCCGCAGATCATTTTCTCAATCAATCGTTCTATAAAATGTCAGAAAATAGTGAAAAGGTCCAAGGAAACATCAAATTGCTTGTCCTTTCCAACCAACCAGTGTGTGACATGTTTGTTTGAAAACTCACTGAAACAATGAATTAACCATCAAAATAGTTGCCGAAACTGACTGATATTTGAGACAGTACTGTAGGCAGCAGCCATTAGAGGAACGGCAGCATATGATGGTTCCAGTTTTGCATTTGGTTCCACAGGCAGTGAGTATCTGGTCAGATGAACCAGAGTCATGGAGTAAATGCTTCAGAATTCACATAAATTGCTCAGACCGTGCTTGAATCAGTAGTTAAGTCATCACATGGAGTAAAGACTTGCTTACACTTGCATTCAATCTGCCTGAAAGAGCTCAGAGCTGCCTGTGATGAAGGGCTGATAGACTACTGAGCCACTTGTGGTAAATGCCACGTTGTGCATGCATAGCGTGTCTCCATCCACAAGAAGGGATACAGAAGGGACAAGAGGTGGTATGTTATTTTGATGTGGAGCTGATTGTGCCTGAGGTTGCGGAGGTTTTGGAGGTGAAAGGTTTAAAGATGCAGCCTTTCTTTGTCAACACACAATGGGCCACAGCGGAGCAGGCTCCGGCTGTATTGGCTGCTGCTGGAAGCCTTCCCGGCCTCAGGCTATAATGGTCAATAAACTGTCATGAGGATTAGCAACAGAGACCACACACTGGAGAGCTCCATTCATCTCTGCTGCTGGTCCATTATCAGTGAACACTGCAGCCTTGGAGTATGGACTGAAACGAGGCTTAATCCTGATCCCAGAAATGCCACTATTAAGGGCTGATCAGAAAGCAGAGAGAAAATTGGAAAATATGTGTGGGAGGACTGATTGACCAGTATCCTCACAGTGTGTCCTTGTACAGCCCTTCTGTTGAAAGATCATTTTGGCAGAAAACCAACCATATTCCAAAGCATGCTGTAGTTTGTTAGATTTTTAAATGTGTTTTCCTACCTCCCAGACAGCCAACATTTTCAATCATTTAGTACAGTATGAACGTTGTCTTGAACTTACATGAGTTGGATATCCATCACAATGAACATCATGTCTGTAGAGCGATTTGAAAAGTCTGCACTGCATTACCACACAACACTAACATATTTCTGACAAAAATAGCAGCAGACATGATGTTCACTGTGATGAATTACTTATGCCAAGCAAGTCTTTACAAATTGTTTCCATACTATGTGGAAATAAATGGAAACTGGTGACACTTAAAAGTGGATGGAAGGTGAAAGCTTGCAAACATCGAACTGGGGGGGGTGCTCACAGACATTCACCTTTGTCTGCATGCGTGTTTGTGTGTTATTCGTCAATATAAGTGTGTGTCTGTGCGACTGAGGCACGTGTGTGTTGGAACAGAGCTTGTGTGTTGGTGTATGCTCCAGGGAAAACATATGCTGGTGTTGACTGTGGGGCAAGGGGTGAAGGCGGGCGGGCGGGCGGGGGGGGGGCAGCTGGCGTGTGTCGGGTCAGGGGTCTACAGCTGTTGATGGCAGGGTGGTACACTGACACAGATAGGGGGATCTGAGGCACCGACAGCCCACACTCTCTGCACTTGTCTGGATGTGAGTGATGGAGCTCGCCGGGTGCCTTGTAAGTGAGAAGTGGCCGCCGTGTCTCCAGACGGCGGCCACACAGATGGCCAGGCTGCTGATGGAGGCAAGATGGGGGGGAAAAAAGTGGGTATGAAATAAAGCTCAGACGGCAACAGGGTAACCAATATGAAGCAAACAGATTGTTCTGGGGTTATGGTTAGACCCATATGGTAGTCAGATGATATAGCAGGCTCTGTATTAAAAAATCAGATTTGGTCCTGTCTCTGTGGTCCACCTCTCTTGTTTATGATGCACTTTGATTCAGTATTTACTGTACAGTTAATAAAATGTCTATGGAGTCCTTAATCTAAAATCATTCTAATGACTTGTTAGCCCCTACTTGTACTATATATTTTTTGGAAGTTTGCTTTCATCCAACTTATCTTATGTGCAACCATGGTTAAGATCTGGTAAGGTTCAGTAAAAAAACAAAACTTGGTTAAAATTACTGAAAGACTGTCATGTTTAAAAGGAACCAGTGTTGACTATTCATAGGAGGCTAGATGTGAACAGTGGTCTTCTCGGTCAAAACCTTTGCAAGCCCAACCATCCAAACTGAGCTCCTTTTTTTATAGCTTGCACAACAAAATGCCACTTCCTCCTTTGCTTCTCAGTGAGAACAGTCATTATTCGCACGGTCAAACAGTTTGCTTGTCAGGAAGACCTAAGGGTTGGCCAAATCAAGTCGCGGTTAGCCTATCTAGCAACAAACTGGAAGCTGGAGGGAACAGCTAGTCTAGCTCCATGTACTAAAAAACAGCAAAATACACCTTCCAACAACTGTAAAGCTGACTTATTTAGACATTGTACCTTGGTTACTGTATGTAAAGATCTAAAATCTGAAAATTGTGCACACACAAAAAAGCCTAAATGAAACGGGTCCTGAATCAGTAGGAAGTTCAAACCAGAGCCGGATTAACTTGCTAATGGGCCCTGGTGCAAAAATGAGCTGTGAGCCCCTTCTGACCCCCTGCTGCCTGTTTTTTGTGTCAATACAATAGGCCCTAAAGATTAGGTAAAAATGCATGAGCCACCTTATCATTTCAGTTATATTCTACCTCAGTGGTGCTTATTACCAAACAATGTATTAATTGATTAATCAAATTACCATAAACTAATCTCTACACAGTGAACCTGGGGGTCTTTGGCCCTGGGGTAGTTTCACTTTGCCTGGTTGGTAATCAGCCATGAGCTGAACAAACCTCATTAATTCAGTTCCTCTAAGGATGCCGTTTGGAATTTTTGTATTTTATATCAGTCATTTTTTCTATATTTTGTTTTTATTTGACATATTGTCAATTTCTTTTTTCAGTTCTTAGAACTTTTTCTTCTTTGTTTTCCTTCTCCTTCCTGTATTCAGAGGCATTATATCTGTGATATGATTACAAACATAATGAGTGTAAGAGGACAGCCTCTTCTTTGGTAGTAGTGAGCTGTCAGAGAGTGAAAAATTGTTCCATGGTTTTATTTTATGAGAAGGAATGGCTGTCCTTTGTTCTGTGTAAATGTCCTGTCCTGCATCTGCTTTATGATTTGCTGCACTGCTCCAGAAAATAAATAATAAAAAATTGAATTAAAAAAAAAAGAGAGCGAAAAATTGGCTTCAAAAATGAAATGGTTGCCAGGGCCAATCAGCTGAAGGAACACCTCAACCTCCATTAGATTTGTGCTGGAGGCCATGAAACTCAACAAACGGACAAACTGAAGGAAACGGAGGACCACACATACTTTCTGGGTTGTGTTCCCAGTATCACCTTTATTAGGAATCGGTGGCAAAGAGAAGTCATAGATTAGAAACCACTCCGTATACATTTTTAAAAGCTGTATACAAAGAATCATGTAGGATACAGGTACATCATTTCATGTCACTGCTGATACCAAGTAGTGAACTTTGAATATTGACTGAAGTTTCTAATCTGTGTGTGTTGCTGCAGGCTGGCAGGATGATCTTTTGTCTCGTGCAGGCAGATGAGATGTGTTGCTCTCAGTGGGAGCTCTGTGCATATCAAGGAGGGAAATAAATTACATTTATTCTTTTAGCTATATTAAGACTAAACCTGTGTAAGATTTTGAATAGTAAATGATACACACAATAACTGCCCTCTGGTTAGTGCTGGACCTCACTACATTTTAGGTTACAGAGTGCAGAATTTGAGCAGTTGTGGACCCTTTTTGCAGTGTTTGTCTTATTTATGTAAAAGTCACACTGAAATTTGAACTTGGACATGTTGACCATTTCAACAGGAGTTTCTCTTTCTGCTTTGGTCAAAAGTAACCTAAATAAGTGCTTCAATTAAGTCAGTACTCACCAGTGTGGGGCTCCAGCACATTAGATTTCTGTCCAGCTGAGTACCTTATACTTATTACTCAGTCCCGCCACTTTCTAAATAATGTGGGTACACTTGATGCAGTTATTATAAATGGCCTGTTTTCAGCTCAAACAAGCTGCGAGAGGAGGCAAAGATGCGCTGTGTGAGGTATAACATGTTAAGTTTAGCTGGAAAAGCTGCTGAATAGAAGTTTAGATTTCTGTTCTGGACTCCAAAATCTTCTATCCATAATATAGTATAGTTTATTCTTTGACAATCTGTTCAGATGAATTATAAGTACTATTACAAATAAGTACCCTAAAATAATAATTCTTGTGCAAGTCCTGCCCTCTACTGGCAGCATTTTTATTCCACTTAAAGAGCCCAAAGTGACGTCTTCAGATTGCTTCTTTTGTCCGACCAACAGTCCAAAACCACATTTAAGAAGCTGGAACCAGCAAATGTTTGACTTTTTTGCTTGAAAAATGACTGAAATGAATAATTGATTATCAGAATAGTTGGCAATTAATTTTCTTTTGATCGACTAATCAATAAATCATTGCAGCTCTAATTATTATTACTTTATTTGACAGGGACAGTGCATATTAATAACATGAGTGAGTTAGCCAGAAAGGCTCATTTTCATCTGTAGTCCCCAGGCAGGCAATAGTTGGATGCACAGATGTTAAGAATAAAAGCTTTGAAAATACAATCAATGATAAAGCAGTGAAAATATGTAGATATAAAAAGAGTGTGCACTACATAGAGACAAGAGAGACAGCTCTTATGACACACAGACTCAACAATAGCATGACAACAATCAACAGATATCATGACAACACAATGTTAGGGCTGGTGAAGTGTGGATATTATGTACACAGGCAATGATGAAAACGCCTTACCGTTCAGATTCAAAGCAGATTGGCCAAAACTTTGTCTTCTAGGAGTAAGACAATCTCCTCTAGTGGTTACTCTAGTAGTTCGGCTGGTTTTCTGAGTAGTAAATAGTAAATACATAGAACAACACGATGACTCTGTGTTGTTTCCTTGCGTGTGAAAATTGTCTTGTGACTAGTTTAGTTTTTCTTAAACCTCTAAAATATGTATTGTGTCTACAGTGTTGAGGAAATGTGGGAAGTTGTCCAATAAATGCATAATGCATAATTTGATCATGATATTAACCTTAATTTCAATATCAGTGTGAGTATGTGCGTCTCTCTCTGTGGGAAAATGGCTAACGGCTAACCTACCTCTGTGTACCTTTTTCCCCAGGCTTTTACAGTGACCATCCACTGGAGTCTGAGCAGAACGACAGTATGGGTGAGTACACAAACATGCATTTATTGTCAGACAGGCGTGAACTAAGGATACAGCCTAGTCTGTGTATTTTCTAGCACAGTCAGTTTGAATTGACTTCACTTCTTCAGTGTCTTTATTTCTCCCACTTCATTCTTTAGCCACTGAATTGCCACGTAGCACTGACTGACTCTTCACTACATAACAGTTGTGAATGTGAGAAAAACAGGTCTCAGCTCTGGTCATACTACAGTCTGGGTCTGTTTTACTTTCTGCTATTAAATAAAATCATTAGATAGCAGCTCCATCTAGTGGTAAAGTAGAGGGCTGTAATGCTATTGAATGGATTATCATTTCCTGTCAAATCCACAAGAGGGGAGTATAAACTCAATAACACTGATCAGCTTCTTCCATAAGTATGGGTCCTCAGCAGTAGTGCTTTTTAGCAGTAACTGAGAAAGACGGTGAAAATTAAATGTCTGCAAGCAGCTACAGATTTCTAATAACAGGATTATTATTGTTTCTTGCATTAGGAAGAATAGACATCTTTCTGCTTTCTATTTTGTTCTGTTGGATAACTTGAGTCTGTGTAGATGTGTGTTGGTTGAGTGGTCAGAGAGCTTAACCTCTAAGTGAAAGGCTGCAGCTCGTGCCAGACCTGCCAACACTCCAGTTTTTCCCGGGTTTCTCCTGTATTTCAAGGCCATCCCCCAGCGCCCCTTCATTTTGTTGTTTCTCCTGGAAAACTCCCGTAATTTGCATCAATCCTCAAACTTTATTATGAATAATTGTCATACACAGATTCATAAGTTTTGTATGTTTATCTGACATCACCCAAGTTGCTAGATTGTCTATGAAACACAGTCTACACACACAATCCACACACTACATACAATTTCAACCCATGTGTCACCATAACCTGGCATCCCACTACAAAATGTAAGGGCAGGACGGCGTTCCACCTAAAAAATCTAAATAAATACTCTATCCACCCCCCCTCCCCCAGCTGAAAAAATCTCCCATATGTTGAACCCTAAATGCCGTCATCAGAAGTGGCCCTGCATCACGGATAACATGCTAACCTAAACTGTGAGGTGTAAAACTGTCATAAATGTGCGACTCTTGGCCCAGAGGAAACTGGGAGCAAAGGGCCAGGGGTGAGCCAATGGTCCAATGTTAAGGTCCAGGTTCAGGCGAAGTTCACTCAGGACTCCCCTGGCTGCCATCGCAGCGCCAGGTGGCACCACAGGGGGGGTCAGAGGTCAGACAAAGTTCGGAAACTGCTGACCTCGCCGTGACTCTGCGCTGACCTGATTGTGCGCGGCTCTCCTCCGGCTTGGGCTTTCTCATCAGCCACTCTAAACCTGCAAGAGGAAAAAGGAGGGGTGGCGGGGGGTCGCTAAGAAGTGGAAGGAAGCCGGAGAGGAACTATTAAACCTGTGCACACAGTGAATGGCCGGCATTGTTGTGTGCTAGAGGAGGAGGCGTGGATTTATGAGGCTGAGCCTGATTGGGTTGTAAACTTGACTAGGTGGGCTCGCGGCCGCGGCCACTCTCTCTCCCTGTTGGCCCTATTCTCCTCCCGGGATGCCTCGGTGCATGCACTGGGCAAGGGTGATGCTGGGGTCAAGGGGGGCTGAGGCAGGGCTCCACAGGCTTGTAAAGGCTCTGACAGGGGTGGGAATTCAGAGATCCCCCATTCAGTGACCAAAAAAACCCAGGTCAGGGGCCAAATAGCTGAGTTAGCAACAGCTGTTTTCAACACTAGCCCTGTAGATGAAGTCTGAACATCAACTCAGATATCTCAAATCAGAAAGTTTCAGGGTTTTTTTTTTCTCAACCCTTTATCTGAATATTTCTATGTAAACACCCACCTCCATCACCCACCTCCATCTTCACGAACCTGCAGATGGTCATTTATTGGGGATTGATTTGTGGTTCACTGGGTTATAAACCTATGAGTGCAGTGTTCTGGGCACAGATGTAGTTCTTTTGGGTGGTGGTAAAACGCAGGAGTCCATAAAAGCTATATCTGCACACGTATTCACTAACGCACCATTTGAATCATGTTTTTATCTTTCAAATGTCTCATACTGGAGATAAATCATCCTTTAGGCTTGTGTTTTTGTCAGATCCTTTACATTAAAATCTGTTTGTGACCTGTTTTGCCTCTGGGCTGACCTGGCTCTGTTGCCCGGTTAACCCCCCCCCCCCAAGTCCAGCGACACACTGACCAATGGCTGTCGAGTGGGTCGCCAGTGGGGTTATCAGGATTCTTTGGTGACTACCGCTGTTCCATGGTTAATCATTACCAGCTGGTGACGGGACTTTCTCTCCTCAACTTTGCCCCCTGAGAGGTTTCACTGACTGGATGTAATTTTCAGTTCTTTGCAGTACACTGTAACTATCCTTTCTTGGTAAATGTACACAGAAGGCATGAAAATAAAGGTTAAATAATAAATGTTATATATACCCTAGAATGTTTGTGTTCCGTGTCCAACTGGATAATCAATGTGGATGATGCATCCAGTTAAAAGAAGCATATGCTACGCCAGGGAAGGACTTGATTTTGATTAAATTATGTTTGGTAGAATATCTAGTTTCATTGGTCATTCATCTTGTCATGAAACCCACCTCCATAAATCAGCACAAGCAGCCAGGCCTCCTGCAGCACTGCACGTTCCAGGCCATAAGGGGGCAGTAGATCCATACCGGACCTCCATGTGATATATACTCCCACGTGCCACCTGGACCCAGTGAACTCAACACCCATATGGAACTACTTGGCTGGAACCCAGTGCATGCCTTTCCTTTGTCCTCACATAACTGGGCTAACTTTCATATGCCTGTGTCCAAAAGTCATACAAGATCACCAGGTTTTCATTTTCCTACGTGCTACACAGCAGAGCAGTCAAACACTTGACGCCACTTCAGATCCCTCTCTTTGTTCCTTTTTTGAGGTGTTTTTTTTCCTTTTTTAAAGTGGATTTCACTGTTGGCCTAAGGGCTGTGTTTGACTGAAGTGAATGTATGTATATATGGCTGAAGAATGAAAGGCCACTAGGCCCTTTTTCTTTCACTTGATTTTCCTTTTCTTCTCCCATGGGTGCCCCAGCCTTATGCACTCCGAACATGGCGTGAGTGCAGCAGAGTGTTTGGGAGCTGCTGCTGACCTCCGTGCTCTCTTATCATTTTAGCCTTTTAATAATTCATGATTAGCCTAGATTTGATTAACCGTCCCTTTTTTTTTTTCTCGCTTGATGCAACTCGCGTTGGCGTTAGACTCGGGGTCAGCCTGCGGAGTGTTTCCAGGTCATAGAGAAGTGGGTCACGCTGTTCCCAGTGTCAGTGCCTATAACTTCACAGTGTGTAATGACAAAGCCCAACTCCACAGGGATAAACAAGCAGACTTTTGTGTGGCCCTAATATATGTAGCAAACGGCACATACAGGCCTCTGAAGATATACTGCTTTACTCAAAGCTGCAGCAAACCTGCGCTGACATTTAATCGAGTCATTCACTTATTTATTTGTGGATTAATCCCTCATTTAAAATCAGTAATGTATCACAATTCCTCAGAGCTTTAAAACTGCATACTTTCAGGAGCTTCATAGGTTGTTTGAGAGAGGTTTTCGCCGAGACGAGTGTACAATTCTGAGAAACACTAAATAAGAGAATGTATTGTTTAAAACAAGTGAAAATTTTAATCTATGCCTTTTAATACGTATATTGGTTTTCACATTTGGCTTCAATGTTTTTGTACTAGCACAGTACAAAACTGTGCACTTTTCCAATAATTTAATTATTAGTTATATTAGACTCGTTTTACACCTTAAGATTTCTGTTTTTATGACCAGCACACGAGGCTGTCTGTCTGTGTATGTGAGTGTGGAGAAACAGTGTTAGTTTGCTCTTTATTAAGATGGCTGAAAGACAAGAGGTGCCCCCCGGGCTGCTTCTCGTTGTCCCCTCCGACACTTTCCCACTGTAAATACAGGAAAAAACATGCGTTTTTGGTCTGCTCTGGCTGGAAAACCTCAATGTGTTTGAAATTTCCCAGCATGTTAACATAACCTTACAGGGCAATTACTGCGAGATTATTTCCATGTGTCTATATCTCCTCCAATTACATTCTGAAATGGGGTTACGAGGCTGATTAACTTTCCAAGAATTGTGGGCACAGATTGTTAAACTTTTTAAAAGTATATATATTTGAGTGGGTTGATTTGAACTGAGGTAGAATTTAGCGTGTTTCTCCTCTGTGTTACATTTTAGTTACAGTACATTCGGGTGACTGTATTGTAATTACAAAAGTCCCAGGTAAAATCCCCCACAGCAGCCTGTCTGTATTTTAAAAATGTCCTTGACAGGGTTCCCTCTGGCCTTGGAATTCCTGGAATATCAGAGTTTGGAGAGGTGCTGTAGACAAGTTTGGGGATTTTAGGTCGGGGGATATCAGAATAGGGCAGTAGCTTCGTGGAAAATAGCTGGCAGGATTTTCCAGCTTGTTTCACACATTTGTTGCAGTATTTCATTTTCAGATCAGAAAAGTCATGGAATTTAACATCTGGGTCATGGTGGGAAGCCTGCTTAAGGCAACGTGCTGAGCCTCCTACCTGTGTGCTTCAGATAAAACTGTCAGCTAAAATGCCTAGACTGAGGCTACAGTCAACAGAACATAGAAATTAAACCAAGAGCCTCATTCCTCAGCATATACAAGGCCAGTATTAAATAAAACACTCTTGAATCACTGGTCTAAAACCTGAAGAATAATGTGGTGACAATCCAAGTAAAGATGTTCAAAATAGGATGTTATGCTAATTGTAAGTTTCAGTGTTTAATTGAATTGATATAAAGATCCTTATTTCACAAGATAATGTAAGCTGATATTATAAACAACGGCCTTTCTTGATTTGTCAGTATCTTATCAATATCTGTTCAATGAGAAAAAGGCTTTGTAGGTCCATAGTTGATTTTTTTGTTTTGTTTTATGTTTTATCCCATTTACTAAAGTCTGGTCAGATTCGTCGTCTTGTTTAGCTTTTTTTTTTTTTGATCAGGCAGTTCCTGGTTTAAATAAAAAAAAAAATTAAAAAAATTACCAATTTGATGCTAGGCTAGGTTATATAGGCAAAGTACATGTATAACTGCGTGTGTGTAGACATTTGTAAAGACAAAATAATGTCTAAGGTGTCATATCTGTACTAGTATTGACAAATTTGAAACAATACCCAGCGTCTTACATTACTTCTTACATTTCTCTAAATATCATGATATCATGATCTTTCAGATTTTTAAACGCATCATTTTCAGGATGCCATTGGTTTCCATTCAAATTCATGCAGTTTGAAAATCAACCTGCAGAGACTTGTTAGATCTAGACTGATAAATCAGCCGATATTGACTTACTGCAGATATATCGCTATCAGTGTATCTATTGGAGGATGAGTACAAGAAATTGCAGTACAGAATTGCCAAACTAGCTTTAAGGTTGGTTAGAAAAAGTGTTGCTGTTACATAGTTTGTCCACCACAGAGCACTGAGAAGAGCACTGAGATTTTTTTTTTTTTTTAACTGTGAAATGTCGCACTCAGTATAATTTTGGTCACAATAAAAAAACAAAAACAAAAACAAAACCAACCCAAACAATACCACTTTATGTTAAAAAAAAAAAAAAAAGCGGTTGGGCTGATATATCGTATTTATATTGGATCTTTTAAACTCCCAAATATTGGTATCAGTATCGGCCTCAAAAATCCAGTATCAGTCGGGATATAGGCCTAGTTGAATAGGTGATTCATCACACTGAACCTCTTGTCTGAATTCTGGTCAAAGATTTATTTTATTTATTTATTTACAAGTTTATTTGACAGGGACCAAGTATAACATACATAAATTTCAATACTTGAAATCTGATGCATTATGCAGAGATATAGCTAAAAGCTCATCTTCATCCCCAATCCCCAGATATGTTTTTCTGCATTGCCACTTAGTGATAACATAACTTTTACAGTAATAAAAGTAGACATGTTGTTCACTGTTAATGATTACTTCACTCAAGTGCCTGCAAGTTGATTAATTATGGAATCTTGTTTGTGGTTCTGGCTGCACTGAAAAATGACTTTACTCTACAGACCTGACTACTGTGAATAGTTTCCATTGGAACTACTTTCTACTGAAGAAACAGTCCTTATAAAAAAGGTTGACAGAAAGTTCTTTGGATTATCAGGGAGACCGTATTTCTGGAATGAGATGTTGCTGTTGAATTTTTCAAATATCCACATTTTTGTGCCTTCACTTCCATTATATTGGACTCTAAGAGCTGAATATTTCAAAACCTGCACAAACAAAACCAAAACTAACTATGTGTCTAGATACCACCAGTGATGAGTAAGAAAATATGTTTTTATCTAATTTAGCTGAACTTACCCTTTAAAACCAAATTTAAAGCAACACTGTAAACCTGGTGGTAACTATTTGAAAAATCTGAAATTCAATGCTAACATATCCAGTACGATGACATCAGTACACTGCACACAGTATGCTTGTATTCACCAGCCTTGGCCAGTGTCCATGCAAAGCTTTGGTTTACCTTTAGTTACCGCGTGTTGTATCAAGTCTTTGAGTAAATGAGTTGCTCTGGTCAAATCCTATGGCCAACTGGTTACTGCGGTGTTTGAACCGCAGTCTGCATTCATTGATCAGTGAGTTATTCTCATGTAAACCCACCGACAGCAATGAATGTTTATTGCAGCCTTAAGAGTGACCGCCTCCTGTGTCACCACTGATCTGGTGTCTGATGAAATGTGTCCCAGTCAACTGAAGGTTTGATGCGTAGTCTGCCCACAGACTGTGGTTCTGCATTTTGCTCTGGATGAGAGCAGAACTGAAATAACTTGCGACGTATGGCTTCCAGAAGATCACGTGCACATGTGCTGTGGCGTCCCTCAGGGTACAGTCAACGGTCGATGGTTTTGGACAGAGCTCAAACTCACCGACAGCGTTGAATGTTCACCGTGGGCACCGGGAAGGACTGTGTGTCTTGCCATTGGTTTGTTTGATTGATGACAGCTATTTGATTTGTCAGCGAAAATCAACACATGCAACATATGAGTAACAAAAATCAAGCTACTCAGTTTATTTTCACTTGTCTTCGGCCTCCCTTTGTCGCTGCAGTTTGACTCTGACAAGTGGGAAATCACTGGCCTGTCCCTCGCTTGTTGGTTCCCATCCAACCCACATATTTAAAATGTCTGCAATTCAAATCTAAACATATATTTTGGTTTTTGTAAGACTGCTTTGATTTCAGACCTGTCTGT
Source organism: Macquaria australasica (assembly GCA_005408345.1). Classification (NCBI taxonomy): domain Eukaryota; kingdom Metazoa; phylum Chordata; class Actinopteri; order Centrarchiformes; family Percichthyidae; genus Macquaria; species Macquaria australasica. The sequence continues at coordinate 173,563 of SEMN01000517.1, read as the reverse complement.
GTTTTTATATGTCCAGCTCAGCTGTCAACAGATGGATCAAACAATGGAAAATGCTAATTTTATAATGCTAATCGTCACCAAGAAAGACGAGCTAGATTGATGATGAATATCACAATCCTGTGTGTGTGTGTGTGTGTGTGTGTGTGTGTGTGTGTGTGTGTGTGTGCGCTTCTGTGTTTCTCTTGGCCTCTGCGGAGCAACTCCATGCCAAGACGTGTTACCACCCGTGTCGGCGTGGAGGTTCAAATGGCGTTGACGAGAAGCCAACAGGAACGAGGAGAGTCGGTGATGCAAAGGCTTGGGTTTCCTTAAATAGCCCTGCAGACGTGGTGAATGCCATCCTCATTGTCATCATCCTCACCTTCTGCAAAAACTACCAACAAAACTCTCATCTGTCTCCGCCGAGCCTGTGCTTCTTTCACCTTCAGCCTGCAGCAAGAAGAACAAAAAAAAGGAAGAAAAAAATCAAATATGGCATGAATAAAAGGACAGAAGACAACGTCAGTCAGGCTTGTGGAAAGAGGCGAATTGGCACAAGTGTGATCAGAGAACGCCGCTGTGCCCCACAGCTTAAACTAGTGCACTGCAGTGTTGAGCTAGTTAGAGATTACTGTTCCCTTCACCCTGCGCTGAACCTCAGCTACTGCTCTGGGAGTGCGCCTTCCTGTGTTCGCCTCTTTGAGGTTGGAAAATCATGCAGTCATGTTTTATTAATGCTCTCTCTGTCTGTCTTTCTCTGCTTTTCTGTCTTTCTCTCCCCTGTTCTGCCTGCTTCCCTCAACACAGAAGAAGAGATTTGGAACACTGTATTTTGTTTGTTCTGCATCCTCTTTTCCCGTCGAATTCTGGCACTTTATGTAGGTTGAGGTTTTTGATTCGAAGAGGTACTGAAACCTGTTAGGGAGGTTTTGAATATGATGCAACTCATTGTAGAGAGATTTGTTGCAGTTATGCAGGATTTGTGTTCTGTTCAATCAGATGGAAAAAGAGAGAATTGGAGCTGCACATTTTCTGTGTGTTCTCCACAGGCTTTCGTAAAGAAGCCACACTCTCCTGCTTTTTGCATAATGAATGATCACTTTGGGAAGAGAGAGGCACAATTCACTTCCTCCTGCTTTGACACAGTTCACTGACCATGGAGGAGACGTCATTATTACCACAATATAATACTGAAACCTCTCACTTCCATGGGTTCCATGAATAATTTTTATTACCATCTGGTGCTTATACCCAAACAGAAGCCAAGATGAATTCGCCTTGAAAATTATTTTCACCTTGAATCAAAATAACCAACAAAGACAAAGACTTTTTCATAAATAGATAAATAATTGGTAAAAGTTATTTTTTTGAAAATAGCTTCTCTGTTACGTTGGTATTCCTAATTCTATGTACAAGCCATGGCCAGATATTGTTCTTTTCCCCCAATTTTTTCTTATCTCTCTAAGTGGCTTTCACTAGCTAGATGCCCCTTTCGGTTCCCTTTCTTTTCAAAGAATAAATTCTCCCACATTTTCCTAATTTCTCTCTGTGTTTCCACTTACAGACAAGGTGGAACTAATAGTTTTTTCAGTCCCTCTGGCTCGAGCTTCAATGGCTTCCCTCCTTGGCACTTGTACTGTTTGGCTACATGCCTGAGACACACATAGGCTTTTTTCATTCTCAGATACCCCCCCACCTCCTTTTTTTCATCTGACTTGACTTCCGCTGCACTTGGGAGAATTCATGGGAAATGTATGTTAACTGATCGCATGCATGCTGACTTATTAATCTGTTTTGAGGCGTGGCCGAACTTCCGCATTGGGGTTCCTGATAATACCACTGCTGGCGTGGTCCCCAGAATCTTTGCATAACTGACAAACTTGCAAAAGTATAGCTTGTGTAAAAATAGCTGGGCGAGCATGAGAGCCTGACAGGGCCAGAGTGAAGAGTGCAACAGTGTGACTGAACCAGTGTGAACCCTGCGTCGTCAGCACATTCCAGAGGTTGGACAATGAGAAGCACACAGTGTACTCTCTGTCGTGTTGCCTGCATAGCTGGCTGGTCTGCAGCCAGGACGTGCTGCTTGAAACATGGCCAGCGCAACACGGATGCAAAGAATTCAGCAAAATGAGCTCAACTTCTTTAAGCCCGTGTATCATACATGTCACTTATGCTAGGACTGCATGGACTGGGCACAGCATTTCACCTGTTTCTTGTGTGAAAAGGTGAACTTGAGGTCGGGGGTAAGATTAGACATGACTAAAAAAGTAGATCCTCACATGCAGAGTTCTCAATGTAACAGGGTGCTACGGTTTTTCTTTGGTTAGGATTAAGCCTTGTGAATGGTTCAATGACGCGGCCCATGTGGGAATCTATTCTCAAACTATAACCCCAGGGAAATTTAGCTTGTGCACCAGGAACAAGAACTCAGTGTTTCTCTCTTTTAGGTTAGTTGGCAACGTTTGGCTAAGCTTCTGGTATAATCAGAAAAATCTTAGCCGGGAACTGAAATGTTTGAGTCAGTAACTGATCTGGGAGTCCCTGGACTGGAAGATGAATGTATCCACCCATCCATAACCCCAACCTCCACACCCTGACATTCCACCAGACTGTTACAGTATAAAACCACCTTCTGGTTTTCTGTCATGGCCCAACCATTTTCATGGGAAAATGTAATTTCCTTCACTTTTCATTTCACATTGTGGTCATTTCACCGAATCTCACGGGCATTGACAAGATAGGCACCGTGAGGCATCCATTCCCGCCTCTAGACATTCAAAACTTGCTGTCCAGTTCCTCTTATAGTACAAATGTTTTGCTCACATAACTGTACCCACAGTTAACCTGACACTTCCAGCATAGCTCGGATGCTTGTTCAAAAATACTCAGGCTGGGGGGCTGCCAGCATATGCTCTCACACACTTTCCCATCCCATCATACCTCTTGACAATTATTATTATACAATCCACTGGCACTGTGAGACATCTCCTAATGGAAGTCCATGAGGAGATTAAATCACTAAAAATCACCCGCACCGTGTGTGATCCTCTTCGTGGGCAAACTCAATCAAATTCAACAAATATGCCTTAATTGCTGTGTCAGTCACAAAATAGGCTTTAAGTCAGATTGGACATTTTAATATCTGCTGGAATTAAGAAGTTTATAATGAGATTTAGCAGTGCAGCGGGTTCATGCAGGATCATATTTAGCTGTCGCACTGCTGTGTTTGTTGTCATGCATTTGTAAAGTGGAATGGTGTGTGATATCACAGTGCTGATCTAAAATGTAGAAGTCAATAAATAAATTAGATTAGAAATTAGATGTAGTTAAATAAATATAAGAGACCAATAATGGCCTAGCAGAAGGAGTAATATTCACCACACATGATGCATAAAATATGATGTCATTTGATTGCTTACATATTTTCAATTGATAAACTGCTCTAGCTGTATATTGGAAGACTATAAACTGGTTTGATTCTAGTGAAGCATTTTGATACTGTTCTGTGCTATTGTGGTATAAATTAATAGGCTGTATTGTATCATTAATACTAGTCTTAGCACTCTAGTTTCAGTGGTGAATGAGTCTAATTCTAGAGAGGGAAAATGCAGATTATCAGGTTTTTATCATTATTTTTCTGGCATGTTTTTGCCTTTATGTGACAGGAATCATGGAAAAAGGAGGAGACATGCTTCAAAAGGTCGTTGGACTCTAACTGGGATTGTAGTGGTTACTATATGGGTCCCAAAGTGCTAGAATTCCCCTTATCATCTTTTGAGATACAAAATATTGACACAATATAGCAGCATCCAAAGAGCTTCAATTCTGGCATACAAAAATTAAATGAACCCTGCCTGTGCAGAAAGCAACAGAATATTTACAGAACTTTTCTGTCAAGCATGGTTTGATTATTTCATTGGATCTCGGTGTGTGTGTAAAACAATTTGTGACCATTTGAGAAGCCCTAGTGGCTGGACCCAACCAGTGTCCTGGCCGGCCCTGCTCCAGTGTAGGGACTCCTTCAGGCGGAGTGCCAAGCCTTTCCAGAAATGCCCTGCCTCCACGTGCCATGGATCATCCTGCCAAGGCTCCGGGGGTTTCATTTGCAACCTTAACTGTGGCCTAGCCAGCTCCTATCTCTGCTGCCAGCTCCTTTCTCAGCATTAACCCGTTACTCTCTCTTGACGGTGACATACTGTTTTCTCTAACATACCGCCCTCGCTGCTTATGACTTACCTTTCCCCCCCATCTTCTCCTCAGTTCCTCCTTGCAGCAGCTGGTATCTTCACCATTTCCTGCGCTGATTGACGGCCTGTCTGTCTGCCCTGTTTTTCTCCCTGTCTGTCTTTTCTCTCTCTGCTGTGCCCCTTTTGAACCCAGTGTTGATGCACTTGATCAAGTCACGTCAGTCTGGCTCTAGTTGACTTATCCATTCCTGCAGCATGGCCGAGAGAACTGCACTGTATGTCACACTCCCCTCTCTTCTACAAAGCTTTGTCGGCTCATTTCAGTCATGAGTGCTGAGGCTGATGAATATGTATCCCAGGCTCTTTTCGCAGCAGTTTTGAGGATCTCTAACAAAGCGGGATGAGAGAGCCCTTTGTGGTTGTCTTCTGGATTTAACCGTGACATTTCTCTGGAGCCTGCTGCCACTTTTTTTTATCTTCAACAGACTTTATCCCCAGGTCAGACTCGCGGCCCTTTTTGAGCGCTGGCATTGTCAAAGCTCGCACCCAAAATCCTCACTCCAAATATCATATTTCTTTATTCAGGAACTCGGTCTGTTTGAATCTCAGGGCCTTAATTGAGTCATTAAAGCACAGCAGAACTATCTTGCCAAACACAAACAAATGTATCCTTAAGGAGACCCAAACAAAAGGTTACACAACACTCACTTATGGCACATAATCCACGCTTAATCTGTCGAGTCGACGCAGTGCAGTGGTGGGATCGTTGGCAAGCATGGGGATCAGCGTTTCCCTCCTGCCCCCGTTCAAACTCACTGCACCCTGGACCGCAGTTATGAACAGCAGGGAGCAGGGAACCGGGCCATCACCATGATCCTCATCATCTTAAAACACCCTCCCTCTCCTGCACCCACCCCACCCACAAAGCAGGGAAGCCTCACACTGAGAGATTTAGAAATAGCACAGAGCAAGGACGCAGGGGAGTGAAAATCACAGGCGGCAATTCAGATTTCACATTTCTGTTATCAGTGGGAACCAGCATGGGAATGACCTGGATACTGATCAACCTTTATTCTGCCCAGATGCTGCCTGTGCCACTTTACGGCCAGACTGCAGCCAATCCCTCAGCCGCTACCAACACAGCAACATACACACAAAAGACAATGGAAGATACACCATTTCTACCTTGAATTGCTTCATTTTGCCATTTGTCTGGCGTGATTAACTATAGCACCCTCCTATCCTATCACGCTGTCCTCCATTTTAGCTCCAGTTAAAATCAGAGCCCATAATACTGGTATTGTTAGCGTCTTGCTACACCTACTAGACTAACCAAGGCCATTTTCCTCCCTCTATGTTTTGTCTACGGTGCCATTTTATTCCCATAAAGCCACATTATCCTTTTTATTTATTTATTTATTTTTTTTTTACAAAGCATCCCGCCCTGTCCCAGTAGGGGAGCGTGTCGCTGCATCACCCCAGCAGGGACACTGTGTCCTTAATGCGCTGTACCGTGCTTTGTGCTCTGTTGACCTGATCAGCTCCACCTAAGCCAAAGTTAAGCTCATCTTTTTGTTCTTCTGTATTTATGAAATACAGGCGACCGTTCACTCCGCTGTGGATAAAACATGGAGCTCATGTATGATATTTTTAGAGATGCATAAAAGCGCGACTCTCAACGGCAGACAAACACTGCGGTATAAGTCGGGGATGCTTGAGTCGAACATTGCGGCAGTTTGAATCGGCTGATCCTCTGCATAGCAGTTTGACGACTGTGCAGCAGAGTTGTTGAGGCCAGTGCTTTGGAGAGTTGCTCAGAGACTTAACCCTCCTCCCCGGCACCTTCCTCCTCTCTAGCAGAGGAAAATCTCTGCTGAATTCATGTCTCCTTTCAGATTTCTAAGAGGCGTTAAACCTTTCTGGATTAAAGAAGGTAATCTGACAGGCGGAAGATTGTATTAGCTGGAGTGTTGGCAGAGCTTTTAATTTCTCCTCTTTTCATTTTCCCCTCTCAGCCTGCCTCTCCTGCTGCTGACCTGCTAGATGGTATTATTGTGTTTTTCTTTTGAATTACAGCAAAAACATCCACATCTTCCCTACTATTCACGCTTCTCTCCCTCTCACATGCTCTCTATCCCACTCTTTCCATATCTCTCCTACCTCTCTCTCTCCGGCTCTTCCAGCAGTGACAGCATACTTGTGTGAACCCATGATTTATCATTTGCTAATCCGTGATGATTATGGAGCTTTCCACAAGGCCCTTATCTGTTGCTGAGCCCGCTTTTCACTCCATAGCTGCCAATTATCTTTCAGGCAGCCTGAAAACAGACCTGTCTCTGTCAGCCAGCTGCAGAACCACCACCGAGGCCTCTTACGCTTTTTATACATAAGTATGCATGCACAGGCGCACCAATGACAGGCTGCCTGGGTACATGTATTTTTGGTCCGAGTACTTGTTGAAATGTCAGACTGAGAGATCAAATTCAATACCGCATTTTGTAAATGGTCTGCACTTTCACCAAAAGCTTCAACTCCCATTCAGCATCACCTGCAGAGGGCAGGGACACGCAGAGTGATAGTCAAACAAGAAGGTTTGAAACTGCAGCTGGAAAGCAACCTGCCCATCATGGCCACTTAAACTGCTTGACAAACCGGAGCCAGTCATGGCATTACTTCACTCGGAGAAAAGACGAGGATAAACAACCGGCTGATATGAAAACCCTGTCCGAGTCTTTGTGGTGACAAATGCTTCTGGCACATTTTTAAGCTGTTGATCTGAATATTCATCCTGGGCAGCTCTTAATGCGGAGAGATGATATTAATTTAGTTACATGCTGCTTTTGGCTAAAAATAAAGCGCAGAGGATGCTCTGTCACTAGCTTTTACTTATTTGACTTGACATCTTGAAGCTTAGATATTAGTATATTAGCATCAAGGTCAACATTCTGCTAGTGTGCCATATCTACCACCCACACAGTTAGGACCGAGAGCCATGATGACGATGCCTCGCTGTGACTCATTCAACACTTCCTGTGGCCAGACGGCAGGACAGCCAGGGTTTGGAGTATGACAGCATGAGGTTACAGCGAGTGAGGCCTTGCCCGCGGGGAGGGTATGCAGATCACGGCGCGCTCAGCTGATGTGGCGTCCAATTGTCAGTGTAATGGGAAGTGACGTGCACATCAGAGCAATGTGGGTCAGAGCGCCAGACGACCAGCCCGCGGCCTGTATCTGCTCCGCCTGTCTAATCTGCTGTAGCCCAACCAGACGAGACTCTCTAATCGACCCTGATATTCACTGAACACACATTACCATCTCCCCTCACGCTCAGGAACACAAACACACACACACACACACACACACACACACACACACACACACACACACACACACACACACACACACACGGCTGTTGGTGGAAAGAATGCAATTCTCTTGTAAGACATTGGATCATTATTTAATTGTGAAGGAGGTAGGGGACAACCTTGCAAAAAAAGAGACTAACACTGTACCCCCTCCTCTTGCTATTTGAGTCAAATATGACTAAAGACCACAGCAAATATCATGCTGGGCAAATTGGCAGGCCCATTTCTTTTTTTTGTACTTAACCAAGACAAATCACAATTCATTGAAAGCATAAACAATCCAGATTTTACACTTCCATTTATCTCCCCACCTCTGCTCCTCTTCCTTTGATGTAATGACCGCTATATTTACAGTATTTTCCACGCCTTCATGGGTTTTGAAATATTTATGCAGAAGGCTAAATATAAATGCTGTGGTTTCCCTGCAGTGTGATATAGATTGAGCTGTGATTTTTTCAGCGGGTGAAAATGGGTCGGATGGACGCGGAGTTTAATAGGATTCCTATGACATGGTCAGGGGCTGGTGTCTGAAGGGAGGAAGAGGAAGGGAAGGGAAAGACTGGGAGGGTGGGGGGTGGCGGAAAGCAGCAGCAGCAGTGGTGGTGGTGGTGGGGGGGGGGACGCAAACTTTTGCAAGTGTTTGCTTAGCACCTGTGTACGGACTTAACTCCGCCGTAGCCAGAGGGAAGTGACACATGGGGACTTTGAAGTGTTTTGACGTTTTCTGCTCAGACAGGTTTTTTACGGCTGGGGGAAGAGGCCTGTAGGAGTTCAGCGAATTGTGCGAATCTGCCTCTGCCTCATCAAAGGCAGTCATTTCCTGTTCATTTCAGGCCCCATCCCCCAACCCAGAGCTCTTGTCTGCTAATCCCACCCCTGCAAACTGCCCCCACTCCCCAAGCCTCCCTCCCACCCCCACCCCGGGCCCCCCTGCTGGTGTCCTGCCCGCCTGTGCTTCAGCTTGCTACACTCCACGGCCAGGGACTGGGAGGCTATACGCTTTGTGTCAGCAGGCTCGCGGCTGAGCACTAACAAATCCTCATTGTCCCGCGCGGGAGTGGTGACAGAGGAGGAGGAGGGGGCCATCGCTGTCTGGTTTCTATTCAAATCCAGGTACACACACACAGGCCTGGGAAGGCAGCAAGGGGTGCAGAGAGGCTTACAGAGCTCCAAGCCTGGGACCAAAGTCCTGGCCTGGACCGAGGTGCGGGGTCACTGGAGGCGCTTACACAACTGCTGCCTTCTCTGAACTGACACACGTCATTAGCTAATCAACAAGTGATACTGGACTTCACAAAAAGCGTCAACCAAAATACTACATAGTCATTTCGAAGAAAAAAATAAAATCCCTCAAGTTCACCTCCACAGAGTCCAAGTGTTATCATTTTGTCAGCAAAGGACTTGGGCTACCTATAATCCTTTAAACAATCTGCAAATGTTTGTGCTATCACTAATTTTGTAAGAACTGGGTGTTTTTTTTTTCTTCCCTTATCTGTAGACACAACACTCTTGTGTTAAAGGCTGTATGTAGGCTAAAGTGCGTAGTTTAGAAGCATGTGTTTCAGCGCCGGCCTCGCTGAAAGGCTCTGTTGGTTGGGGATATGGAGTGTATGAGATGGCACAGATGTGTATCAGGGTAACAAGACTCTACATGTAGAGGCATTTCAGAGAATGACTTGTACTCTGCTTTCAGTCTGAGAGCCTCGGATTTGCTACATATACACACACACACTTGAGTTTTTTTTTTTGAACTAATGTTTCCCAGACCACAGTCCGGATGCTTGTTTTTGTTTTGTTGATCTGAATTTGGGAGCTAAAGCCATCACTTGTTTTTCAGTTCCTGTATCAGCTGCTTTTTCTCTTCATCGCCAGCACTCAGATATGCATCCAGACTTATTTACGTGCATGTTGTTTGTTCGTCCTGGTGTTAAGCTGTTGTGCTGTCTGTGAATGTGTTTTTCTGAAGGGGGGGGCTACAGCAGCAGCCGCGGTGTGCTATCTGTGAATCCGGGGCGATGTTTTTCTCGGTTGTTGCTACTCCTTCACGCACTCAGCTTTTTGCGGTGGATTAAGAGCTTTGGACAAAAGCAGACCGGGACAAAAAATAAAAATAAAAAACTGGATGGCCAGTATTTCCTGTCACTCAATATATTCCAAACCCAGCGACCCCCACGCAAGCCGGCGGGGGAAACCAATGAAAAAGGGAATAGAAAAAAACAACCTCTGTGAAAATGACACTCTCCTATTCTTCCTCTTTTGTTGCCGTCTATATTTAACCACCTCCTACATTAACACTTCCTGTGCTGCATTTTCTTGCCTTCACCTCAGTAGTTTTTGTTAACTCCAGCACAGCTTTTTGATTTGGAACCACCGCCACTTCACAAAAGGCACTGGACAAAATTTCTACGCAAACCGGCGCTGAAAGATTTTCACAAGTGATGCAAGGGAAATTATTTTTAGTTCATTCAACTGATGCCTCAACTGCCTCATTTTCGACCTGCAAAGCATGCTGGGGTTTCTCAAAGTGGGAGAGAGCGAGGTGCAAGGTGAGCACTTTGGGAGGCAGTCATGAAGTGAAGCATGGTCACCCCTAACCCCAATCGCAACTCTAACCCTCACCCTAATGCCAAAGGCGGGGTTTCCCCTCCCCTCATGGAGCAGAGCAGCAGCTGGCTGACCTGTCCCTCCGCTGCAGCCTCTAATGGCTGACCTGCCCTGTCTGGACGGCCCTGCTCGCTTTTGTCTTCTGTCTGGCTCAGTTCCTCCCAGTCAAACATCGCTACTGGCTACCACAGTCCGCATTCCCACAGAGCAAGCTTTAGAAAAAACACACACACATACACAGACAGACATATAAGCACACGCACACACACACACGCACGCGCGTGCGCGCACACACACACACACACACACACACACACACACACACTTGGCACACTTTGTCCGGCGCACACAATCTCTCCGTCTCCCTCTCTCTTGCACATACATCCTTTTCAAAACTCTCCCACACACAGACCCTCTGTCTGGTTGCACACATACACACACACACACACATACACGCATACACATACACACACGCACAGTTTGTGTCTTTGTGCCTGCTATAAGTGAACATAACGTATTTTTATACATTAACATTTGTAGAAATAGTCGTTTTTAAATGACATTTTGAATGGAGTTTTTTCTTTTTTTTAAACAAGTCAAGTGTTTAATCAGTGAAGTTGGAAATGAAAAGACTATCAGTTCAAATACTCACCCAAAGCGTGGCCAGAAGTTCGGCGGTATGAATCTGGTGACTGGATGGTAGGAAAAAAAAAAAAAAAAAAACACGAGAGAGCGAAAAGCTTCCATATTCGGGGAGAAACCTCATGTAGACAGGCGGAAAAGTTGCTGCTGAAATGGGGTTGAACGGGTTCCTCTCTCTGTCAGTCTTGCCTGTCTCTCTCTGTCTCTCCCAGACTCACACACACACTCCTGACAGTCTTTCAGTCTGATCTCCCTGCCTCTAGTGGGAACTCAGCCAGTAGTTTGCAAATACGAGTCCCTTACAAATCTCTCTCTTTCTCTGTCTCTCTCTCTCTCTCGCCCTCCCTCCCTCTCTCTCCTTCCGTGCTTCTACATAGGTAAACAAGCACGCGCATTCCCACATGCATGCAACCCCCCCTCCCCTCTCTCACACTCACACACACACAAGAGTCTGGCTACGACGCAAGTTATTGAACTGCTCCACATTTTCTTGCATACACTATATATGAGGCAGTTGATGGACAGCAGCACAGAGTCATGTGTGGAGCAAGGGCTGGTGTGATTGGCTGAAGGCCTGGGAGCAGAGGTGGTGGGGGTGCAGGGGATGCTGTGATTGGTCTGAGCTCAGACCATTGAAAGTGGAAGGGATTCCTATTGAATGGCTGGCGCTCTGGGTGGAGTCTGGATGACACCGCTCAGGAAAGAAAAAACGACATCCTGAGAGTTTTGTGCCTTTTTTTTATTGGAGTTTAAACTGCTGTGGTTGGACAGTATGGAGGTATTATAGAGGATATATGCTTATCACGTTTGAGTGGCTGAAACCGATGAATTTATGGCTTATTTTGAAAGAAATTCAATTATTATTCAATTATCAGAAGTCGCCTGTTACATTTCTGTTGATGGTTTCAGGTCTACAATTTACCCATGTGATCTTTGGATAATGCTGAAAAGATAATTTGATAAATTCACTAGTCAATTAATTGGAACTAAATGATATTCGATTAAAAGTCTTTTTTATCAATCATTTATATAATCATACTTTTCTTTTTACTTTCACTTAGAAAATGAATAACCTTGCTTAAACGTATCATTAATATTGAGGTGAATATAAAATCTTTCCATGCTTCTATTTAAGAAATCTGTTTCACCCTCCCAAACAGTCTCGGACAAGCTCTGATTTCACACACTGATCAGGAATTGTGAACATGAAGACTAAAACAATGCAAATCTCCCCTAAAATGAAATGTTGTAATCTGTATGTGAAAGGTGAGTGTTGTCTGGGCTGGATATTGAACCTCAATACTTCTTGCTACTGACCAGAATGTGCTAAGTTGGAATTTAATTTCTGATCATATTTGAAACCTTGTTTCTTATTCTTTGATATAGTTATTTAAAATCCTTGCTTATTGCTACTTGACTATGATGTTTGAGCTTCACTGTGCAGAAGGATGTGCAGAGTTAGACAGCAGAAGGCTGTGTTCACATTCAGCTGTTAAAAGGTTAAAGTTTCTCTGTGCTCAGTTTAACACACAGGATTTTGTGACATCTCAACTAGTTTGGGAGCCAATCATGGTCCAGAGTGCAATTTCCAAAAGAGTAAAAGTTGGAGACCCCAGTGCTCATACATTGGACTTCATAGTGAAGCAGGAGACATCTTCTGTCCAGTAATTACATTTTTGAAATGAAAAATATTTGCAGATTAATAGATTGTGGATATTTCAATGAGGGGGAAGGGAAAGATGTAATATTAAGAATTTTAAACTATGCAATTGAACTTTTATTTAGCGTGTGTCTTAAAACATGTCAGGGGATATCTTTAACTCTAATTTATTTTAGACATGTAGCATTTGAAAACTTTGTTCAGTGAAAAAAGGGGTATTTTTAAATGTTTTTATTCTTCAGAGAATGCTACTGAAAGAAATGTGTTTTGGTATCAGTACCAAAATTGTATTGGTACTAGTATGGAACAATTACACTAATGCTGGACAAATGTTTCTATAACATGGCGCTGGGTGATCTAGCTGAAAAAATAAAATCTTTCATTTCAGTCTATATTGATAATTATTGATAACTTTTAATGACCTATTTTTATTGGACCAGGAGAGAAAAGGTTGAATTTAACTACCTTACTTTGAATTTGCCATACTGGCGAGCTGACCTGTCCTTTTTTATTAACAATTTCCTCACCCTCTGCACTCATTTTCTCACTCCACGCTGTTTCTGTTGTTGTCACGTCGATGTTGCAACCGAACAACACACCTGTTAAATGATTGGCTGTTTGCGTGTCACTCGTAGCAGCTCCATTATCAAGGGATATGATAGGCTGCTTGTGAGCCAGTGCATATTCGTTATGTGCTTTCATGGCGGTTTGCATTTTATGCATTAAGTAAAACTATCAAACAATTTTCTTACTGCTATTGATGAGGTGTCTATCACTGGTACATATCGCTATCATTTTATCGCCCAGGCCTAGTATAACACCAATGAAATCTACATAAAAAGTCACATTGCTCAAAGATATTTTACTCTCTCCTTTTTGTAACTTTCTTTTGTTTTCACTATATTTAGTAAGCCAAGTAGTATTTGCCAGTTTATGGGGAGTGCTTACTTGGCTTATTTTGATACAGCTACACACAACTTTGATAAGTCTACTAGTGCTCAGCCTCTCTAATTTGAAATTATACAAGAATGCAAATTCTTTACAGATTTTCAGTGTAAATTACACAGGTCTGAGCTATATTGTGTCCAACACGTGCAAATACTGAATTAAGTGTAAGGTTTTTCCAAGATGTAAATCTGGCAACCCAGCCCACCACTGTTTTAGCGTTAGGATGACACTAGTGAGCTCTTAAGGGTCAGTCTATCAAAAACATGGTGTATTGCTATAGTGTTATGGAAGGAATTTTTTTGCATTGAAGTGTCCTCACAACTCCAGTGAGACAAACGTGTGTATCTTTGCCCCTTAGTGATGACGGCATAAGCGAGGCCTGGAGCGCCGCCAAGTGCTTTCATTCACACCTGATTAGATCACTCTGACCTGGATAACATGCAGCGCTCCACGCTCAGCAACACGCTGCCACACAAGCCTTTTGTTTGGCCTTAACAAAATACTGCACCGATTGCCCCCCCCCCCCTTCCAGTTAGACTGAGATGATATACCTCTGCCTCACCTGAGACACATCATCACTCTCTATATTTAGACCCATACACACCTGTTCTCACCAGTTTCAACAATACAGATTTGTTGTCAATGACATGTCTTTCTTTTTCTGCTGTCAGACATTATCCTGGAGTCACAGCTTCTGTAGTCACCTGTGATGATAAAATGGTGCAGAATTGTTCAAGTCAGACTCCAGCTGGATTTATACATATTTTGGGTTTGTGAAGTCGTTTCCAACATTGTGTTCTATTACAGAAAAGGCTGTCATCTGAATGCTCGTTTTAGAATAGTTGTCCATTTTTTCTGAGCAATAATCCAGCTAGATTTGGATTTTTATACTGGTAATGCCCTTCATTGAATATGTTTTCCTTTGACATTGCCTTTCAGACAGCTTTGCAGTCGTTGAAAGCTAGGTGTATTTTAAAATTTCTGATGGCCACCAAGCTAGCAGTTTACCCCAGCTTCCAGTCTTTGTGCTAAGCTAGGCTAAAAACATCCTGGATCCATCTGTGTGCTGGATACTAAGAGATGAAACTGCTTTAGAAACATGTCCTCCTACCTAAATGACAGAAAAGGTTTGCTTTCCAATGACTCCCAAAACATTGAATAGGTAGTTTTCCAGTGACTCCAAAAATGATATATATAGGAGTACCGGACCTTCGTCGTCATGGTAACAACAACTACGCGTGGTTAACGTTGTGAATCAGTCGCAGTTTGGTTAGGTTTAGGCACCAAAACTACTTGGTTAAGTTTAGGGAAAGATCATAGTTTGGGTTAAAATAACTACGTTAGTTATGTAACCTAACTTACGTACGTAACTAAAGATACGTAAGTTAAAATAAGTCAACGCTGACTTTTGGTTTCACACGGGACACAAACAGCGGTCTCCCGGGTGAAAGTCCTGTGTTGTTCGCAGGCTAACAACAAACATAAATATGGGTCACAATAAGCTGCTTGCACAGATGGCCTTTACGGACGTATTTTTGGGAAAGACATTCTCTTTAGAAAGCATAACATTTCCCAAAATGTTGGACTGTTCCTTTAAGGAATACAAGTTTTAAAGTTATGCGTTAGTTCAAAGCCACAATTTCACAGTGACTTTCATTATTTTTTGTATGGCCATGGCTCAAATTGAATCTCCTCCCTCAACACTGTCTTCACATTAGCATGTTGTTGTGTATCGGCATCTTGGTAAGGGATCAGCTAATTATCCTGGCGGGCTTCTCTCTAAAACACCTCTTTGTTATGCTAATGTGCTCTCTGTGATAGCATCTCCATTCATAACCTTCTCCATGTGTACAGATAACCTGGAGGGGGGTGGAGTGGTATATGTAGGGCGTTGGGAGTTGTGGGGGTCGCAGGGGGTGTTGCAGCACGTCCTGCAGCTGTGCCTACGATGACGAGCCTGTCCTCAACCTGCCCTCAGCCAGACTAAACACAACATCCAACTTTACCTGCAGGGCTTCCTGCCTGCATTACCATCTGCAGTTCCACTTGTCTTCTGACTTTGGCGAGTATGTGGTGCTGTTTTGGGATCTCAGGGGCACATCTCTGCATTGCAAGCTCTAGTTAAAGCCGCGGTGGCTCTCTGTTGAAGTGCGATTGGTAGGCTGGCTGCTCGCTGATGTGCACTGGCCTGACTGAATGCACTGAACCAGGTTTTTGTGCCCATAGCAGTTCTGAGGGAGTCATGCTTGGTCTTTCTGGGCCACATGGAAACTAGGTCACTGTGCTGGGCTGTCAGTCGTGTCTCTTTCGTGTGTGTGTGTGTGTGTGTGTGTACAATAAAACTGTAAAATAGGGCTTTTACATAAGGATGGGATGGGTTCCACAGATATGCAATATTGCTGTTGCAGAGATTCTCTCAAACTGCAGCACAACCGCCCCCCTCATCACCCCCCACCCCCTCCCTGCGATGTCACACTGGGAGAGAGCGAGCTAGAAAGAAACGGGGTGAGAGAGAGAGAGATGAAATTCTCATCCTTGGTTCAGATCCCTAAGAACGCTTGGGAAGGCAGGATCTTATTATCACAGCAAATTTGCAATGTGCAGAGTGGAGGAGATTAGATGCGTCTTTCCTTTTGAAGTGTATTTTCCAACCATTGTGCGATGGCAAATTCCATCAAGTGTTGGAGGGAGCCGTGATAAGAGGCACGGGTTATGAATGCTGCGGCATTAAAAGCCATCATTTGAGCAATAAGATGAAACACTCTCAAACTCCGCTAAATGAAAAATATTGCCTCTCATTCTAGCACTGTCATTCATAACTCGGTTGTGGAAAAGCCACAGATACTAAAATAACAAGGTGCATTGGATGGCTTGAATGCATATGTCAAAATGTGTGGAATATGGATTACACTTGATGTAAACGACGGGGTATTGGCCTATGAATAGGGGACTCCAATTTATTTTTCTCTCCTCCTTTTTAATATTTGTTCTCCCAATCAGCAGCATTCAATTCAGCTCTGAATGAAATTATGCTGTATTAGATTGTTGAAGTAATTTCTCTTATACAAATTCTCATCTACAGAAATAAAGAAAAGAAAAGAAAAGAGCTGTACTGATTATTAAAACAGGGTTGTTTTTCAGAGAAGTGAGTTAAAAACAACTGTAGAAGGGCTCAGATTTCCAGAGCAAACATGAAGGTGCTGCTGGACTTTGATCAGACCATCTCGGTCTGCCCTCCTCAGCTCTTTGACCTTCACTTTGAGTGCTAAGGCTTCTCAGGGGTTGGGTGTCAGGATGGGGCCAGCAGGGATATGTGAGGGTGAGCCCCTCCCCAAAGGGTTCCTCAGGGGCTGGAGAGCGGCAGGGTGGGAGGACATCCCAGGGGACCCAGCTGAGGAGTGACATCCCCGGCCTGTGCCTCAGATCCTATTGCAGCTTCAGACCAAACACAAACAGTGCAGAGCTGCTGGGGGTGTCTCAACACGCCGGGACACATACTGCTTCTACAGTTGGTCTACTTTGTCCTATTCCTCTTTGACATCAAAGAACATTGTGGTCTAGGTGCGCAGTGCCAAAAATGCTTAATAAATCATTCATTAAATTATAATGATCCAGATTCCATTTTTTTCCCTTGAAATTTTCATTCTGTCTTTGGCTGCAAGTGCTCATTTGTATGGGGTTTTTAGCTGTATCTAGCAGCTACCCAGACTATATCACTACATGTACATACACTTGAGTCATGTGGGTATTGTTGGCTTTCTGCAGTAATCTGATCCTTTCTATTGTTAGGGGTAGCTATTAGAAAAACATAGTCAACACAGCTAGATTTCTGCTGATTTCCTGGCCAGGTATATGCTTAACAGTGTTTCTTATAGGGCTGTCATGGGTGCATGTGAATGACAAATACTTCAGAAAAGAAGTATTGTTTTGACAGCCGTGTGGAGGGACTGCATCTTTGTATTCCTAATTCAGCTAATCACAAATGTGCTTTTTAAATTTTGTCTTGGTTGTCGTACTTTTGCATTGCGCTTTAGAAGATTACTGCTAATCTCATACATTTCCATTCCTGTAATGGTGATCCAACTATCCCATTAAAACTATAACCACTTGAGTGGCATTTATTTTGACAGAGTTCTCTTTAAACCTAAGCTTCTTATCATGTCCACCCACCAAAAAAGTGTTTGGCGTTTTGTGTGAGTGTTTCAGCTATCCCAACAACTCTACAAAAATGACAGGCATTGCATGTTTCTGTACAATACACAACAATCAAATAATTGCTACTTTTGTGCCAGGCAAAACAATTAACATTCCCATATTGACTAGCAGCCACATTTAGCTATCATAACCTGAGCAGATGATATATTATTACATCGCTGGTCATGGCATAAAGTCACAAAACACTTGCAAGCGAATTTAATATAATAGACTGTGGCCGCTGATAGCACCATGAATTGCGCATCACTTGCAACCGCTATCTTCACCGTCTCAAGGTCCGATTCACAAAAGATACTGCGCTAATGATATGACGGCGCAAACACGCCCATAAAGTTTTGCAGCTTTGCAATTTGCCCTTGTTTTGCGTCTGATTGCAATTATCCATGTGGCAAAGTCGGCTGTAAATGGTGGCTTTGCGTCAAGAACACAGTAGGCAGGACAGTGGCAGAAAGGAGAAAACTGAAATATTCAGACCGCGAGCTACAATCACTACTGCCATGATTACTGGAAAATCTGGGCATGACACCCCTTATAAATGTTACTTCAGTTACCACCAACTCTCTGAAGATGCTTATAGTTTTCACTACGGGTGGCTATTAGCGCTGGAGTTGTGAACTGGACTTTTCACCTAGATGCTATTTGCTTAGCAGCGCAGTTAGGGGTGCATTTCATCCTTTGTGTGTGCTTTGAGTATTACACTTTCCTTTTTTTGGTCTTATTTGTGCAGGTTTAGCGCTCGCAAAAGCTGCACAATCCTTTTGTGAATTTATCCCTTAGTAGTCAAATGCCCTTATGGTCCCATTGGGGATCTAGCAGACATCTGCTACTAGGTTGGACCTGTATATTTCCTTTACAGCATTTACATGCTCACAACTTTGACCATTTCTTGTGTCCAAGAATGACAAATCATTCCTAGACACAGTATAACAAGGGTGAAATGTAAGCTACATTAGCTATAAGTTACCGTAGCTTGGTGAGGATTGGTAGCAAAATCTGTTTTGCCCTCTGTGTCATGTAGGCTACATTGCTACATTCACAAAGAAATTGCACTTGTTAGTAAAATGTTAGTAGAAGCCAACAGAAGCTTGTTTAGCATCAACTTTGAACCACAACATGTCAACGTTAGTTTCTTTTTGTAAGTATGCTGTGTGTCTAGAGATTGTACTGTCAAAATGATTTTTGGTCAGTTTTATCTGTGAATTCTGACTTCCCCAGCAAACATTTTTCTCCTTTGTCTCTGCTAAAGCAAAGCGTTACATTGTTCCTTTGCTTACCTTGTAGCTGCAGTGACCAAACGTTGATGGAATGTCAGAAGGCATGTTGTTTGGGAGTATAAAACTGTGACACACAAAGTGGAACTGCTGTCTCTCAGAACTTTGTGCAACATTTTTAAAGGCATGAGCAGGGCCAAACAATCCTTACTTCTAGATAATATATTTCATTGATTACCTGGTCACGTGCAAACACTCTATTGTATGTGTTTTGACTGGCATTCAGCACTGGCCTTCATCAAAATAATTGGATTTTAAGAGGAGACTTAGTATGTTGGTCTGCCTTGCGTGGCTGGAATCGAAGACTCCAACAAGAGAGGAGGCTGTCGATAAGACGGTGATTAGTTCTTGAGTCAAATACTTTCTCCGATGCTCCCCACATGCTGCTGGTGAAATACTGAGTTGGTTTTTGGGGAAGCCTTCTCACCGAGCATGACTAGGGGTATTTTTAGACTACAGTCTCTAAGTGGAGGTCTGAGAAACAGCACTTATGGGGGGCACTCCCTTTTCACCGCTGTTCCCCAACCCTTCCCCTTTTCCTCGTTTCTCTTTCCCTTTTTAATCTGTCTCCAGATTGGCTTGCAAAACCCTTCAAGGATTGCTTAAAGTTTATCTCGGAGGATAAATGTAAAAATGGTGTTTTGTGTTTCCTCAGTCATGTGGTGCGTAAATACTGTGTCTGCATCATTAAAGGCTTCATGAACTGTTTTAAATATGAAGGCTTAATGTCTCCACGCTGACAGCTAACTGATTCCTCCCAGGTGTTTCCATCTCTGCTTCCATATTTGTTCATATGGAAGCATCGCTCCATCCTTCTGTTTTCCTGTTGAAGTGGAACTATAGCAGAGCTGTATGCACATTCACAAGGGCCCCCACAGAATAATTCATTTGATGCTTTGATACGTGATAATGGACCCAGTAAGGTATAATTCATATGCCCCAGATCTCTTTAGAGAGTCTATGGCTTCCACAAAGTGTCCCACTACCTCCCTGAGTACCCCCCTCTTTCAAGACTCTCGTCTGGTTGAAGGGGGACCATTTATTATTTAAATCCCTCCATAATTCATCCATTCCCCACCAATACACCCCCCCTTGCTCGTTCCTCATCTAGTGCAAATTAGCATGAGCTCTGTGTCTGTAGGTCTGAAAACAGAACAGAGAAAGTAGGCAAGCAGAAAGAGATAGCAGCAGCTCAGTCCAACGGAGACGGCTCAGTGCTCGTTCCTGCCGTCCTCCCTGTGATGTGATGCTGTGTGACATATTGAGTCTAATTTGTAGCCTAAAGAACCAAACAGCTGTGGCCTATTTTGTTTAGCTGTTGTTCGGGTGATGTCACCATTTCTGCCTCGTAAGACTGCCTCGCTCTCGGCGTGAGGATGTCAGGAGCATTTTGCTAAGCTGCTGATGAGCAGGGCAGGGGTTGTGCAGCCTTTAGATTAATCGGATAAGTCAACCGAGGCTGTTATATGCAGTTTTTAAGACATCTATTAACCAGTGTTAAATATTCACACATACCCTTCTGCTATATTTGACATGACTTATTCTTTATATAATGAATAATGGTTTAACAGGCATTGTATGATGATGTTTTGGGGGGTGGAGTTAGTACTACATTGTCTTAATTGTAGAAGAATTACTATTGCCGTTGGTATTTTAAAGGGTTGGCCTACCCAAATTATAAAAGCACATATTGTCTCACTTACCCCAGTGGTATCTAGCCATGCAGATAGGTTTTATTTGCCTTGGTGATGAGATGGGTTTTCAACAAAGAAGTGACTGGGACTTTGTTTCTGGAAAAAAATTATGCTATTGAATTTTTAAAAAGTAAATTTTCAATGCCAGAGAGGCAGTTCCATTCACTTCCATTTTATTGGTGTGGAGGCAGACATCTCAGAGACAGGTACCTCATAACTATGGTAGGTGAAACTTAAACAAAACAAAACACAATGAAAAAAATCTAGCTTTTTTCTTTTGGGAGCAAACTCCATCTGCTGATGAGGACAGTGAAATGTGGTTGAAAGCTCTGGAAAAGCCTATTAAGTGACCTTGAGTTCATATTTTTTGTTAGTAGTGTTTCCAAGGTCAAAAATGAACTTTTTTACATACATTTTGTTGGTTGAGCAATATGCACATTTGTGTGAGTGCACTTGCTCACAGGCACGTACGTACACACACACACACACACACACACACACACACACACACACACACACACGAGCTTGATTGTGCAGGACGGTTGCTCCATTTCTTTATGCAATATGTATTTGCTAATAAGCTGCCCAAAACAGGACTTGTATTATGTGGATATTTTATTTAAAGTTATATTTCTCATTTAATTCTCATTTGTGACATTTGTTTTTATTAATTAAAATTAAATTAATTGAGTTTGACATTGGTTGGGCCATGTCCCATCCCGTCACCCAAATCTACGCCCATGAATTTGGGTGAACTGAATCTTATTAGTTGTGACTCAGGAACACTGTAGACAATCCAACGTACACGCTCCTTTTCCAGATAAGACTTCCAAAGTACAAACAAATAATCGGATATTTGTAAAAGTTGATATTGCAGAATTTTGTAAATGAACTCTGGAACCACCTACCTGACACTGACTTGCCTGCACCACAGTTAAACCCTGCACTGGGTTCAGTATGCATCCCTGTTCCTTCCTGCAGTACAGGCCTGAGCATGTCAGGCCAAGTGCCTCGACTTGGCACACAGACATAACATTACCAGTGAAGGCTAGGATGTCACTGCTTAAATATGTCCTGACATTCCATCTCTGTTGATCATGTGTATTGATAAGAGTTTTGTTTTCTGTTCCCACAGATGCAATCAATGAAAGTAATCTGGGTAAGTGGAATACTCTGAGTTTTGATCATATGAAGTGCTGTTTGATGGAGGTTATCTGTTGAGATAACAACCAAATCATCAATAGATTGATATGCTGTAGTGTGATGTTTTCCTGCTACTACCAGCATCAATGCTAAGCTGCTACTACTGCTACTAATAGTGGTGTAGTCTAGGAAGCATAGCTTGGTAATTTTCTTTCAGTCTTCGTGTTTTCTTTTTTTAAATGACCAAATTGGTCTTATTTTCCATTTTAAGTTAATGTACATAAAAACATGCAAGGTGATGAACCTTGCAGATACTCTGAATAATGATTGTCTAAGAAAGTTGTCCCGAAATTGTAGTTCATTCTGTTCCACACTTTGGCATCGTTATCTGCCCAGTGACACATTTACCGGATTGTGCTCCCTCTCCTTCGTTAGCTTGGTTGGTCTTCGTGACACTTTGTGACATTAGCTCGGTTCTGCTGCAGACTGCTGACTCACCCACCTGCTCTGTGGACCTTTCATGCTGGTTGGCAGGCTCATTTTCCTGGGATACAGGACATTTATTAACATACTCAATGCCGATATCTGTCATTTGTTATTCTTGACTTATTACATTACATATTATGATATTATATTGTGAATTTTAATAAAGTATCACAGATTGTTTTGTTGTGGGCACATAGAAAATCCTTGCGTGTCACGTTCAGTGATGGAAGAAGTATTTAGATCCTCTACTGAGGTAAATGTAGCAGTATATCATTGGAAAACACTGTTTATTAAAAGCAGAAGTTCTACATTCATAATTATACAGAAGAAAGTATTATCAGTAAAATATAAAAAAAAAAAAAAAAAAAGAAGTACTGAAGAAATGCCCCTTTCAGAGAGTTATGTTATATTGACACATCAACATGTAAATAGCTGGTTGAAGTGAAACAGATAAATGATAAATTCTGATCACATGCTTCTTGCAAAGAGGAGTCTTGATGTTCAAAGTAACTACTAACTATAGCTGTTAAATATATGTAGTGGAGTAAAAAGTACAATATATATTTTTGCCTAAAATGTAGTGCAGTAAAGTATCTAGTATTTCATCAATAAATTTGGCTATTTTGCTCTCTGACTGTGCTAGTTGTTTGCGATCAAGCATGTTTTGTGTTGCAAGTAGATTAGTGGCAAGAGCGAAATAGATGTGTTGCCAATGGTGAGCTAAAGGGCAGTAATGGATAAAGCAAAGCAAAAATGTAGCTTCAGGTCTTGGGTTTGAAGCTCAAATTTGGCATGACCAGTTGGGTTCAGTCTGGTCGGGTCTTAAAGATGTGAGTATAGGCTGAGTCTCAGTTTTAGGCCCGTGCAGAACTCTAGCACCACTATGAAAACCTTTTTATTTAGTGGTTTTCATGAAAAAGGAAATGCATGGTAAAATAAATGCTATTCTATCCAACATCCACTAGAGCAGAGGGATCTGGTTTAAAAAAGTGAAGTCACAACCCAGTTCCCAGACAGGTAGGTATGGGCCTGTACTGATTATAATGTATGATTAACACAGTGATACAGGCTGTGGGCTACAGCATGGAGGCTTGTCACATTCCTGAGTTTCACCTACTGCAGGGAGGAATGTTCCTGGATAAACCTGCCTCAGTGCTGTTTCCCAATAATTCTCAGTGTTTGCTTTAATCCGCTTGAAGTGTAAGATGAGTGGGGTTTACTGCATTAGGAAATTTCACACACTGTCAGGTATGCGGTGAAATTATACTGATGCTCATGTACAGCACATTACTCGCAGAGGGAAAATATATGGGTGTTTTATGTTATGGTTGCTTTATAGTGGAAACTTTAAGGTAATATGCGACATGTTACCTGATAAGTTCTTTTTTAATTTTTTTTTTTTGATACCTTCAATTGGCCATTACTATAACACCATATTGAATTTTCATATAACACCATATAACTGGCTTGAGAAGGCTTTTAAATTTGCTGTTTAATACCAAATTTGCATTTACCATAAATAGGAGTCAAATGACAAAGGGTTTTCTTTTAGTAATTACAAGTAGGTTATGGGATGTCTGTGGCAGCAAATCCACAGATGTTGGCAGTTCAAAGCCATAAAACGTGTAGTAGCATAACGTGGAGCATGCAGGGTTGAAGGGACAGGGACCTTTCAGAGCAGCAGGTACAATATCATTTTCAGCCTCCTCTGTGCAAGAGGCAGGTCACCTGCAAAGAAGATCTGGCATCTGTATTGTAGGGAGCAGCATCACACAATGTAGCAGTAAAGCCTGCAGGATGTACAGTTATATTGCATTTACATTTTCATCTGGTACAATTAGTTTATCAATTGAAAGAAAATTAATCTGCAACTATTTTGATAATTGATCAGTTGTTCAAGTCATTTTCCACGAACAAATGCCAAAAATGAGAGGTTTTCAGGTTCTCAAATGTGACAGTTTACTTCTTTCCTTCCTGCTTTCTTGCCCAATTGAATTGGGTTTTGGAATCTTGGTGAGATAAACAAGACATTTAATGACATCACCTTTAGCTGTAGGATAGTGTAATGGGAATTTTCACTGATGTTTTATAGACCAAACAATTACAGTGAAACCATGTCCTGAACAGCAGTCACTGTGGCCGCAAGTGTCACTTATGGAATAATGGCACATTCAATTTCCATTTATTTTTGGTAGTGTAATAGTAGCACAAGTGTGGAGAGGAGTCAGTGAACTGACTCAGTAATGTCAGTTACACAGCAATAGTTATCTAAAATTAGCTAACATTAGCCACCAAAAGCTACTGGTCATACCAGACCAACTAAGGCTGTAGCAGCAAAACCCCTGAGTGTATTGAATTGAATAAGGGTATGATTGTTTTGTTTTTTTCTTTTCATTTGGAAGAGTAAGATTGTGTTGTTTCTTCTTTCAAAAGCTACATTTTCTCGCTTTAATTGATTTAAGAATAATCTGCAGATTAATCAATAATGAAAGTAAATGTTGGTTGCCGACACAGAATTTACTGCCATCATTGTTTTAATGTTAAATGTCCCAAATCACCTGCAGACAGACAAATCAAGAAATCTGAACATGTTTAATAGAGTTGGTTGGAAAAAACATATGCTGCCACGCTCATTACACTTAATTTTGAAGTAGCAGCAGGGAGGTCAAATACTCTTGAATCTTGCCATTGCTGTTTGGCATGTAAAAACAGCAATGTGCACTTTATTAAAATTAAAACCTGTGAAATGATTTCCGGTACAATTTCTCCTCATGTCACAACCTGGATGGCATTCCTTTTACCTGAAACGTGCCCCTCCTAAAGTTGAGGTAAGACAGAGCCAGTCAGTTACCTCTTTGTCTCCACACCGAAACCAGTGCGACTGGCCTCTCCTAGTGTCCCTGCCTCCCTGATTAGAGGTCTCCTCAGGGCGTAATGACAGAATTGTGTTCCTGTCAGTTCCTGCTGCTCAGAGTGGGCTAATAGTCATGTTAGCCCACGCAGCATGTCATTAGCTCTCCACCCGTAGCCCAATGAGGGGCAAGTCTGTCATTTCGAGGCTAAATCACAGGGCAGGCAGGCCGGAGATCACAGTCACACCGGTGCTCTGAAGCTCCAGTGTTTCCGCCCACCCTTCCTCGTCGCACTTAATATGCACCGACTTACACATACTGTATTAACACGGAGGAATTACTGCGACATGGGCTAGAGGAGGCAAATGGAAGTCAAAGAGGGGCCCTTTGATCGGCCGCTGATACAGAGATCTTTCCATCAAAATCGTAATTTGAAACACACTGCTCATTTCTGACTGTGATGGGATGATTCATGGTTATCACTCGGATGATTAGCAGGCTCGCGTAGCATCTATCAGAGCTCGGGCTAATCTGCTTTGATTATTAGCCTCTAAGCCTTCCTTCCATGCTGGGCTTGTCGAGCACAGAGTGATGAGAAATTACACTTGTGCTCATATTTGTATTAATCTATCTGTGCTTACTTGTCAAACTGATAATTGCGTCGCCCATACAGTTCACCCCCTCAAGAATGTATTTGCTGCGTTTTTTTCTAGCCCCACATGTGCAAAAATTACTTCACACTTGTGTGTAGCATTACAGTGCATTAATTGTTGCAGTGTAAATACTTAGTTTAATAATCAAGTTATTTCCTGTAAATCCACAGTTCACATATCTCTTACATTTGTTTAGACTGGTTTATAAGGGTCTGTAATCTCACTTAAAATCCTAAATCAAAGGTAAGTATGTTAAGCTAACCTTCAAAGTAATTATCCGTGCTACATGTTTCAAACCCCCAAAACTATTAGATGAAACAGACAGATTATCAGTCTGGACACAGCGACAACAGCTACAAGTAGAAATCTCCTCTCCAACTGGGTTAGATTAGTTTCAGGTGTTCAGTTTCTCACCCTGAGGGGTGCCAGCCTGGCCTGGCTCTTTTACTTTGTGTTGTTCTACCCAACGTCAGCAGCAATGCACCCACCATTAAATCTAAAATACGTCTGTGACTTCAATTCATATGCTGATGATGAAAATGCAACACAAGACTTAAAGTGAGATTGGAATACAGTAACTACTGGACAGGGCTTGGCATGAAAATCAGCAGCCTGTATGAAGCATCTGTTACATGGTATGCATGCCATATCGGAAAGATTTTACCCTGTTTCTCCACACAATAAAAACTTCTGCACATTTTACAGCTTATTGGTCACAGTGGGCTTTTAATATCAACCACAACTTGCCCCGCGGCTGAAACTTCATGGGAAATAAGCTGAGTACGATATATTTAACAAATTTTCCGGCCTGTGGCTCCATAAGTAGATAAGAAGTAGTGGATCCGTTTTTGAGCCACGTGAGCCAGATCTTAGCAAAGCTGTGGGTCGATCCTTGAGTCAGGGGGACAAGCTGATAATTATGAGCGAGCGTGACCGTGTTATACAATACATGCGTATCTTTACTCAGCGCCATGACCTTCTCCGCTGAGATTTGCGTCCGCCTAACTTTGCCCTTTTAGTGGGGCATGTTGTGTAAGTGAAGGGGCACGACGTGAATAACATTGGTATTTGCGCAACAGCCTGTGCTGAGTGTGGAGCTAACTGGAGCAGGAGAATGGCGCTGTTCGGCGAGGTTCACGGCTGTTATTCCTACAGGCCATGAGCGTGAAAGGAGCTAATGCCATCTGACAGTTCTGGAGCAAGAAGAGGAGGGCTGGACAGAAAAGGAGGAGAGGGGGGGGGGGGTGTAAAGAGATAGAGTGGGATGGAGAGGGGGTGGGGGTGGGAGTATATGAGGGGGGGTGTTGGATGAGAACGAAATAGGGGATGAGCTAGATATGGACAAAGCAGGGATGAGGGATATGGGAGGGGAAGGGCTAAAGAGGCGATACTGTAGGGACCTCTATTGTTACCCGCTGTAGAAAATGGCCTCTGAGAGCCATCGCTTTTTATCAGTGTGACATATTCAAAGTTCAAATATTCCAACATTTTCTCCAAATACACAGATCAAGTCCGGACCTCAAAGCAGGAGCCAAAGGTTGGCGATCTTTTTAGTCTTGGATATCCTATCAAAAACTTATCCGAGTGCAGACATTCAGACTCCCCTGTGTGTTCGCACTGTGGGACAGATTCACTCACGGCTGCCATTTTGAAAATCTGCCTTTGAGGGAATTCCAGAAATACTCTCTAAAAGCATCACACACACATTTCCGTCCAGTGTTTCTCCCGAGATTTGGAGGAGCGCGGGCATGTTGATATAAGAACATTTCCATTTTGTGTCTCCGACTCGTAAAATGAGTTGTATACTTTAACGCTGACAGACAGACAAAAGATAGGAAAAGGAGGAGTGGCAGTGAAGAGATAGACGGCAGACAGATGGAGGGAAGAGGGAGTGGGAAGTGAGGTTGGATCCCACTGTAATTTGACAGGCTCCAGTCCCACTCAGGCTTCAGCAGCAGCTCTCTTGAAGGAGGCGTAGCAGACACCCTGCTGCCAACCTAACCTGTCATTACCCACATGGCAGAAAGACACGGAGATTCTGCGGCTTGTTGTCTCATCCTCCTTTTAAACTGCACAATCGGAGGTGTGTGAGATTTATTGTGGCTTCATGGCATGTGCAGAGAAAATTGTCCAAAGATCTGATGACTTTATTACACATCGACACATGGAAAGTATGAAAATTTGCAAATGTATAACCCGGCGTGAGAAGTCGCACTAAAGTACGCCTAACACAAAATCCTTTGACAATTATATCTAACACAAGATTTCATTTTAGATATTATGTCATGCTTTTCATGTTATATTTTACATTTATTGTCCACACATCGTCCATCCTTAAATAGTACAAAAATACAGACGATGCTCAATAGTGTTTTCATTTACAAGTAGTAGCCAATAACTTTAGCTCATGTGAGGATTATTTCTAGTATTAAACAATGAATTGTTTATTATGACCGGCCTCATTGGCTCAAGCATTAGTGATGGGAATTACGGCTCAAAAGAACAGCTCATCGTTCTTTTTTCTTTTTTCTAAGGGGACGGGGGTTACTAGGTTTATCTGCAAAACAATCACTAATGATAGGGTAAGATTTGGATCAGATTCAAACTTGGACATCCCACCAATGTAATTTCATTTCTCGTGTGTGGACTAGGTTTAGCAGCACATGACTTTGCCAGACCTAATGTCAATGATCTGCATTGTAAACATTACACAAGATGATGCCATATCCCTCTGCTTTGTCAGTGAATTTACTACTTTGAATTCACCCTCTGAATGAAAAGTATTATATAGATAGAGTTGCCTTGCCTTGAATGCAGTTCATGCAACAATGTGACTGGCTTCCTTAACGTAAAGGGGAGTGGATTTAGGGCAGGCTGTGAAGTTCGGGCACAACAATAAAAAGAACGGTTCTCTCCAGGTAGGACTGGGTTCCCTTCGTTCGTACCAAAGAGCTGTTGAAAAGAATCGAATCATTCGCTTATCAGTAACTGTTAGCATTGAATTCAAGTGAGACAGAGAGCGGAAAACCCTTTCAGAGGCTTTTCCTTAGCAGCACTACTAAACCTCCATCAGGTGCTGTATGTAGAGGCTACATGTCAGTTGGGTAAATGAGGTTTGGGGTGGGGTCTCTGCTGTGACGCTACCTCTAAAACCTGATTGTGGTGGTTTTTGTTTGGACCTGCCTGCATTTGTTTGATCTAATGTGAGGAGTTTCAATCATCTTTTGAATAACTGTACAGCTAGTCTTACAAACATTTGGCACGGAGCTAGACTTTTCTTACAAGACAATGAGAGCCATGATCATTTCCTGTCTCCAAAACGTCGACGTATAATGTTTTGTAACAAAAGCCATACTTTGGTTTTTTGAGAGCTGGAGCAAAATCTGTAGTTTGATCCAGAATAGCCAGCCACCAGAGGAAGAGAAACCACTTCTGTTAGCAGAAACCAAATAACATCAAAGGTGGTGTTGGTTGTTTGGCAGCAGATGAGACGATTAGGAATGAGAGCCCCCCTCGGCACCCTCCATCATTAAAGCTTCTGGCCCACATCTATAGATTATAATGGCTGCTCTGCTGCCTCTCAGGTCGCACGTTGCTCTGCTTTAATCAGCCTGGTGGTATTTGTGAGAGAACAAGTCAGCTCATGCTGCTGACTTGTCTGGCTCTTTGACTGCTGACAGAAGGCTCACAGGGGCTCCATGTCTGTGTGATGCTGCCCTCTGGTGGGGAAGTGTGGTGCTACCATAGCTCATAAACACCCATCACTACCACCACCTTCTTATCATGTGATGGTGCTGCATTAATCACAGAAAGGAATAAGTGAATTGTATGAAATTATGGCTTAAAATTCTAACTTGTGACTTAATGATTGTCTTCTATAGGTTTTGTAGTTTTTACCATCTGCAAGCTGAGATAAAAATATGTTTGTCTACTTTCTTTCCCACTGGACTTGAATGCAGCGCAAGATCTTAGTTATTAACTATCGGCATTAAGCTGGTATTAAACACTTCATGCACTTCATGCACAGATTTCAATATTTTTTTATTCTTTGATATCCGGTAATATTATTCTCCCATCACAAAATCAATGCCAATAAAACCTTTTGTTAGAAGGGAGCAAAACAGGCAGCTGCCCCATGGCTCCAGACCCTTAGGGGGCCTGAAGGCTCCATGTTCACTGTGTGGCAATATAAACTTAAAATGGTAAGGGCCTGAAGGCGACACCTAAATGATCTTGAGGCCCCAGCTAATCTAGTTAAGGACTTAATTATTTAAGTTTATATCGTGCTTACATGGTGCATAATCCCTAAATACATTTTTGCGTGGTTAAATGAACACACACTATTTATGGATTATTAACTAATACATGCTAAATGCACAGCGAGTAGGAGAATCTGACGACTCAATGAGGACCCAGAACTAGTTTTTGCCTTTGGGCTCCATATAGCTGCTTAATCCAGCCCTGCTTTTAGACAACATACTTATAAAGTCTTTGATATTTTTCTTTTTATGTTTTTTCCTTTTTCTGTTTTATGTATTTTGTAATGTGAAAACATACATTTGGGTTAGTAGTGTAAAAACTGTAGTGTATATAAAAGTACTGTGAAGTCTTTTGTGCAGCATGTCTGTTGTGTAAGACTCATGTTTTATTCTTCAGCAAGATTTCAGCATGTAATAGATGACAGAGTCATCCAGTTTTAGGTCCGTTTTTTTTCAGTCAAACAGGATGTTGCTGCTGTAGCACTGTAACGGTGAGGTCAGTATTGAGCAATGCTTGAAAGCCACTGTGAAAAACTGTAAGGCAGCAGGTGCCCCTCCTCTTCTCCTCAGGCTTGTGACAAAGGCATGGTTTAACCTTTGACCTCCCCTTATGCTGACTTGGCCCACTGTTCTCACCGCGTCAGAATCTGACTCAGGTTAGGTCACTTCCAGGAACATTCATTTCTTTATTTCTGTCATTTTTATTCAAAAATAAAGTCGTACAAGTGCGGAAACAATTAGTTGACAGGAAATCAGAAAATTAATTGACAGTTTTATACTTTTTTTTTTTCAATCAAGCTTTTTTGTTTCATATTAAATAAATAAAAATTAAAATCTTATGGGGTTTTGCATAATTGATAAGATTAAGTAAGTGGTTTGAAGCCCTCACTTTAGGCTGTAGGATCTTTCGATCAGCATTTGCCATTCAATTTTGAGGGGTTTTTTTGGACAAAACAATTAATCAAATGAAATAATTCATAGATACCATATCCACTTAAAATAATTAGGTGGATTTTATGAGTGTTAAAATGTAATCTTTCTCCAGTAGAATATATCAATTTGATCTCTTTATGTTTGCATGTTATTTGTTAAATCATTTACTTGGTAAATGGTATGGTATGTTTTAGTCCTGTGTAAGTTTAGTGAATGGTTGGCATATTGATGTAACAGCTCATCCACATTTCTACAATGTGAAATGTGTGAGCCAACTGCAAAAAACAGCAAAGCACAAAGGTGTTTAAAGACATGCCAGGAAATCTGGAACAACCTAGACAGAGAAATAAGATGAGAAAGGGTGAGGAGGTTGTTTTCTTTAACAAGGTAGGAACCTTAAAATAGCAGACAGAGGAGAGATGGGGATCACTGATGTTGGATATTTTCTGCTTCTACAAGCGTCTGATATCATGTCGACGTCAGGGTATTGTCCCTCACACTCAACTTTTTTACTTAAATTCAACAATCATACAGAGAGAAATCCAATTTCTCCACAAAGTGCAATGCAGAAACAAGACATGTTTTTCAGGAAGGGGTGAAAGGAATTCTGGGAGATCAGTCGCTGAAGAGGTAGTGGATTAGGCAGGTTGAAGGAGGGTTAGGGTTAAAAACAATAACACTTCATCCCAGAATAACTGGAGTGCAGTGAACGTCACAGACTGGTGAGATGTGAGGGTGGAAGAGGATGCGGGGGGTGATGTTTGTTTCCTTTAACATCTGCATTGAATACTGTATGTTAGTGACATAGGCCTTTTGACTTGTCATATTAGAAAAAGTAATGTTACTAATAATATTAGCGATGTCCCAGTAAGTCATGACAGTGTTACCGTGAGCCAGCATGCACAACACCAGGAATTCAGCCATCATTCATTTTTTAAATGGATTTTTTTAGATGGATTTATCAACTGGACTTTCCGGATTGAATTCCATGTCTCACTGATACCTAAAGCAATGCGCCCCCACCAACGCAGCCCCTTGCATTGTTTTAACTCAATTCTGATGTCGGCCTGATCCCCCACAGTCATTTGAATGCTTTAAACTTAAATTACAGACAAGAGATCAGAATTCATCTTAACTCTCAGTAAAGAAGCATATTTCCCAAAATGCCAAATGAATCACTTCATGGTGACTTAGAGGTGACTGGATACATACATGATGCACAGAAGGCGACAGGTGGGGTGTAGGTGGTCAACAAGTTTCCCCCCGGGGTCCCCCTAGCTGGTTGATCTGGCCCTTTTCAGCAAAACCCTTTACATACAGTATGTTAGCAAACAGGAATTAAATGAGAGTTCTTTACTCTGCTTAGACTGTATGATAGGCAACAGGTTTTGATATCATTCTGACAAATACATGGTGAAATTGATGACTGGGTTTAGAAGAGAAGGTGAGCATCATCAGTTAAGGTTGCTACTGCAAAATAAGTTTCATCATTGATTGTGAGAAACTGAAAACACTCTTTGACACATAGATTCTCAGACATTAACACCAAAGTCTTTCTATTTATCAGACTGAAGTGACTGGAAACAGAAGAGTAGAATATATTGATAATTCCTCCCTGTCCGAACAATTAAAAGCATGATGAATGGTTATTGAGGATGGCTCGTGTGAGTGGCTGTTTCAGTGGTCATTAACTCCAAGATGGTGACCGGGTCACCTCGGTTTTATGTGCCCTTTGGAAGTTCAGGCAGAGAACAGCTGCATTGATCTGCTGGCCATCAGGGCTCCAAAAAGCAAATGCATGCGGGGAATGTAAACGTGGATCATTGTAAATCTAATCTGCAGGAGTGGACACAACCCGAAGCGCTGAGGTCAGCTCCCGATCACCTCGAGCAAACAGAGCAGGCAGCCTCTGAGGTGACTCGTCACAAAGAGTCCTGACAGCAGAAAAGTCAGAGACCGACAGGACGTCATGTGAAGACAGTCCATGTACAGGAGCCTGTGAGCTGCTGAGCGCACAGCCACTGACACACTGACACAGGACTGGTAGTAGACAGTAAACAGACTCATTATTAGGATTAGATATAAAAATAACTATTCAGTTGATCTAATGGCTCCCAGCCTTTTTGGCTTGTGACCCCCTAAAACAGGGTTTTTATTGAATACATCTAGTAAGACACAAAGCACCGTTATTTAGTCTCTCTATTGTTGCACAAGTACAAAATAAATTTGCATTCGACTCATACTGAAATAAAAGTCTTCCTCAGAAAACCACGCACTTCATGTGGTCTCATTCATCAGTAACAGAAATCCGAATGTTTTGGCAGAGAAGTTAATTTTTCTGTGAGTGCTGCTCCTCCTATTCGGTTTTCTAAAGGACTCGTCATTAACAGCAACTTTCCTGTTAAGAGAACTTCTTGAAGGTGGTCTTGCTGGCCTTCAGGCAGGGTGATTTCAGGTTTTAGCTTACAGGCCGACACCCCCAAAGCTCTGGCAGAAAAAGAAAAGCAGGACCCCCATAGTATTTGAGGTAGACACCATTAACTCCTACCTGCATTTTAATAAAAGGTTAATGGGGGATTCCTCTCTCTCTGGCTCTGTTATATACATTATATTCAGTATAGGCAGCAGGTCTTGCAGTATGTTTTATCTGCAGAGGAATGGTGACGGTCTGGAAGTGCTTTGGAAAAGCTTATGATCCAAGAAACACTGATTGTTCTTCTTTGATACTCAAAGATGCTTGCTTTGGGGAGTCAGAATGTATGTATGTATATTTGGAGGAGAACAAGAGCAGTGCTGCCTATTCCTGTTTTTCTTGAAGCTCTTTGTCTGAAGAGTGGAGAGGTTTGGCCTGTGTGACAGTGTGCAGAGTGGGGGGGGGGGGAGCTCAAACAAAAGAAATGCCCTTTGTTACTCTAATGTTTAGGGAAATGCAGGAAAACAAGCCACAAAAACAGTTCATTCGAGCTGACGTGGAATCAAATTAGCATTTTAGCTAACAGCTTTGGCTGGTTTAAAAGGGCTTTTGCTGCATGTGTGTCAGGAGCAGGAAAGTCCAGAACACAAGAACAAACATACTGTATCAGGAACGCACAGGCTGCCTGAGGCTGATCTGAGAGCACATTTTCACTTTAAATGCACTTCTCATGTCTGAGAACAGCGTGTTTTTAGGAGTTGAAGTCTTTTAATGTTAGCGTCAAATGACAAACTCTAATGTGAAGTTTGTTAGTCAGTTTGACATTATTTCATCCTGTTTAAATCTCATTTGTGTTTAGTCTGGGCTGAGCGCTGTCTGTAATTCACATGAAACCACAGGAAACCTTTATCTCTTACTAGTTACAGAGGAAAGGGTGTAAATTAGAGCCCGAGCAGTATTGGATTTTTGAGGCTGAAGTCAATATCGATATATCAGCCAACATCCTTTTATTTTTTTTTAGATAAACACACAAGCTGAACAAGCATTTGTGGTAACAGTCTCTTAATTTTTTGTTATTAAAGAGTGACTGATGATTTGGATAATTCCCTGTTAAAAATGAACTTCCCAGTGCTCTCTGGTGGACAGACTCTTTCTAAATGACCTCAAGCATATTTTTTGCATCTCTGTATTGGCATTTCTGCAATGTCTTACTTTCCTGCCAACATATATGGCAATACCAATATTTAGATTTAGATTAGATTTTATTTCGAACATATAAAAAAAAATTTAAATATAAGTCCGAAAACAAAACAAGAATAACCGATAAAATTAACAGCAAAGATACAGCAAACTAACAATAAATGACATAAATAAATATTTGATGTCTGAAAAAGAGTAGGAAGGATTGAATACTTATCAAGTCCTACCCCCTTTTTATATTTTATCAATAAACTTTGTGTTAAACATGAATATATCTGTGATGTCAGTTGATAATACACACCATGCCAATTAGGGCTGGTGTCATTTGAAATGTTTCCATACTAGTGCTGATATGATACCTGATATATACCAAAAACCAACTTTTTTTGCAGCACATTACCATTAATGTTTTCTAAAACACATGCAACCATGCAAGAACTTTGCCACAATAAAATAGTCTAAATTGCCGAATTTGAATTTATTTTGTATTATTTGGGGGGCATTGTATGTCTTTATTAGACAAGGATAGAAGAGAAATGACAGGAAGTGAGGAGAGAGAGATGCAACAAAGGTCCTCGACAGGATTCTGACAAGGGACGATGTGATTGGTGGTCGCCATCTTATGGGGCAGATTACAAATCTGACCAGACATACTAACACAGTTTTTGATACTCTGTGCTATTGACATTCCCTTTTCAGTATCAAAATGTTTGAGGTACTGATGCCAGTATATCAGTTTGGACTCTAGTTCAAATGTAGTTTATGTCCATAATAAAATAGTATTACATTTTTGCCTGTTGTGCTGACTGCGTTTGCAATTACAGGCTCCCCAAAGGCCCTCAGATCAAGAGAACACCTGAGGAGAAGGAAACCTGCACTAACAAAACAACAGAAGAAAATCTCAAATGCATGTCAATGTTTTAATTCAAAGTTATTACTTATATATGATCAGATTATCAATAACTGACATGTGCCGTAATCAAATATGTTTTATATTCAACAAGAAGAGGAGGTCAAATGTGTCATTCTCAAGAGCCGATCCGATATGAAGTAGAAGTGGTATTTGCATTGTAGCACAGTAAGTGTCCGATGGGTGTACCAGCACTATGTCCTACACTATATCCCCCCAAGCCTCGGACCCAGGCTCAGGTAGCGCCTCTCGCCACATGACAGCAGATAACCAGCAGAGCGTCTGCACTGTTCTGGCTCCAGTTGACTTCAAGGTTAAAGGCAACATGGCTGATTATGCCGCTCATCTTCGCCGCATGGGAGGAAAGGTGTTGAGGTCAAGGGTGACATATGGCTGCCCTCCCCCCTCCTCCCTGCACAGCACAGGTTTGATTTCCTATTAGTATCGACAAGCAAGGTTATGCCGTTCGGACTGATAATCTATTGGTATGGAGCAAACATTCAGATTATTTATTGAAAACAAATTCTTATTCATTGCATTCAAATTAATGTCAAGGAAAAATTGTATTCTCCGCTGGGTTTCCTATCTCAGAATAACCTTTGAAAAATGTCTGTTAACCAGGAATGTAATGATAAATAAAAAAGCTATGATAAGTTAGAAGAAAATCTATCTAAAATGTATAAAGTAGGTTTAAGTCGGTTTACTCTACCATGTTCCTCAGCCATAAACTCTTGGTGAACTGCAAAGAATATTAATTCTCAAATCTGTATGTAAACACGCATCCAATTACAACACCTTGGCCAGCTCCTTCCTGTAAGCCCTGCCTTTGACACAGTGACATATGGTAGCAGACTCTTATGGTATTAGTGTAAAGTAAACTGGGAGACGGCAAGACTGCCTTCCTTTGATCACACCAACAGGTTACTTGTGTCCTCATATTTCTACCTGCTCACCAACATGCGTGGCGTGGCCGCTCGGCTCCTGTTTCTGTGAAGCCTCTCGAGCCCGGCGGCACGTCTTGCTCGTTTTCTTTTCGCCTGGATTCATTCCCAGGAGCCATCTCTCTCTTGTGTTGCATTTGAACGTGAAAAGCTTCTTATATGTGACTTAGTGTGGCTGGGTCATTAGCATTCACATGGGGGGTTGGGCCCTGGGGGTGGGGTGGGGTGCTGCTGCTGTGAGAGTGAACAAGTGGTATTAGTAGGGTGGAGCTGTGGAGAGGGTGGGCTGAGAGACTTGCTGGATGGTCAAGACAGGCTTGTCTACTGTAGTGTGAGTTGAGGAGCAGCAGGGGAAGAGGGCTGCTGGGTACACAGAGCATCAGGTTGGGCAGTAGAGTTTAGGGTGGGGCACACTGGTGAAATACTGGATGCTTCTCACTATGGTCCCCTAGCCAGGCCACTGGAGGGGATGAAGGAAGAGAACCCACTCGATGGTAAGATTTCTCTGTAGCTCTCACAGGTTTAACGCTGGCTACCACGGCACCAAGATATGGGCTGAAATGTGTCAGAAAATTTCCCACAAGGCGGATTTCAATTGGATGGCCATTCAGGTCACTGATGCAAGTAGGAAACAGGAGAAGGATTTCTAGAACCTTGTGTTTATAAGGGCTGGGTTTTGTTATGTTTTTTTCCCCCAATACTTTTGGCGATATGATACCGGAATTTCAGCGCCAATACATTTTGTTACCTTACTAAGGAAATGAAAAAAAAGTTCTCAATGTGTTAAAAGTTGTCTAAACGCAAACGGCTGCACAAGAACTTTGTCTAAATAGAATACAGTCTAAAATAGGAAAAATCTTGATTGACGTCAGGACCTATCTGATCATAGATTAAGTCAATTAGAATCTAACCAGACATTTGTGTATGCTGAAGACCATGAAGTCGGTCAGTACCAAAAAGGCATTGGGGTTTGATACCCAGCCCTAGTTTCTGTAAGATGCAGAGCCTCATACTTCACTCAGTTACTTTGATGGCTTTATATTCAGAATTATGGAGTGGTGTCGGAGTGAGTAAATGTATCTGTGGCCTGTCATTACCAGTTATTCTCTTTATTGGATAAATTATCACTTATTTTCTCAAAAGCACTAAAAGTATCGTCTTGACGTAGCTTAGTCTGTTTGACAAACAACAACAAAACCAAAGGGTATTCTTTTAACGGCAATATAAAGCAGGAAAATCCTGACACCAGAGAACCCATAACCAGCACTTTCCTTGACAATGTCTTTTCAATGCCATAATTGCTTCTTTAGATTTTTTTAATTTATTTATTTACATTTATTGAATCACTTATAGTAGGTAAATGGACACAAAACATGGCTATGGAGGGGGTGACATGCAATGAAATTCGCGGCCAGAATCGAACCAGGGACAGTGCAGTTATATATCAAATGCCATTTAAACCACTAGGCCACCAGAATTCTCAATTCATTTTCAGTTGACCCACTGAATAACTGATCATCAAAATAGTTTGGCAATATTATGAAATAAGTACAGTAAATTTATACCTTGCACTACATCATTTACATTCCTTTCAATATGTTAGCGTCGTGTAATGCTGGTAACCAAAGTCCATGAAACATCAGTGTGATTTAAGAGATCAAACAAAGTACTTTAAAATGTAAAGTTGCACTTAGTTAGTAATTGTTAGCAAGTGTTAGCAAATATCCTTGACTGGTCAGTATTTTCTGCTGGGGGAATGAAACATTGTGGGCGCCCATGTTGGACCAGGAGCACACACAGGTTTAGCTGGGAATATCTGACTTCCAACTTTGAATTTGAACGCAGCGTTAGTCCCATATGGAAGGATGTATAGGAGCAGAAAGTGGCTCCCCTTGGTCTCCATCTTATTGGCCCTCAGCTCCTTTGGCTTTCCACTGT
Source organism: Macquaria australasica (assembly GCA_005408345.1). Classification (NCBI taxonomy): domain Eukaryota; kingdom Metazoa; phylum Chordata; class Actinopteri; order Centrarchiformes; family Percichthyidae; genus Macquaria; species Macquaria australasica. Next base: position 135,270 of record SEMN01000517.1, on the reverse strand, counting down.
GCTCAGTTTGTAACCAGGCAAGCTGTGAAACTTTAGCTTTAACCTTCATCCCTGTTGCACTAAGAGCTTCAATTAGTTAATGTCTGTGTGTTTTGTCAGCTTGAATCTGTGTTTATGCTTGGACATGCACTTTGGTCCTCCTCAGAAGTGCCAGAGGCATGGTTGAGGGGAGGGGAGGCTAATTTAGGTGAGGGGTGGGGGGAGTAGTATTGTTGAACGGCAGCGAACATAGGACTATCAGTTCCACTCAGATAACCCCTGGCTGTCATTGGACCTCAAGCCAAGCCGTGACCCCGGGGCTTGAACTCTGCGGTCATGTGACCAGGCAGTAAAATGACCAGTGGTGTTTCTCTGCTCTGGCTGTGGTCAGAGAGGGACAGGCTGTCGAGGAAAGAGGTTGCTGGGAAAGAGAACACAGAGAGAGGCAGAGAAAGAAAAGAGTCATGAGGCGACCAGGCCCGGTGGCTTTTTTTTAGCCGAGTCTATGCGTGAATAGGGTCCAGGCAGACTGGGAGAAGCATGAAATGGATACATGGGAAGGTAAGGGAGGCTAGCAGAGGAAGGCTATTGCTTTCTTTTAATGGGCCACAGTTAAACTCACCATAATTATGTGTGAATGGGAGAGGAGAGCTGTTTGTGATTAAGCAGAGAATGTATGTGAGCTGCATTCTGGTGACTTGATATTTTCTTTTTTGTACCTTTTTTTTGTTTGATTGAGGAGGCAAATTTCTGTTTCCTTTCTCTTTTTGCATGTGTTAGATTGGCATGTTGCTAATCCGTGAATCATATCCAACCAGTTTCTGCAGTAGGATATTTGAGAAACAACTCAGTATATTGCCTTGAAACACAATTAATGAATATAATGAAATATTGGACAAAAGCCCAGTTAGTTCCAGATATATTGCTGCTCTCAAGATCCTCTCTGCTGTTTGAGTAAACAAATGCTACATTGCTTTTTAGATTTGTGCTACATTTGATAGGATAAGCCCTTTATGCTGGGAGTTGTTAATGATTCTCAGGCCAGACTAATGAGACATATTCCAGCTTTTCACAGCGTTCCCTGCGATCGATGACTTCAAGTGCTTTGTTTGTGTGTGTGTTATGACGTATTTCGGTGTGGTGGTGAATTACACAGTGCGCCTCCGTATGTATTGATCTCTGGTATGTGGCTGTGGGTTTGCACACAGTCAGCAGTGTTGATATGATGGAGGATCACTCTGCTGGCCAGTCACCACTAGCCCAAAACTGAGAGTACTTTCGCATATTGTTAATTTCTTTTCCCCCTTTCTTTGCTTCTTTCTTGTTGTTTTACTTTCACACAGTTTTGAGTCACAGCATATTTTCACACAATGAGCACTTCTTCAGATGTGTGACTGTTAAGTGGTGATCTTTCCTTGAACTCTGTTGGGCGATGCTCTCCCCAAATTTCTTTTTCATCTCGTCGCTCTTTTGTTGCTTCATTTGGCTGTTTTATGTGAATTATCTTAAGTGCCAGAATAAAATAACCTTCCTTTGGCAGTTTTCACACTACATCCCACCCAGAGCACAACACCCACCCACCCCCTCCCTCCGCCTTGAATTGCAGGAATTTGGAATGTGACCTTTTTTCACTCTTAAGATATAGTCCACATGGCCAAGCAAAGTGACTCACCAAAGTGTGCTGGACTGCTCATCACTGCTGCATGTCCTTTGATAAGCGCCTATCTCGCTGTGTTTATTGATCGTACAGTTCTCTCAAATCATTTTGGGTGTAACTTACTAAGCCTCGGCACACAATCGCTCAGGGAGTTTAAAGATGATCAAAGAAATTCTGCTAGTATGTCCTTCATTTGATATTTTCCTTCAAGGACTTTGGTGTAGCATGTGGAGGAACCATGTTACTGTATTCGTCCCCTCCCCCCTTTATGTTAATCCCCCCCTAGCCAGCAGCCATGTTGGTTGTGCTCCAGCTGAGGGAGGGTTAATTCTACACTTGTACTGCTATAACTCACAACATCACCTCCATTCTGCAGGAAGCCCTTCTGGTTTGATATTGTACCGTATTTTAGAAGGGGTATATTAATCCAGAAGAAAAATTGGAAACAAAGCGGTAAACAGAGAGAGAAGGGGGGTGTGAGAGGTTGTTTATATGGTGTAGATGTGGGGGACAGAAGCTGTGTGAAGATCAATAGTAACAATGGGGGAGGTCAGCAGGGACTCCTGTGAGTCTGTTATGCTTGCCTATAAATAGCCAATGACAGAGGCTGCTCATTCCAGCCATGCGCACTCCTTTTCCCCTAATTTCACTGAAACATTTCCACCTCCATATCATGGCGGCCCCGGCCTCGTCAAACCAGACATCATGTTGCAGATCTTTGTCTTTCATGGGTTTGTTATTTCAACTACACCACGCCCTTCCCCCCAGCACATACACACACACTCACAGAATGGAACTTATCTGATGCATAGCAAATGTAGTTTTTGTCTTTTTGCCTGTATTTATGGAAGGAGATGTCTGCTTAAGAGAAGCTGATCAGCTGAGGCAGCAAGCTCCATTTTTAATGGCGGACTTTACAGTGTTTTGGTCCTTCCTGCATGGGAAATATCAGTGGGAGTGTATCCTGCTGGCTCTGCGGCCTCTGGGAAGTCCCCCCTCCTGTTAATAAAGGGGAGACTCAGCATTCACTAGCAGAACTTTTATATATGTGTGTGTGTGTGTATATCGCAAAACCTGGGCTGTAAAACGCACCACATGGTTCATATCAGCATGTGCTGACCCGACATTAAAAAAGGAGCTCAGGGCCGAAACCAGTTTTTGCTGTCTGTTTAAGCAGAGGTTTCATGTTCTGCAAATGAAAGGAAAGAAGAGACGGGACACAGGCTTAAGACGTGATGTCTAACATGCCTCATTTCCTCTTTCTCCATGTTAGTGTAAAAAAGTGTAGTATGCAAAATTTATGGCACATAACAAATAAAAAATAGTATAGAAACTAGTTGAACACTAATTGAGGTGAACAAGTGTTACTAAGCATGTTTTATTCTTTCATTATTCTTTAATTCAACACACCAAAACCATTTGCATTTTTCAAATTAACAGTAAATAACAAATATTCAGTAGCGCATGATGACATTTCTTAGCTACTGTTTTACTAAATCCAGTGTAAGATGAATTATGAACCGGCATAAAAATCATATAAAAACAACGAAAATGGTTTAATGCTAATTTCACCTGTTTTTGGTTGCTTTGGTCATTTATATGTATAATTGTATTTTGTTTCACAAACCATGTCAAAAAATGTTAAGAAAAATACTAATGTTTTAAAAGACAAACCTGTTAAAATTCACAAGAAAAAACTATTCTTATTATTTATAGTCAGCTTAATAATAAGTGTTGGGTATTGAACCTTTATACTTGGTATATTGACCTTTATGTGTCCGTAGCAGTGAAAAACTGTTAAAACTGTTAAATACCAAATCTGGCGTTGAATGTCTGCTCAGATTCATTATCTTTTCTTATTTTTTGATGAGATTGGGCCAATTTTAGACTATTTTCTTTATAACACAGAACATTTGGGAACTTTGGCTTCCTATGTTAATTGAAAAAAGGGGTTTTTATAGAAAAGCATATTTCTCAAAGTAAGGTTTCAAATAAAAAGGTATTAGTATTGGCCGTGAAGACTGATGTATTAGCATTAGTATCGATATACTAATATACTAATTCGATTAATAATATAGGTTGTCATATTAAAGATAGTTTCTAATAAAAAAAACTACTTAAAAAGAGTAACTTATGCACATCGGTCTAAAAAAATACTCTTCACCAAAGTTTTATTTGGAATAAAATAAAACATTTAAATGATCTTTTCAGATGCAAACAAAGCTGAGACAGTGAGACTCCTACAGCCGAGGCCTTTTCCCACATTATTTAACAAAGTAGCATCACATGTGGCTCACATTAGCATACCGTTAATATGTAGCCTATTTTTGGTGTGGTATTACTCAATGCTAATGATTTAGCCTCTAAGCCTGGGTGTATTATCAATACAGCAATGTCAACAGGTCGTCATTGTCTCGTGGATGAGCCCAATCTGCAACTGCATGCACGTAACTTTAAAGATTAGCATCACAGTGTGGGCTGCCAGGAATGCTGGATCTGAGTCATGGAGGGGCTTCAGATGTGTTTCCATGTACATACCAGTCATAGTCCGGGGGGGGGGGCTAAGAGAGAAGGAGGGAGGGAGGGGGTGATGGCAACGGAAAAGTACAGCAGATTCCTTCAACCCCCGCTCCCTGTCTCAGCTGGACTCGATTGTGATGGAAAGCCCAAGACAAAACCTGAAGAGAAAAGCCCTTCAGCAGCAGGCCTTGTTGCTCTGTCAGCCACTCAAAAGGCTGCTTTACACCACGCACCAGCCATTGTGTGCGCGCGGTGTGGACAATGGGGAGATTTGGCCACGATACGTCTCTGTTCTCAGCATGATGCAGCTCACAGAGGGTCAAAGAGACAGTGAAACCTGGGCCCTGTTTAAACTGGCACCTTCCCATAGGAGAAGCAGTGTTCTGTGTGTGTGTGTGTGTGTGTGTGTGGTGGGGGGGGCTTAAAATGCTCATCTTGCATTTCCTGGTTTGTGTTAAAGTTTGGAATGAAACCCAGGCTGACCCCTGCGAAACAATGCAGCCTTTAATGGTCCTTGGGGTGGGGTGAGTGTGAGTGTGTGAGTGGACGGGAGACACAGAGCATTGGGGAAACAGAGGGTGGAGTTCAAGATGAAGCAGCTCTTTTATAACTCTTGTCACTTCGAGAGGGATTCATCATCATGTCTCCTTTTATGATCTGCCAATAAATTCACAATCTGAATATTGCTTCATTTATCAGTTCTTTGAACAGAAACACCCTTTCTGTAAATGACAACTATTGCACCAAAATGCAGGTTCTAACTTAATTGTGGGGACATTTTTCCAGATGCAACCATCTAACATTAACTTCTAAATTTAGCCACAAACTCAATTTAAAAAAATGTAACATTCTTTACAAGTCAACTGTACATGCTTACAGACTTCACTTCACTACTATAAGCTATGTATAATCCATAATACATATCTGATCAATTAATCATTTTTTTATAGTATGATCATCAGATATGGTGTTTGAAATACCCGTTTTACACAGTACAGCACCCAAGATGCTACCGTTGGTTGGGTCAGATCAGGAAAAATGTTTCCAGTGGAACTACGCTTTACAAGGTGTTCTGTGGACTTTTTGTGGGTCTTCTTCTATCCATTGTTTTTGTGTCTTGTTGTTACATGTTAGAAATATTACCAGGCTGAGGGTCAAACATGCTGCAGACGGAGCCTTTACAACATGAAATCCTTGGGTAAATGTCATGAATATTTAACTGTCATCTACAGGCAGGAGGAGGAGGAGTCATAGGACGTGACAATCTGAGATCAAGTGTGTGAAGGTGTGAATCAGTCGGTTTATATGGTGGCCATGCACTTGAAAGACAGGGTGATAGATTTGGCAAATAAGCCTGAGTGAAGGCAACTAATAGCCATTGTGTTTTGACCTCATTGAAGGAAGTCAGGCGTTTCACATAGGGTGGCCAGTGAAATATATGGTTTTAATGTGTTCTCTGAATGAGCACATGGGCTGACAAATGGCTGGCTGAGGAGGTGGCTGTCATTTATTTGATCTTCTTCCTCATGTTTTATGATGCCAGGGTCCTTAGTATGGCCTCATGCTAGGCTCTACTTACAGTAACTATACAGTAAAAGCATAGTTTTGAGCTGGAAGTGCTGTGCGAGTATGAATGGGTGGATGGTGAGAAGTTTGCTGGGTGTTCCTTCATAGGGGTGTCACTCTGGTTTATTCTGAAGCTTAGCAGCTGAAAAGCTCTTTATTGAGACTTTTGCGGAATCTGTGCTGAACTGCCTCTCAACTCACTCTTGAGAATACTCTGTCACCCAGCCTGAAGTTCATTCAGAAGACTCTTGAAAATGAATACAGAGGACTCACCAACTTCATGTGTGACAGTATGCATTAAATATACCTCTTTACTGTCCACTGTTGTGCTCATGGGACACTAGCACTGTGTAGAACTTTCACAAACTGCAAGTATGAAAGGTTACATGAATATTAACAATATACTATCTGTAGCGATAGATTAGACTCATCTTCTTGGTCATTTTCAAAATTATCCAGGCACAAGGCACAGCAAAATCAGCAACAGAAACCTTTAATATACTGCCTCCCTTCAAAGCAGTCTGGCAGCAACAGTGCAGTGAACCCTTAAAAATGTCATGTCCGAATTAATTGTAAGGGTAAAAGTAGAAAATGATCCCACATGTTCCAAAAATCAGTCACAATCTTTTTTTAATTGAAAGTAAGATTATAAAGACATTTGCCCGACAAAGATAATTACCTGTGTAAACACAGAGATACATTCTTAGATGTTCATTAATACAGACAGTGTAATATACTGTATTGTTGCTGTCCTGGGAAAATCATGTATCTCCAAAATGTAAACTTTTCAACAAATTCTTGGTGACAGTGCCTATTTTAGATAATCCAATCTGTTGTATATGTAGGAAAAAACCCCACAAAGGGTCTCCAAAACTTTTAACTTTTGAACTAACTAACTTTTAAAAATTATTTATCTCCAAATTAGTTGATTTTAAAGGACATCTATCCTAAAGGCAAATTCACACATTACGTGTGATCTTGCCCCTTCATCAAGTTAAATCTTTTGATTTCGGCACTGTATTGTTAATAAAACAGGAACAGTTAGTTGATTAATCGATTAATCCGCCATTATTCAGATTATTTTAATATTATTCGGATTATATTATATGTAATGTATGTTATATGTCATTTTTCAAGCAAATATGCCGAACATTCCCAGTTCCAGCTTCTCTAATGTGAGGATGTCCTGCTGCTCTTTGTCTTATGTGACAATAAAATGGATATACTTAGGTTTTGGACTGTTGGTTGGACAAAACAAGTCATTTGATTTGGCTTTAGAAAATCATGATGGGCATCTTTCACTTTTTTCTGAGACTTTTTAGACCAAATAATCAGATTAATCAATGAATTTTATCATTATATAGGCTATATTCTTACCTTTTTAAACGATAGAATAGTGTTACTCATCTCTGTGAAGCATTTAGGTCACACTGCGTGCTGTTGAAGAAATTTTAAGATTTTTTAAATGAGTCACCAGCAGAAGTGGTATTTCCTCTTAACTTGTGCCGTATAGAGTTAATCACCAGTTAAATTCTAATCCCAGGATGGGCTCACCGTGTGGCTTCCCATTGTCTCCGTACAGTATAGCTGCCTTCTGCAGGTAGCAAATTTAAACCCCACACCATTTAAATGGTAATCTGCTTCTAGGCTTTCTATTCACCATTCATTATCTGGGAGAGGCTTTATGCCCCCCCCCCCCTCCCCTCCCCCCCCCCACACACACACACACACCTCCTTCTAATTACCTTTAGTACATGAACCCTGCAGCCAGCTATGAAAGCCCCCTCTCTCTGGGAGGCTTAGCTCTCAGCTCAGTCACATGCCTGTGATGAGCTGGCCCTTTCAATTATACACACACACACAAAAGTTTAATCCTGCTCATTTGAATATTATATGATGTTACTTTGGCCTGTTTATTGTCAAAACACTGCGCCCTTTAATCAGTGATGGGTGACTAGGTCAACCGCCGACAACAGTCCCAATATCAGGTTTCTTCCAGTCACGTCCCAGAAGGTAAACAGTGTCATCTATGTGTGTGTGTGGGGCTCTTCAGCTGCTCCATCTATAGAGTCACATTCTCAAAATCCCCAAGGGCAGTTTTGAATCTTGGACATGAGTTGACAACATTCTGTCCTTGAAGTTACCCCAGCAAATTAACTGGGGTGATGGAGTACCGCTAAAAGGATTAGCTGATTGCTCGATTAGTCGATTAACAGAAAATGAATCATTAATTATTTAAGTAATTTATCAAAGAAAAATACCAGAAATTCACTGGTTTTAGCATCTTGATGATTTGCACACAATTTGAGGCCAGCACCTTGGACTCTGGGGAAAAACTGTAATAGGCACAATTTTCAGACAGGGTTTAGACTAATGATGAATCCATTCATTGAAAGAAATATTCAACAGATTGATTAATAATTGACAATAAAATAATTGACAATAAAAAATAATGGTTTAATAATCAAGCAAACATGCTCTAAAACATACAGTACCTTCATTGAAGCTTTCATTTCTTTTTAATGAAACTGTTTTAGAAGCAGTATTCTATAAAAATAGTACTATAATATAATAAGAATTAATAGTAGTACATAACTTAATTTGGAGCAGAAAATGTCACATAAAATGTGATACAAAGGCAGCATGTCTAAGTCAATCCAGAGCAATGGGAAGAGATTTTGGAATGATAGCAGTGTGTGATTCTTTGTTTTCTCATATGTGACAATACCTGCCCAGTCCTGTATGAATGATTAGTCATTAGAGTATTTAAAATGAGTAATACATTCAGTAAATCCTACAACAAAGATGCACCAGCTGGAAGTGAAACCCCTCTATACAGTCAGCGCCTTGCACTACACATTGAGCCATGTAGGAAACCTGCTTGTTGTCTGCCTCCATTATTGGCTTTCCAACCACAGAATCCCATAGGAGGGTAAAGGTCCTGCCTGTGTGCAGTGCTGTTTGTTGCATTACACAAGAGTCTTACATTAATCAGATGTCCAGGTTAATCTCCAGGCTCAGCAGGCAGCATTAATGTGCTGAAAAGCAGCCTCAGACCCTTTATGTCTACTTCTTTCTGTCGTTGTGGCTGTGCATTTGCAAGCTCTTCATGAAAGCACACATGCTGCTTTCCACATACATTCTTGTTTATCGTGACCATGGCCTTTCTTTAGTAGGACATTACAACTCTTTACATCAGCCAGCAACCAGCGGTCTTGCTTCCTCTTCAGCCTTTGATCAGATACCTGCAGGAGGGCTTTTTATCTCCTGCTCAAACATAAAAACAGAAAGCTGGGCTGTGAGTGGACTCAAGAACAGCTCAAACCACAAGTGTTCCATGATTCTGGTTGCCATGCAACCAAAGTTTGACCGTTTACAGTAACAAAGGAGGTAATGTTGAAATTGAAAAGGGACTGTTAGTAATTGCTGGGCCGACTGTTGAAGAGGATGCGGAGTCCTGCACTCTAAATTATGTCTTCATAGGGAAAATGGAGCCATTTAAGGCCTTTCTCACACTCGCTGAACATTGGTGGCGCCACAAAATGCACATCATCCAAAACACCAGTATAATGACGATGCGTACGCACAACAACCATGCATACGCCATTTCCCACACACAAACTGGTTTTAGCTGAGATAGCTGCAGGTGATTATAAGGTGGACATGAAATAGAATGTAGAAAGAGTAAAGCATTGTTTGTTAGGGTTGTTTGCCAATTTCACTTAGTGTGTTATTATTTTGCAGTCTACTCTGCGTTCTGTAAAATGTCACTCAAAGGCGCATTTATAAACTTAATTTTAAATCATTTATGAGTGATGAATTCTTTTTATTTACACTGGAGCCATTATTTCCCTGTTGACCATCTTTTCATTTGATCCTGAATTGTGAGGCTTGTGCCCGTGCACCCAGTTCCACAATGATTGAGATATATTTAACAGAACCATGTGTACCTGTGGCTTTTTAAATCTGACGAAACGTTTGCATATGCACATTTGTGTCTTTGTGCGTATAGTCATGAATCTACACAGAGTTTTATGCATCTGGTGATGCACAACTGCTGCAACCAAACCACTGAAAATAACAGATAAAGGCAGAACAGTGTCTCCAAACCTTTTTGACTTTTGACCCCTTAGCTATATCTACTTGCACCCCCCTTGTCATGACATATGTCTGCTTGTTGTGACCAGTTCAACCAAAAAGTGATTTTTTTAAAAGCCTCATGGCCTTTCAGATTTATCTTGCTATGCCTTGTGGGAGTCCCAACTGAGGTAGAAACCATATTTTAAAAGACAAAAACAGTTTCAGACTCATGATGGACAGCTTAAAAAAGGATCAATATTGATGCAGATATCGTCGTCTTTTTATTCCACACATTCTTCCTTCTTGTCAAAACCTGCATGGTGCCTAGGTTACCCACAATGCAACGTGACCAGCAACAGTTGGGTCGGAGTGACACAGACACAGTGACGGCTAATGAAGCCTGGAGCTGCTAGTCTGCAGCAGACTCTCTGCAGCAGAGATGAGGAGCGGGCTACAGAGGTCTGATAAGCTCTCTGCTTTCTAACTCCACACCAGCAGATGTTTTTCATTTTCAAACTTGTAGTCTTCAGCCCCAACTGACTCAAGTGACATCACTTGAGGACATTTATCTGACTTATCAGTCTCCCTCTGGAGACACAAAAGGCTTTATACAACTTTTTTAGATATGCAGTAGTACTCCAACACCTGGAAACAGACTTATTTTTTTTATCAGTAGAGAAACAATAGAGGCTAAATGGTTAGTTGAAATCAGAAAAAATAAAACCTTTTACAAATTAACTCAAGTAGCAGAATCTGTAGCAGTTTTTATGTCATGTCTTATATCTACCCCAAGAACCTTTACATTGTTAGTGGTGTATCTATTAGTAGCTTTGGTTCCACATTTCATTATTTTGATATCACCCATTCAATGTTCCCTGTCCCACAAACCTCACCCCACTGATCCCATTACACAGCTAAAATCCAGATGTAGTTTTCCACTGACCAACCATTGTGAAAAAGCAAACTGCCATTAGCAAGTTATTTTGAGCTATTCATTCTTTTCAAATTCACATTTCATGCACCCAACATTACAAATACTCAGCGTTTTCTCAGGACTTCTCGTCCTATCCGGATGGATGAACCTGTAAAAGAAGCATGCAGACCATCGCTGAAGCTCGCCTTGGGAAACCGACACTAGGGAGGAACCTCCATCATATCAGACACATCAACATGTTGTATCAGTCCAACCTCTATCTGGTCCTGATATGTTTGATCCCGGTCGAGCTTAGATACAGGTCAGCAGCAGGTCACATTCCTGCTGCAACCAGGCTTTACACAGTGAGGCCTTTTTCTGTAATCATGCAGCCCATCTGCTTGCTGCGGCTGTTAGCAAGGGGTGTGTGTGTGCGTGCGTGCGTGCGCGATAAAGCTTAGCACCATGGACGGCAGAGAATGCGCTCCGACTTAATTCTCAGCTTCCTCAGTGAGCTTGATTATGTGCGTTATGTGGCCTGGAGCTAGATGGGGGAGTAAGAGACGGTTTTCCACAGCTTTCTCAGATTGCCGTCTTTACAGTTTGAGAACACCTTCATGATTAGTAAAGTAGCTTCACAAGGAAGGACCTCAGTACGATCCATCTCTCTTTGATCCTCTCCCGACTCACATATGTTCTCCCAAACATCCTCAATCATTTCAAATCCATTTGGAAGAGTTCGGTTCCTTTTCTTGCCGTCTTAATGTCTCATTCTTTCATGGTCAGCAAGCTGCCAGCCAGCCTTATAAACCCACATCACATCATTTCTACTACCATTTTTAATGGACTTTAAGGACATCCTGTTCCACACGACGTTCTTGCTGTGAGCCCACACTTCCTCCTCCCCCGAGCCCCTGAATATCCCCTCACACGTGTTCCAAATTACCCCCCTCACTTATACCTGTCCTAACAACTTTCACAGTTTGGACGGATCAGCTAAACGTGTGTGCTCTTTTAGGGAACAAAGTGAAGGTTAATGATTGAGAGAGCGCCTGTGTGGAACATTCAGACAAAGATATGGACTGGTCCTTGTGGATTTCAAAGCACTTGATAGACTTCATTGGTAAAATTGGAAGAACAAGTTACAAAATGACAGTTTTTAAAGGATACTATAGATGGATAGGTCAAAATTGAAACACCCTGAACCGTATGTGACAAATTGATTGATGGAGCAAATTTTGACATAGAACATTTTAGACAGAGTAATATGTCTCAGAGGTCTTCCTAAGAAGAGGCCTCTTCATGTGATACTGCTGTTAAGAGGAGGAGAAAGGAGAGACTGTAAACAAATCGTGTCGTTTCAGCTTGCTGCCTCCTCTCATCAGAGCTGCTGAATAAAACATACACAAGACGTCTCCGCTCTCCGTCCTGCTGCCTGTTACACCTCCACTTTCACATAATGAGAGTTGGAGCTTAAGAATCCTTTGGATTAGCCAGCGCCTGGCTAGCGCTTAAGCCCCAACCGCCCCCATGATCTCAATTAAAAACTTGTGCCTTCAGCAAGGTTTTTGCACCCACTATTTTTTTATTTTTTATAAATGGTGTGGATGAATTAGTGTAAAGAAGTGGGTGGAAACGGTTCTAAAATCTTTCTTTTTTTCTTTCCCCCTGCAGATGATCCAGCTGACCAGCGTACTTGCCTTATCTGTGGAGATCGCGCCACAGGCCTGCACTATGGCATCATCTCCTGTGAGGGCTGCAAGGGCTTCTTCAAGCGCAGCATCTGCAACAAGCGCGTGTATCGCTGCAGCCGCGACAAGAACTGCGAGATGTCTCGCAAGCAGCGCAACCGCTGCCAGTACTGCCGCCTGCTCAAGTGTCTGCAAATGGGGATGAACCGCAAAGGTGAAGTGTGGACACATCACAGGGACATCATGTCAGTTTTCATTTTAACCATTTAATGGTCCAACCCAGGGAAAAAAACAAGTTTTTTTGATTACCCAAATGGTTAAGATGTCCATCTTTCAACAATCTGCCTGAAGTTTTCTCTGTTAAACAGAAATAAGACTTTTTTTTTTAGTTGCACGTCTTTTTATGGATGAGAGCTTGAGAAATAAAACATTTACATATAACATAAACATAACAGCCATCAGCTCAACAGTTTTTTTTTTTTTTTCTACAAACAATCGCTGGCTTGTATTTCAGGTTAAGTTATTCCCAACCAGGGGTACTTCTGCGTTATTATCACAGTAACTTACCAACTATGGTAGTCTGACTGCACAAGACATGCCTCAGTTTCCCACCAACCTGAGTCAACTGTAAGTTGATTAAGACTGCAGAAAGACTAGTTGGAAAATAGACAACAAAAAGATAAATGTAAAGACACTTTAAATGGTTGAAACAACTAGTTTCTGTCACTCTAAATGGCAGTACTGCTAAAAAGTACAATTGAATAATACCATACAGCCATCCCTTCTATCAAAGGGGTATTATAAAAGGGTACTTAGGCCCATCTGATGGGGCTTTGGGGGAACCACTGAAGTCCAATGCTGCCTCCTAGTGGATGAAAATCGCAAGTGACCCGTCAGTGCTCCTCCAGCCTGATGGCCTCATTTTATGTGATTTATTCTCCAAATACTTGGATTAAGGAAGCTTGTCTTGACATGTGAAATAGATTTACTTAACTCCCAGTTTTTAACAAACCATTCCCTAGCAGCAGGAAAAAATCCCCCATCTCTGCCTGCCAACAGAAACAGGAAAAGATATGCTGGAACTGGAGAGAAAAACCACCACAAAAATCAAAGCACTGTGTGATTTATTTCAGCCACTAGGTAGAGCTATGACACTATTCATGTTTTGTTAATGGACCACATGTAGATTGAGATTTCTATTCTTTCTTTTTGTCATGTAGCAATCAGGGAGGACGGCATGCCAGGAGGGAGGAACAAAAGCATCGGGCCTGTTCAGGTAAATCACTGACCTCATGTTGAATAAATTACCTGAAATGGTGTTTTTGAGACATTCACTGACCCCCTCACAGCTTTGAGTCACTCTATACACATTATTCTTGCTCAGTCCCAGAGTTAGCTCGCTCACGGTGAATGCATTCAAAGCACAAACTATTCACTTAAATAACACTGAGTTGGAGTGCTGCGGCGCTAATGATTTGGGTGTAGGGATACTTGTGAAGCATGTAATGAGAGTGAGCCCTGACCTTGTTGTGTCATCAGTATAATCATGCAGCCGCTGATTATTCCCCTATTCAGCGCTGGCTTCATTATTAACACTGGCGAGAGAACAAATGGTCAGGAAAATGTGTGACATGAGGCTAAGTACCACTGAGCCACTATTCAGGGGAGGGATGTGGTCAATTCATTCCAGCTCAATTCAGCAAGTCAAAAAAAAACAGAAACGCCCGCTTCCATTAAAAAACGGCTGTATTTCTAAGCCCTAATGAAAGGAGGACCTCTCTGTCATTAATATGGAATGAATTGCTGTTTCTGTATATGTGCTGAATTAATAGAACTGAAAGTGAATTGACCCACAGATACAAGATACCACATATTCTGGCATGCTAATGCCTCTCAAAATGGCTTTTGTCTGTGTTTTCTCCTGCACAGACCTGCAAGGATTCTATTATTTTAGGTGTGTGTATCAGCCAATCAAATACTCACACAGAGACACATACCTATTTGTCTCCTTTCTTTCTTTCACTAGCTCCCTGTTTCATTGTGCGATTTTGTCCTTGCTCCTCAACATTTTATTGAAAAGCAGCGCAGTGCTAGTCAATGCTAATCAATTGAACTGCGACACACAGTGCTTTTGGTCACAGGAGGATGTGCTGTGAGCTCCACAAAAACAAACCCCAATCCCTCTTTGTGTGTGTGTGTGTGTGTGTGTGTTTTAGATCACAGAGGAGGAGATAGAGCGGATCATGTCGGGGCAGGAGTTCAAGGAGGATGCCCCGGAGCACACCTGGGGCAACAACGGAGACAGTGACCACAGCTCTCCCAGCAATGGAGCCTCGGAGGGCAACCAGCCGTCACCTGCCTCCACTCTGTCATCCAAGTGAGTTGTTCATCTCATCTACTCTGCCGCGCCGCACTGGCACTCACCCCACCATTGAGATAATGAGCCGGCCCTGACTGTCTAACACCTCGTTCCCATCTCACCCAGACTTTAGTTAAGGTATTCATCAGCCGAAGAATGCCTGAATATGCAGCTCCTCAGGCTTGGTGATGATAGCAAACACAAAGAACTTGCTGCAGTATCTGCTGTTCTTGCTATGGAGACGAGCGCATTGTCTAGTTACACTCATCAAGGACAAATATTGTCTAGGCACTCACATGACGGTGTCTCATTTTGTATAAACATTAGTTTTATCTCTAGCCTGATAGCTATTCAGAGAAATACTTGTTTTATCAAATTAAAACTGAGCAGAAATGAACAACAATGACAGAATGCATGTGCAGCGAAGGCTTTGGTATGCAGGTACAAAATGAACTGCAAAGTTTTGTCAACAAGTTTTTGTAAGAAAATGACAAAAGAGAATGGAGCTCCACCACGCTTCCCTAGAGAAAGGTTAAAGGTATCAAGTTTAAAGGAATAGTCTGTATGTCCAGTACAGAGATATAGTAGGTCTGGGATGTGTTTAACCTAGCTTAGCACAAACACTGGAAGCAGGGGGAAACTATTAGCCCCGCTCTGTACTGGACACACAGATATAAAACGCTTAAATCTTCTGATCAGACTCTGGTAAGAAGGTAAACAAGTGTAAAGTGTATTTCCCAAAACATGAGACTGTTCCTTTAATAGAAAAAATGTCAAATGTCCCCTATATGGCCAAGTGTGAGTAACCTTTGACCTTTTTGTGCTCCAGTCGCTCTGTGGAGATGAACAGCTACACGGCGGCTCTCAGGGACCAGTACATCAACACCTCCATGTCCACACACTACCAGCTCCTGCCTCACCTGTTCAGCTACGCTGCCCAGTCTGGCCTGCTGGCCCCCCAACCCCGCAGCCTCTACCCACAGTCCCACCCGCTGGTGCTACAGCTGGTGGCTGCAGAAGACCTGGCTCCCCTGGCGACCCCTATGCTCATAGAAGACGGGTGAGTCGATACATACACTTACCCATTCTGTAGGTACAACACAGATCATGTGCTTCCCCAGTAAATCCAGTACATGCTGATTGAAGGCTTTAGCTTGTTCTTTCATCGTGTGATTAGCTATTTAAAGGACCATACCAGGGGTTTTTAGCCCATCAATTACAAACTGCTAGCACAGACTTGTATTTTTTGTCCAAATTGAACACTGCATTGTTCACATCATTTGGCTGTTTGAGGGTTACTTTTAAATAAAACTGGTCCGTTTGTTTCATTTACAAAAATGCTTCAAAATGCTCAATATTGTCTTCATTTATTGCTCGGCTAAATTCTTCTAAATGTTTTTAATAAGTTGCCAACAGACTTTGAATTCAGCCTGTCTGCTGGTATTTTGTCTGTCAGTGTCTCAGCCCATGTAGAATTTTGAAAACAATTGCTGAAGCCTAAGCAGGCTGGGCTCAATGTAAAACTTTGGAATAAGTGTCAAAAGTGTTTTCACCACGTGTGTAATAAGCAGCCAGTTCTGGTATAAGAAAACGGACAGGGCAGGAAATAGGAGCCGCCTAGTGGTACAAACCATCATTACAGAAGACTCTCAATGACTTTTCCTCTTCTCTATCCTGTCACATAGACAGGGAATCCCTAGCAGTATTTTTTTTAATTCAGGAGAAATTAAGAGCTTTTCCATAAACAACAACGGCTAATAGACTAGCAGCTCTGAATTCCCACTAGCCAAAATGCTTTTCTTCAAATTAACCACATCTTGAGTCACTGTCTCCAGGGCAACATATTCATTGATAAAAATACTAAAACACAACATACAAGGAGAATTGTGGCCCAAGCCCACTGGAGACAAATGCAGTGGTATTTTAAAATGGATGCAGCATCCACCATGTTGGCTAATAACTTGACAATAACAGTATTTTTACCCTTATCTGGCCGATTGACAGTCACTTTAGCATTAAAGATGTAATCAATCAAATTGCATCATGTGATCAGGTGATCCAGAGTGAACATGCCAGATCTGGTTTTACATAACAAGCCGCTTCTTTGGTCATGTACCACTCCTTACCCCAATCCTATGTCTTTTTGTGTGTCCCAGGTACAAAGTGACACAGGTGGAGCTGTTTGCCCTGCTGTGTCGCCTGGCAGACGAGCTGCTCTTCCGCCAGATCTCCTGGATCAAGAAGTTGCCGTTCTTCTGCGAGCTCTCCATAGAGGACTACACCTGCCTGCTCAGCTCCACCTGGCAGGAGCTCATCCTGCTCTCCTGCCTCACCATCTACAGCGCCCAGATCTTTGGAGACCTGGCCAACGTCACCGCCAAGTACACGCCGTCTGACGATGAGCTGCAGGGGTGAGTGGCAAGGACCTGGAGAGGAAAGAGGGGTCTGAGAGTTTGGTTAGAGCTACCGTCGGTTGTTTTATTGCAAGTTCATTGCAACTTGGGTCTTAGATAGGAATGATGGCCAAAACTCTGAAAAATAAACAGGAATTATCCTTTAAATGTGACATTACAATTATTCAGGCCTGAGAAACAGTGTAGCAACTCTGACCACCCTATCCCAAGAGCTAACAAGACCTAACAATCTACAATTAGTTTGTAACCATCAAAAAAATAACTCGGGTAAAGTATGACTTTACTGGAGTACGTTTAGCTACTTAAAGCTGCACTGATGAATATTTGGTAACACTTTACATTACATCTCGGTAATAACATGCAAATAGTGGGGTAATAGTTTGATAATAAAGAGGTAATAATTAAGTAATACCATGTAATAACTGGTATTAACAATGGGTGTATCTGGGTAATATTAGACTGACATTTATGTAACAAGGGGCCAAAAACAAAAGGTAATAACAGGGAAACACATTTAAAGATGGCAACAAGGCAAAACGATTTAGTAATAGCATAGTAATATTTTGGTAACAATATGGTAACCTGCTAACAATAAAATGGTTATATCGGTGCAATATTTGGATTAAATGGTAATATGGTGACATTAATGGGGTAATAACCTGATAATAATGAGGTTATATAGGTTGATGTTTTCACATTATTATAGGCTACCATCAGCGTAATACCTTCAAAATCACAAAATTGGTAATTACCATATTATAATGCTGAAATTGATACTGCCTTATGTTCCAAACATTCCCTTTTGTTTCAAGGTAATACTGTACAAATGATATGTTTAATGCTGTGACTTGTTACCTGGAAACACTTGTGGTAGTTTCTGTATAATAACCATGAATCCAGGCTGCAAAATAATTTGGTAATTACATGGCATTACTTCATTATAACCTCTTTATTATTAACCTATCATCGCACTATTACCATGCTAACCCTAACCGAGCTGTAATGTAATGTGCTACAGAATATTTTTATATAAACACTGGTTCAAATGACTGTGTAATGTGAAGCTTGTACTTACACCCCCCCAGAAAATGATCACCAACTCTGTAGTTCGCATCAGCTCTATGGAGCGCTTTAGCATCTTTCAGCTCACTGTTTTGTTTTTACGGCCTTCAACAACAGACTGACAAAGTTAGTGGCTAGCTGGTGAACATAGTGGAGCATTTAGCAGCTAAAGAGACTGATGTTTCCCTCAGGAGTTGGTGGAGACCAAACCAAATGAATACCAATGCTGCCGTGTCTGCTTGGTGTGTAAATGGAGTGTTAGCTAACATGTTTGCCATAGCAACTTTAAAAGGTTATGTCTATTGTTTTTACAGCTTGTTCTGCTGGCCAAAAAAAAAGAGTTAATACTGCTTTAAACCAGATTTTTGCTAGCTGACTGACATAACATTAACACAACGAGGTAGCTAGCCACATAGTTATGTTCGACATCTGTATTTACATGTCAGAAGAATGACTGAAGAAATTACCCTCATTATTACTGGTAATATCTCACCTACAGTGACTCATAGTGCTGCCTACCTCTCTTTGTGGAGGCTATTGCACCGCTAACATACAGCAAAGATATTAAACGTTACGTTTCGCCTCCGGGACCCTCGCCAATTCAATATTTCACTAAGAAGAAAGGTGGATATCAGGAATTAAATGTTCCCCAGTCGCAAAGGCGAGACGTTCCACTCTGTGAGCTCAGTATCTCCAAAAGGGGTTTGATATTATTCTCTATCACAGCAGGGAAAGTATTGTTGTTGGACTAGGGCCAGTGAAGTGGTCCGTGAACGGGAGGACTCCTCAGGACAGAGCTGTGGCTAGCACCGTCCGGCATGTGAAATATATACGCATGTCCCACGCTAAGTAGAAAAGGATGTGTGGGGTTTGGCTCTGTGTAAATCAGTCTGGAATTATCTGACCTCATGACACACATTCTCCTAATATACAATGCTGTTCTGCTGCCTCTGTCAATTTGCCTGTAGTTTCGGAGAGGATATCTGATTTACGGTGGCAGCGCTAAAGTTTGTGAGAGAGATTAGAACAGAGCCAGAAAGACTTGTGAGAACTGAGGTTTGACGAGTGGGATTAAACTCCTTCAAAAAGCTGTGGGATTAGCAAGACGTCTGTTAACACTCTAAGTAGATCTGACTTATTCCCTTTCTCATTTTTGTCTTGTTTATTTAAGCATAGTAGCTTAAGATAACGGAGCTTGAGGGATTTTTATATTTTGTGACGTGCTTTTTTTATTTCATCACAGTGGATTTTAATATGAACATGTGGACAGTAAACCTACTAAAACTCAGTGTTTTCTTTGGAGGATATAGCTTCAAATGGTACAAAGCCCTAACCCTCTAGGGACATTATTGATTCTATTATTCTCTATGCTATTTATCACTGCATTTTTCCAGCATAATTGACAAGTCTGTGTGTCTGTCTGATTTCTCAGCTTCAGCGAGGATGGCATGGAGGTGATGGAGAGGCTGATATATCTGTTTCGCAAGTTTCACCAGTTGAAAATCAGTAATGAGGAGTACGCCTGTATGAAAGCCATCAACTTCCTCAACCAAGGTAACAACGCAAGCTCTGCCATTACCAGTCCAAGCTTTTCTTGGCCCCTACTCAAGGGCGTAACATTGATTTGAAAAGTGTGTGGGGGGGGAGGGGTCTCGGGGTCCTCCCTCAGGAAAAAAGCTGTCTCACTCTCTGCATGTCTATCCCTACTGATCCCTATCCCTACTGTAAATTAATGTGTTATCTTTCATTCAGTGTCCAGTGTCTAGTACTCTTTATTACGACTGTAACTCAAAATACACATGACTCTCATTTCATGTGTATCTCTGCAGATATCAGAGGACTGTCCAACATCTCCCAGCTCGAGCAGCTGAACAAGCGCTACTGGTATGTGTGTCAGGACTACACTGAATATAAGTACCCGCACCAGCCCAAACGCTTCCCTGAGATCATGATGTGTCTCCCGGAGATCCGCTGCATCGCAGGTAAGGCCTCTTAGTACTGTACAGTACAATGGGCAGTTTTTTTTGTGTATGGTGTAAAGAACACTGCTGCCTTTAGATGCTGGCAACTTAAGAAATGTATTCTTGTTCCAGTGTCCAATGTTACTTGGCAAAGAATCAGTCAGCCAAAGACCAATGACAAAATTCACCTGTGAAATTTCTTACTGCGAGTTGTGTTCATAATTTGTGTCTACCGTAAATTCTCAAATAGTGGCCTTTATTTGCCTCACCTTTTAATTTGAAATATCTGCAGGATATGCTGAGTTTCACTAGCCGTGTTACTATTTTATACGCATTTTGAAGTATCGCATCAGAAAAGCTGTATGGAAACGGCAAAAGTCGATAAAACCTCCTCAATTGCATGGAAAAGATTTTTACGCTCACTTGAGGTGGTTTTTGCCTTTTTCGAAAAAGAGTTGATGCATTCAATGGGATATGGAAACACCTTTGCCGAATAAGTTCTGACGTAGCGAACATTTAACTCACATGACTGATCAGCTGTTTGTCTTCGTCTCCAGACAGCATGAAACATGGCCAACACTAGCTGACATGGAAGAACAATTCAAACTTGCCCAATAGAAACTAATTCCAGAGGACCTCTCTCCATTTTCCTCCTGTAGATGGGTTAGATGGCCAAGGCCACTTGTTTGGTTTCCGGTTTGCTAACCCCTACTTCTTCTACAGCCATGCATAAAGCGTAGCCTATACCGCCAACTTCTGACCAAACTACACTTTACAACGAGCCTAGTTTATTCGCTCCAAACTAGCTGACGGAAGCGCGCCTAATTCGCATTTCTGTTTTGTGACATTTCAGAAGTTTGATTAAAATTTGCTTGACAATTGAATGGAAACACGACTACTGACAGCAACTTAACACTGAGCAAAAAAAAAAAACAGAACTAGAAACAAAAGAAACTAATTAGTGTATGAAAACAGTATTTCTGTTAAAAAGAGAATCTGAGTGGTGAATATGATGTGACTCATAGCATTAATACTGATGGAATGAATGCGGTGAAAATGTCCATCAAAGAGAAGCTAAGCTAAACTAATCCTGAGCTTAAGTTCTGCATGTTGTGTTTGCAGGGAAGCTGGTGAATGTCCCTCTGGAGCAGCTCCCCCTCTTGTTTAAAGCAGTCTTGCACTCCTGCAAATCCAGCCTGACCAGCTACAGGACTGGCCCGTCGCCCTGCGTGACCACCTCCTCTGGAAACTAGACCCGACCCCCCGAGTCGAGGGACTGGTCTCCCCCCTTGTGAATGTGACAAGCAGCTAGTTTGTTTTTTGTAACTTTTTTCTTTATATATTTATTACACGACAGAGCTGAATGTATGCTGATTTACACTGTGCACATGCTTCTGTACAAAACAAATGCTCGTAGATGCATTGGTCTTTGGAGTTTACAAGTGTGTATCCAGTTTGCTCAATGTGTCAGTGTTGCTATTGTTAGAGCTAGACTTTAAAAGAGTTTATTTTATTCAGACGGGGGCGGATAGACACGTGACGAGTGTTTTGAGACTACCTCAGGAAGATGTTGTTGCTATTTTCAGGTACCTTTTCTTGCTGTTAAATGAAGAGTTGCCCAGTCTAAAACCAAATCCCTGTGGATGGCACCTCAATCAGAGACTGAATGTTCAAAGGAGCTGCATAAATCAAAGATTGAAAACAGTGTTTTGTTATGCTGAAAATGCAAAATTAACTCTCAAAATTGAGCTACTTTATCTGCCTGGACTCTGAGGCATCCTGCTTATGGGAGGCAGTCTTGTCAATTTAACATTCCATGAGTTAAGATGACAGTTGTTGGATCTGTGGGATCTTCATTGAAAAAGGAGCATACGGGTATTTTTTACAATCATAGACTGGGGATTTAAGGCTTTATTGCAGGGGAAGGGGAGGATAGCTAGGTTTGCTGTTTTAGTTTTATTGTTTTTCTTTTTTGACCAAAGTGTTATGCAATGCTTTTTTCAAACACCCATTGATGGGTAGGGAGCTGATAGCTCCACCAAAAAAAAAAAAAAAGATTTCTTATCAATGAAGGACCAGGATAAGAAATGAATCAATCTGTGTCAGAGGGGAGAACCCTCTGCTGGACAGACGAGTATGTTGCCGGATTTCATTGTAAATGCTGCTAAATGTGCACACATTTCTTGTGCACACATGTATGCATAGAGCAGATGTGATTCCCAGTCCCAGTGTTTCCCTCTGCTCCTCGTCAGATGGCTCGTTGTGTTGGGCTCCGCTGCTTTAAGTGCCAGGAACTTGATGCATTGTAGCCTGCTCTCAACACACTATCACCTAAATTTAAGGTCCACGGTACAGGCTAATGTTTGGTTAAAGGTGTAGTCTGTGAAGTCTTGCGTTCTTCAATTTATTTGGAGCAAACCAAAAGAAACACAGCTCTTGGTGATTTGAACGGCGAGCTTCATGGGTCAAAAAATGTATACGTGACCTACTAGAACCAACATGGAACAGACAACAACTGGATCCAGCCTGTGTTAGCTTATCCAGCTTCAAATCAGTTGGGAAAACCCCAGATTAAAACCAGTTGGTTCCATTCAAAAGTTCCATTGGCCAGTTCATGTCAGTTTTAGAGGAACTTAGACTGTTTTTAGGTCTTGCCAGGTCCAATCAAAATTTTGCACAGACCCAAGACCAGTAGCAGTTTAAGTCGGACCTGATCCAAATCCAAGAGGCACTCGAAAGTGTGGACCCAAGATTTGGTTTAGGTGTGGTCCAAAGACCAACAATTGGAAATTCTTTTAAAAACTGGCTGACACACAGTTTGCAGATTCACTTTAACCTGGCTAGGAGTGGATTCAGTGTGATTGATCCGGGCCATGTCTGTGTATCCAGACTAGTTTTAGGTGACTTACTTCCGGCTTGCGTACCCTCTGTGACAGATATGCACATTGTTTAAAAGAAAGAAAAAAAGCCATAGAAAATGGTCTTTATTTTTGAAGTATGAGATGATAATTTCAAACCACTTGAAGTGTCTTCTTGGATTCCTCAAGTTTTTAGCCGTTTCATGATGTATGAACAATTTGAAATGCAGACAAAATGCAGTCCTCGCAACGACTCTCTTTTTTGCACACGACGGTGAGGTTCAGAGACCTTGACCCTTGACCTCGGCCACTGCCCACCCAGTGTGTTCCTCTCTCTCAGGTCCCTGCTGACCTGGATCTTAACAGGGTAAAGTGAGTGTTATGTATTGCATTCAGGAGTTCCTCAGTGACCATGCTGATGTACTTGTAGTATTAGTAGACGTAGGTTCCAGGACATTGTAGGTCCTCTGTAGAAAAGTGTTTTTCTTTCCCACTTTATGTCCCCTCTTCATTCAGTGAAAGTGGATGTAGTTTGAAGGTGAGACATGCGGGGTGGATTTTTTTCTTGGCATTGGTGATGGACGGAGCGGGAGGTGGTGGCATCTTCAGAATGTTGCAGCTTCTCTTCCCTGTTTCCATCCACCTCTCTGTGTGCAGCCTTAACAACACCACCAACAGTCCAATGCAGTGTTCCTCTTTCAAATGTTTCAGTTAGCCTTTTTTCATCTTTTGATTTTTATACATTTTCATGTACCTTTGTAGTTATTGTGAATGTTTTGGGTTTTTGTTGTTTTTCACATATACATTGTCTTTTATTTTTTTGGAGTGAAGACAACCCCTATCATTTTTTAAAACTTTGAATGAATTATTTACTTTCTTTTTGGACGTGATTTTTAATAACTCATTCCCTTGTCCACAGTGGTTTATGAAAAAAAGGTATTACTCAGGTGATGTCAGCCATGTTTTACATGGACAATACTGTCATCTTGGAGCCTTTTAAGTATTATTTGAATCATTTTACAATGCAAATGTGATGTTTTTGGAGCTGTCTGTGGTTCCAAACTCAAGATTCTTGGATTCTCAGAGCAGCTAAGATGGCTGTGTGGAGAATATTGTCTCTCCATTAAAATGTGCATCATTCATCACACAGGCTTCTGAGGTTAAAGGGTAATTTCACCTAAATTACAAAAAACGTACACTATTTTCTCACTTACCTCTAGTGTTATCTAGCCATTCAGATAGTTTTGGTTTTATTTGTCCAGGTTTTAAGATGGGAGGTGAATGGATTTTAGTTAGTGGTGTCCATAGTATTCCAAATTACATATAAAAATGTCAACATCTATGTTTCTTTCCAGAAGAAAAAGTGTCCTGGTTATTTTCTACAGCCCTCACTGTGACTGTGTTCTCAATGGAACCAAAGAAATAGTCCCCATCAAAACTGTCCATAACATGTTCTGTGCACTATTCCGAATAACAGGGACACAGTTTCTGGAAAGAGATGTTCCTGTAAAACATGTCAGATGTGCTGTGAGTACCATAATTATAAAACCATAATTGTGCGCATGGCTAGATACAACTAGAGGTAAGTGAGTGAGTTTTTATTTGAGTGAACTGACCCTTTAAACCACATAATCTCAGGGATATGTACTTTTATGTAACAAAGTTCTGAGTGATATGATGTATTGAAAGAAAAATCCCCTTAAAATCATTCACCACTGCTGAGAAACGGCTACAATTGAGTTTCATAGTAGATTTCTCCAAAATAAAATATTTTCACATGACAGCTGATATATCTCAATAAATATCAGCTGTCATGTGTTAGTGTCAGAACGTAAAGAGCTGCCATTTTGCACTGGTGTTTAACAACCCCACCTATCTGTACAGAAACAGTCTGGGAAATGTAGGATACTTCTAACTGTAGCAGAAGTGAAAGAGAAAAGGTTCAGGGTGACCAACAACAAAGTCACTTCATCTCAAAGTAACTCCAGGAATGCACTGAACATCACAGACTGCTAGGATCTGACAGTGGAAGAGGATCTGAAGGGGGATTTTTCCTTTAATGTAGCAGCAAATAATATCAATACCAGCCTCTGCTCATCAACATAAAACCTCACCACAGCTATGTTACGGCCAACTTCCTAACTATCACATTTTGATACATATGTGCTGAAGTGTTCTTTTTATTTTCTGTATTTGTGTTTTGCAGACAAGGGATATGTCATTTGCAATTTCTGTACTGAAACTACCTCTTTATTTGTCATCATGTTGCTTACTTTCAAATAGGTGATTTTGTTGTCTTATTTATTGGTTTCATTGCACCAATGTTCTGTTATTTTGTGTCTCTTATTTCATTCGGTGACCTCTCAGATTTATAACAAGCGCTGATACCTGTTTTCTTCTTCTTTTTTTTAAATGCGTAAACATGTTGCCTCATAATCCTCTCTACCTCAGACTCGCCCGCAGTCAGCAGCTTTTATTTTCTCTGACCTCTGCCTGTAAAATATGTTACACACCAAACCATCTTTATGTCTCGTATCAGGGATCCTCTTCCTCCTCTATTTTTTTGTTTTTTGGATTCATTTCATGTTAAATTAGCGTCATCTTTTATTTCACTTCTGCCCTGTTATCTTGAATCCAATACCAAAGATGAAAGAATGTCAATGACAGCGTAATGTGAATGTCAGTGTACTGATTAAGCAGTCACGTGATGCATTCTTGCTGCAGTTAACCAGTGCTTTATTTTCCTGTGTTGACCTTTTTGGAATACGTCTTGTTATCTTATGAATGGTTTGCTGTGTACACTATATTCAACACATCATGATATGGCACTGTGATTTTTTTTCTTTTTTCTTTTCTCCATTGTCCTCCATGATTGTCGTCCATTGGTAAAGTGGTTCAGGGTGACATGGAGTGATAACAATGGCACTGCTATCATATTTGTCTGTGTCAATGCAGCTTGTGATCGATTATCAATTGGAGAATGTAATTGTGGTCAAACTGACATCTCTTTTTGTTTAACATGCTTTCGCTCAGTCGTGTGACCCTGGCGCTGTGGCACGTGACCGCAGACAGACTGCTTGCAGTGTTATCAGTTGGGTTGGACTCATATGGCTTTTGAATAGAAGCTGCCGGCCTTACTTACTGATAGAAGATCATGACACTCAACAACAGGGGAAATCTTGGAAACAGTTCTGCCTTTAAACTTACATACTGGGTCTTGATGATGACACATTTTATTCAATGTTACTTAATTGTAGAGATCTGGGGTTGCTGACAGTTAATCCAATTTATTTGGAAGTAAAAACCAGAGCTAACAATAGTAATTACCCCAAATATTTTGTGATTGAACACATGTAGTTTTACAAACGGACGTTTCTGGCGCTTTCACTTTCATTCTTTCTTCCAAAAAGATGGCATAAACTGCAGCTTTATTTAAAATCTGGTCATCTGACTGCTCATGTTGCTTGTCTTGGACTCCTGTGGTAATTATCTACAGGTGTCACCAACTCCCCAGATCTCAGTAATGACAATTGATAGAAATGTCGTCATTGCAATTGTGATAATTGAAAAATTAAGAGCCAGGTTGTAAAAAAGCAGAATTTCCCTTTCAAAGAAAGTAAACGTTAAACCAGGTTTTGCACTGGTTTTTTTTTTTTTAAGGGAGGACCCACCATTCATCTCATGAAGGAGTCACTCACTAATTCTCTATTAAAGGCCAGCACAGGCAAACCAACATATGTGTCCAACCCTAGCACTGTACCACTGCTAAAGATGATGTCTGGAGCACACGGTTCCAGTAAGAGCTTTTAAAAAAGTCAAATCATTAGTTGCTGCACCTTATTAAAAGCTCTTACTATAACCGTGTGCTCCAGATCCAGATGCTTCCCAGATCCTGCCCAGATCCTGCCTCAGTTGTCCTGTCTGTCGAGGCACCAACAGCTGAGGCTGTTGAGCTTTAAGTTGGCTGGTGAGCGGTGGCTTGCTCACCACTGTCAGAGCACAAGATGAGAAGAGTTTGGAGGAAGTAAAAGAGGAGAGAAATCTTGACATATCTCAGGGAAGAAATAGATTTTACACACTGTCATCACCTGTGAACAGACAATTGAAACGCCTTTATGTTTTTCTCATCAGAAATCTCTTGTCTGCTCTTGTTACTTTAACTACCTGTGAAGAATGTGATCCATTACGTGTTACAAGCATGTTTAGAATGTGTTAGGACTTGGAACCAAATAAATGTGAACACGGATAGTCTGCCATCTTTCTGCCCATCTTTGACTTTCTGACGTAGAGGTAAGGTGATCATAGTAATTGATGTCATGATAGTCTATTCAGTGAGTGACACTGAGCTTATTGAAGAATAACTAGGCAGAGAGAGTATAGAGCTTAAAACTGTGTGGAAGGCAGTTGGACGTGTTTGTCCCTGACCTGCTGCTCAGCGCACTGCACTCCAATGTGCTTTTCAAAGTGAGATACTATCATTAAAATAAACAGTGTGTTTCAGCCTGCGATCTGCTTTAAACATGCCAAATCAACTCATTCACTCAGTCACGGCAACATGGGTGGAAACGATGCTTTTTATCTCGATTGGTCAATGCTGAGAACCATTGCTAATATATACAGTATGATGACTTGGCTGCTGTTGTTTCATAAAATGCACACAAAACTCAAATAATTATTAAAATATTTAAAACGGTAAGCACATCCTTCGCAAAAGTAATCTGTAGCTGTTTTCCTTTAAAAAACATGCAGTATTCCCTGATATGAAAATACTTCACATTTAACCATCTTATCTGAATTTACTTGCTTTTTATCATATGAAATTCCTATTTCATGGGTTATCTTATGGAAAATTATTCAAATTTTAAAAATAAAACTTGTCTTCCACACTGTGGAAGCCAATATCTGCCATTTCCATCACTTTATTTTTTGCCATTAAAGTATAAGGCTGCCAATAGGGCTTTTTCACAGCAGACATTTTGACTTGTAATAGTAGGAAAAGCACAGGTGTTACTAATAACATTAACGATGGCTCTGTTCTAATCAAGTGTAAGCTATGACAGTACGACACATGCACAACACAGAAGCAGCTAAATGGAATTCAGTCATCGTTATATCTATTATTTACACCTTTTGTTTTCCTACTGTGACATGTCAAAATATCTTCTGTGAAAAAGGCCCATAGTCAATAATTCTCTTATTGCCAACGAATCCCATAAAAAGACCAAAACCAACAGTAAATGTATTCTCCTGTCAAATATTGTGTGTGTATCAAAGCCTGATAGATCTTCTTCCTCTGTGCCATAGAGCTCCATTGTTGTCCAAAAACTATTAAAAACACATCAGTGAGCCACAGTGTTGCACTGGCTGACCTTCATTACCATGAACACACACACTGTAGTTCATTTTGACATAATCCCACATACACCGTCCTGCTATCTGAAATACTCACTAGAGCACCAAATGTGGATTAATCCGCAGCTGAAAATAGTCCCCAACAAATGTCCTCCTGTTTGAGTAACCTTTGCTAAAACCTACAGTGCCCAGCTGTTTTAGGAAATTACTGAGCCTTTTTAAAAAATGAAACTTTATATTTGTTAGCCGTTTTTAAAGATTTACGTCTCCAGCAGGAACCAGTGGTTTTATGCCACAGACGGGGTAAGTCAGAAAGTCTTGGGACTAATGCATTGTTCAGTTTGGTGGTTTCATGGGGAGAATAAAGAACACTAACTTCTTTAAAGTGACATTTTCTGATGTCATTAGTTGATGTCTCATCGTCATGCAAAGGGTTCTCATAGTCATATGAGATATAATCTCTTAATTATTAAATAGTAAGTCATAAGACAATCAAAATCTCTCTTTTAAGGTTAGGCGACAAATGTTGTACGGTGCCCTGGAGGCAGAAAGTATCCAATTGGTTCTGTTAATAATGGCTATAACAGCTAGTTCAGTGTAAGAAATACATGAGGGGTGAGGAGAGACAGTAAATAATAGAATCCAGTATTTTAGGGGCTGTGACAGGAGCAAACTCCATAGGTATCCTCAGTAGGCTAAGTGCAACAAAAATGTTACAGTTTACAAATGGCAGCTCTACAGGTGGAAGATAATGTCGCCCACATCAACACACACTACAAACAGTAAAAAAAAAAATGGGCTGTTTTAAATGGCAGATTGAAAATAATGAGGTTGTGTATCAGATGGTTTTCACTCGCAGTCCAGGATCAAGGCTAGGATTTAATGCTTCCTTTACAGACGCTGACACTTAATAGATAAATGGGATTAAATTAATATCATTGTCTTTGCTTTCAAATTATTATTCAAACTGATAATCATAATAACATCAGTAGACATGCTGGGAAACGGTTTACTACAGAAACAGATATGACAAGATCTAACGTGTTAATCAGTCAGCTTTAGAAGTGCTGGCAGGTGGATTTTGAAATTACAAAGGTGTTTAAATTGTGATGCAGGAATCCTCTTAAAGACAGGGCCTCAAGATTAAGTATTAAGCAGGACCTGCCTTAAGACTCTTATCATGCTGATATTGTGCTTTAGTGTCGCATATACAGTTTTGTTTTTGTGAGGCTACAGGATATTAGGACTACATTGCTTATTGTGGTTCAAACCAGACTTTCACAGGGTTTTAACGTAGTAAATTCAATTATAAAGACGTTTATTAACCAAAATTATTTCTAATAGGTCCAGAAAGATGCTGCTAGGCTGTGTAGCAACCACAAACAACTTTAAAACTATTAAAATATTATAAGAATGTTATAAAAAAAAAAAGAATATTAAAGGTTTCTCCACAGGGCTGAGAAATCACAAACAAAAACAGTAAAGTACTATATTTCTATCAAAAGTAGCAATTTTACATAAAAAAAATACATGTAAGGCCAACACCGACTTGAGACACCAACAAAGACATTACAACAGGTTGGCATGATGGCCGATCTGAAAATAGTCCCTCGAACTGATTTGTTCCAAGCACACTGGATCAATTAAGCTCTATGAGTCCAATGCCCACAGAATTTTGGAAGGGGGGGGGGCTGCACTCCATAATACTGTGACGGACCCACGGACAGACAGCTGTACTGGCTGCACTGCCTATAATTATATGTGATGGAAATTATATCATCCTTATCGTCTGACTGACAGCAAAGTTGCATATTTCCCAAAATGTTGGCAGAGTCCTTTAATATAATACCAATATCAGCTCTGTGCATTGCTAAAAAGCCTAAACAGTCACCCTCCCTACATACACTCACACACATATACACACAGGTTATCGTGTCAGTGAGTGATGGTTGTCAGCAGGGCTGCTGATTGCATCATGAGTGCGAAGCAGGCCAGAGGTCCAGGAGGCATCACTTTATCTCCTCAAGGCTGACAGAGTGGCTTTTGACAGGCCGTCCTAACCCCCCCACCCCACCCCACCCCACACACACACACACCTCTAATCAGATCAGAGCCAGTCAAGGCTGCGGATCCCCCTGGGCACAACAACACCACTGAGGTGGGGGCAGGG
This sequence comes from Macquaria australasica, assembly GCA_005408345.1. Classification (NCBI taxonomy): domain Eukaryota; kingdom Metazoa; phylum Chordata; class Actinopteri; order Centrarchiformes; family Percichthyidae; genus Macquaria; species Macquaria australasica. The sequence goes on along the minus strand of SEMN01000517.1, from coordinate 104,688 downwards.
GGCTTGGAGGATGGATTTCCTACATGATTATATAAGAGTGCAGGACCTGAGCCTCACTATCTGCTGGGAGATAGCCATCTCGCAGCAGAACAGACATGTTATTATCAGTGTGAGGGGTGTTTATTTGCCTGATGTGTTGGTGTTTCTGGTCTCACCTTGGCACAAGGCATCAGACGCTGCCCTTCACAAATGCCAACCACTGCGATTGTGTTATCTGTACCTAAAGTCAAACATCCTCTTTCTCTTTGATAAACCACGTAGATGTTTCATATACAGTGATAAGACTCTAGCTGGACCTCAAACTCACAGTGGGACAATGGCTTTGATCACAAAGTACCAAATCAACCAACAGAAGTCAGTCAACTTAAAAATATCAGTTTGCATAGTTTACTCATCAGACTTGCTTTTAGTGACGTTGCCATACAACCCAACTTATAATTTATAATAAAGCAGAATTTTCCTTGAAGATTTACAGCCAAAAAATGATGAATTTGGTTGCATGGTTTACCCTTCTCTTCATCACTGATCCCAACTAACTCAGGGGTTCTCGAATATTTGACGTTATGAAGTTTTCAGTGAAGGTATACCTATATCATCATCATAACCAGTGTTGGGCAAATTGAAAAATGTAATCAATTGCTCATTGCATGTTACTCATTGTTAATCGTCACATCCATTCCATTACTCAGCTCAGCTCCGCTAAAGTTGCCTTTAAACAACTCCAAAGCCTCAGATACAAGCCAAGTCACTGCATGGCGATTAACGTCTTTGTACTCCGTCGTGGCAGGGTTGAACAGCTGATGTACAGTCATTACGGCACCAATCGATCAGTCTCTCTTCCATATTCACACCTGCTCGGTAAACAGCTAATGCTACAATGCTACAGGTAAACAAAGTTCTTCTTCACCTGGGCGTCTGCCGGTCTGATCGCCGGCGTGATTGGCTGCCGCGTGACATTGGGTTGCGTTTCTCCAAAAGTTGATTCTGTTTTAACATTTCGCCGCAGGCTGCTGCGTTTTTTTGCAGCACCCCCTGCTGTCCCCACTGCCGCAGTCTGAATGCAGTACCCCAATTCAAATGAATGGGAAAATCTACGTTTTCGCCGCAGCGCCTGATTCTGTCTGAATACGGCCTAAAACTGTGGGGATCACACACAACTGTGAACACCAGGTGATTCCTGAATGTAGGCTTACCAGTGGTTAATAATAGCAAACAAGCTAATAACACATTCATTAGACAGCTTTTGGAGTTACCAGGAGTCACATTTCTCCTCTTTTGGTGGAGGCTAGTCCCTGCAGCAAGCTAGCACGTACCAGACCAGTCTGTCAACTGAACACATAGCGACCAAACCCTTCATCAAACTTCCAATAAGACAGCACACAAAAAGCCCCCGAAAATGTCAAAGTAACGGGGTATTACTGGAATTAGTATAGTAACTGTAATGTATTTAATGAATTTCAAATTGTAATCCTTTACATATGTAATGTGTTACTGCCCAACATTGATCACTGGGTATCAATTATCACTTGGTGGTATTGAATAATAAGGACCACACCAGCATCTAACTAGACCCAAGTGACATTTGCAAGTACGTTTACATGCTGTTTAATGTGCTGCAGCTGAGCAGCTAATTAGCGTTTCCATCAACTGGTTTGGAGTGAATAAACTAGGCTTGTTGTGTAGTTTGGTCAGTAGTTGGTGGTACAGGCTACGCATGGCTGTAATCTGCCAGTAAACAGAGTAGAAGAAGTAGTGGTTGCGAACCGGAAACCAAATCATTTTCCAAAGCATACAGATTTCCTTGCAGAAGTCAGTGGTTTCAGGTCATCTCAGTAAACTAAGAAAATCATCTTGCTGACAGGGGCGTACGTCACTTGCGATGGGTAATCGATCACAATCACCATTTATTGTCAAGCTGTATTATTGTTAGTTAGTAATGCAGTGGTGCTAAAATAATTCTTGTGTATGTTCAAGGACGTCTGACATATGGAGCTCACAGTGTCATCTCAGGCCGGAACATAAAGTCATTAAAACCACCACATTAGTGGATGTCCCTGAGTGGCACCTACACATATTGAAGGAACACAGTGGTCCGCTCATACATCTAGTGCTATCGCTGCAAACTGTTATCAGCCAATGGTCACTAATACATACCACCCACCACCCCAGCATTCACCCGTTTTATTCAATTTAAGCTATCGCTGCTGTTAACTGATGTTGCTGTATTCACTTCACATACACATCAGATAATTGAGCATCCTACATGTTTTACATACTGAATAACAGTGTTGTGCCTGGCTTTCTTTTAATGTAAAATGTCTTTCAGATTGGGAAAGAAAGCTGCTTTAAATAGAGCTGAAATGTTTGTATCTGGCGAAATAAAAACTATGATGAGAATGTGTGGGAGTTTACATTTTACAATTACAAACTTACGAAATGGTGGATATTTTACAGGCCGATTTCAGTATTTTATAGTAATAATAATAATAATAATAATAATAATCTTTATTTATAGAGCACTTTTCTAAAACCACTTTACAAAGTGCTTCACACAGGGCAACAACTTGACAACAAGCAGATCATAACATTTTCCAATAAATAACAAATAAAATAAAACAAATGAAACAAATAAAAACAAATAAAATAAGAAAACAAACTAGCAAAAACTGTAGTCAATAAAATCAAGAAAAATTAGGAAAAGCTCTCAGATAAAAGTATGTTTTAAGAAAAGATTTAAAAGAGGTCACTGATTCTGCTGACCTGACTGCCCTGACTGCAAATGCTCTGTCACCCCTAGTTTTCAGCTGTGCTACGGGAACAGATAAAAGACCTCTGCCCGAGGATCTCAGGCTACGTACTGGCTTGTATGCAACTAGGAGTTCAGATATGTAGGATGAAGAGAGGCCATGGAGAGCCTTAAAAGTCAACAGTAAAATCTTAAAATCTATTCTAAAACATACTGGGAGCCAATGCAAGGAGGCTAAAACAGGTGTAATGTAATCACTTCTTTTGGATCTTGTTAAAAGTCTGGCAGCTGAGTTCTGTACAGTCTGGAGCCAATTAATAGATTTTTGGTTGAGGCAGGTGAAAAGGCTGTTGCAGTAGTCTAGACATGAGGAGATGAAGGCATGTAAAATGGTCTCTGTGTCATTAAAAGATAGATCGTATTTTGGCAATATTTCTAAGATGATAATAACAAGACTGCACAAGTTTTGTTGTGTGCTGCTCAAAGGTTAAGTTACTGTCAAACCAAACGCCAAGGTTCTTTGCAACAGGCTTGATGTGTTCCATCAGGGAACCAGCTGATGGTTGGATTTGTTTTGTTAAGTTGAGGGGGCCAATTACAACAATCTCTGTTTTGCTGGAGTTAAGCTGCAGAAAATTTTGTGACATCCAGTTTTTGATATCGCATAGGCAGTCATGTATTGAACTCAGCATGTCAGGATCAGTGGCATCGGCATAACAATGGAAGGAAACACCATGTTTCTGGATAATATGTCCCAAGGGAAGCATGTACAGAGAAAATAAAATTGGTCCTAACACTGACCCCTGAGGGACACCATACTTGACATGAGCAAAAGATGACATGTGGTTATTAATGAAGACATAGAACCTCCTGTTTAACAGGTATGAAGGGAACCATTCTAAGGCTGTTCCAGATATATTCCTACCCAGTGCCTCAGCCTGTCTAATAGAATGGTGTGATCGACTGTATCAAAGGCAGCGCTAAGGTCCAGAAGAACAAGGACTGAGCACATCCCATTATCAGCGGCCATTAAAAGGTCATTGGTCACCCTGAGCAGGGTGGTCTCAGTGCTGTGATGCTTGCGAAAGCTGGATTGAAATTTTTCAAAAATGTTATTGTTTTCTGCTGTTAAAAGCAACTGCTTGGACACATATTTCTCTAAAATTTTTGATATAAAAGGTAGTTTTGAGATTGGTCTGTAGTTTTGAGGAAGGGTAGGATCCAGCCCAGGCTTTTTTAAAAGAGGTTGTACACATGCGGTTTTAAAATAATCTGGGACACAACCATAAGATAAAGAACTGTTCAAAACTGACAACAGACAGGGCCCGAGAGATTCAATGATTTTGAGGAGAACTTTTGTTGGTATTACATCATATTACATAGTTGGACTACTAAATTAAATACTACTAAATGTAAAAACTTTGGATCTTCATGTTGGGAAATAAAATGAACACACTTGGTTAACAAAACAGATAAAATCTGAAAAATCAGATAAAAATAATAAATAAAAAACAGACTTAACAGATGGCCTGGTTAATGACTGGATTGAGATTTGAGATTCGGCTGCTGAACGCAAACTTTTTTAAAGCAGGAAATGAATAAATTCACATTGTCCTTTCTGCAACATCCATGTTGACTTAATATTTGTCTTCTTGCATGCTGAAGCATCTTTGAATGCCCCACCAAGGAAAGTTTCCAAAATGTTCCCTGGACCAAATGACTGTAAAGAAATGTGTCAAATTGTTAAACATGACTGTGATACAGTATGGTCATTCAAAAGATAGCAAAATGACTGCTGTCAGACAACATCACTGCATTGTACACATGCTGCTTTTAATGACATTTCTACTACAATAATAATAATGTTTTGTGTTAAATCATTTTCAGTGTCAATACAATTGCTTGTTATTTCAGCGAATGACCTTGCTTCAGTTAAGGAAATATTCTGCGTCACCTGTGTCTCACAAATAGAACAGTTCTGACATCAAATCTGTGAATTGTCCAAAAGAGCAGATTCAGGCTGTTGAGTTGTACAAGCACACATTAGTTGGGGTTTGGCCTACTGGATTTACGTCAGTCAGGACACATGTCAAGGCTAGAACAGCTCTGCCTAAACTCTTAAACTCTTCCACTGTAGCTTCTCCTGGCGTGTTAGCAGAGCGTGTGCTCCACCACTCTCCTGAAGTGTGCCTTCACCAGGTGTGGTCCTCCTCCCTCCGCACTCCCCCACCTCCCTCTCATCTTGTTCCCCTTGACCCTGACCCGCTGCGACCTCTGTGCCGATAACGGGAGAACAGCCCCGCCATTCCTCGCCCCTCGCCAACTGACACATTTCCAGAGGGGATAACCTTGTTCCCTCACATTTCTCTGATGCCTCTGCTGGCATGTGCTCTGTGCTCCTGAAAGTGCTCTCTCCCTCTGCATCTTTATGTCTCCCTCCATTCTATTTTAATGACCAATCCATGACTTAGCCATACAAATAAATGTCAACTTTGCAATTACCACCAGCTGATATACATAACAGTGATCCAGCTCATGAAAGCTTATACATTTGCGTTTTTTAAAAAGACTCCTGCCCTCCTCCCTTTGTGTAAAAATATAAGGAGGTACTATGTAGATCTGGCAAAAAGTTTGATGGGCTCTGCATTAAATTTAGGTGAGAACAATGCAGCAGTAGAGCAAATGTGAAATTTCTTCACCAATCCAACACCAATCCAAATTTTTTTTAAAGTGCATTTCCCACAATTCTATGATATTTATATATGAACATTCACACATTTAGAACATAGATTTGAGGACTACATTGAATTCACATTTAAAGGAATAGTGTGATTTCTCTGAGATAGTGGCTGCCCCCCCACTTCATTTTGTTTTGGTCAGTTCCTTACTGTTTACTGTTTTACAGGCTAAAACAAGCAACTTCTTCCAAACTTGTCCACCCGTTTCTTAATCTAGTTAAGATGCGAGTATTGCTCTCCATGTTACCACAATCATTCACACACAAGATGCATTTACCTGTAGTGCCCTACTAAGCTACCTGTTTAGCTGGATTCTTACACTTACTGTCTATGCGCTCTACTAAACTGCATTGTAGTTCACGTTCCACTTTCTCACCTGACCATCTGTATCTCCAGAGCCTGTCCCTGTCTGACCTCTCTGTGCTGCCTGCAGTGTGACCACATATCATTCTTTTAACGGAAGAACAGACTGGTGATCATTTTAACTCGATACACTGAATATTCTGCTTGTATTACCAGTTTTATTTGCATAAAGTAAGTGTATAAAGACGTACAGTAGTAACAGTTACCTGAAACGTTAGCTATTGTCTTATCGACTAAGCTAACGTGACCTATTTTGGTAGCTAGTAACTTACTGTCTGAAGAAAACGGCTGCAGGTCCTGCTTTCTAAGCTTTTTAGGTAACGTTACTTCCTCCAGTAGCTCCCCTCCACTGACTGAGCAAACTAAAAACCTGTCAGATTACCATCGCAGCACAGAACCACTGAAACTTACTTCATTAGCAAACAACATGCTAACTGTGTCGAGTTGTGTGCGGGAGCATGGGAGAAACCAAGTGTACAATTGTTTTCCTTAACAAACAAACATAAATTGAATATAAATAAATACCAAGAAACAGATCTGTTGACAGGGTTCATAAAAGGAGGACATATTTAACATATTTTCTACTGGATATTGGGGGGACAGATTGGTCGTTTCTCAATATTGGGGGGGGGACACGACCCCCCCAAAGAATGCGTGGTTACACCCTAGGTAATTAGAAGAATTGGAACAAAAGTACAGCCCGGGCCCTTTGCTGCATATCATCCCCTCTCTCTTTCCCGCCTTTCCTGTCTCTCTCTGTAGCTGTCACTATTCAATAAAGGCAAAAATGCCCCCAAAGAAATCTTTAAAAAAAAAGAAGAATTGGAACAAAAGCCTGGTGGTGGGGCTTTGTTGGTGGGATGTTTAGCAGCAATCCGCAACCACAATTTCATCTAGTTGTTACCAGACGTGTATCCTTGTCACACAGTGACAGAATCATGCAGCCAGAGATGCTAAGCTACGCATAGGGGTAGAACATGGCTGGAATAGTATGGAGGAAAAAGAGTGTCAAAATATCAATTTATGCACTCCAGGTAAACCAGATAAAAAAAATACTTTTTTACAAAGTACCTATGCTGCAGCACCCAGATTATGGGTGTTGCATTTACATTGGATGTTATTTTAGTTCATTAGGTCTGCATGATACAGTGCCTGAAATGCCAAGAATGAAACACCTTTGGCTTTCTTGCAACAGATTTGCGTTCAATACATTTGCTCTGCAATTCGAAACTTATTCCATTCTTTCACAATACTATTTGTTTCCATGCAATACTTTGTGCAATACCTCTGATTCATGTTTCAAGATATTACATTGTTGAACATCAAGTGAGATGAATTTTAATGATAGTGTCAGAATCTGTTGAGGATGTGCTTAAAAAGCATGGTTAGTACTGGACATATGCTCGAAGGACCATAGCCAGCAAAGACACTCAGCAAAGATACACAGTGAAGACTATAGCCAGCTAACAGCTAGCTATAGTCTTCACTGTGTATTCACATGCAACTGATATGTTGCAATATGAGGCATTGTGAAGTGATGTGATGCAATGCAACATGTTTAGTCAGTCTTGGTCACTACTTCTTTGAAGTGGTCTTGGTGTCACTTCACTTAGAGAGATTTCTTTTGGTGTTTTGATTCTGTCTGCAACCCAAAAGTCATGGAAAAATCAAGATTGAAAGTGTTGAGATTTTTTCATTAAAGGTGCTATATGCAAGAATTGGCCACCTGTCAAATTCATACTCCAAATTCCAAACAAATTGGGGGCAATATATCACCAGAAAGTTGGGGTGTCCACCCCTATCTTAAGAAAAAAGGAAATGCACAATCCCTCCCACAGGTCTTTGGTCTTTCTCCTTCAGGTGATCCGGTAAGTTACAGCCAGCATTACAATTTTCAGTGTATGTTTGAAATTAGCTAGCAAGATGGCATACATTACTAATCGTAATGTTTCTATGTTAGCGGCAAATCAATAGTGCATTATCAGTGCCCTGTTAGCTAGCAAACTAAGTAACTAGGACTTTGACTAACTACGATAGCAATATCAATTCAGTGCTAACGTTAAGCTAACTGGATAAGCAAACATGTTCACACATGTACAGTTAGAGGGCATAGTTCGCATCCGCAATAAAGGCAGGTAATCACATTTACATCATGCGGATCCTTGTGGATTTGTGGATGTGAAAAGTATAATTTCAGTTTAACACATGCAGTGGAGATTGCGTAAAGGTACTAATTCATCAATGCAAAAAGGAATAAAGTATTCCTACTTCCTACTAGCCTGTAGACACATTCTTCTACACATGGTCTCTGCCATTATCAGGGAAGACTTACACCCTCTCAGACCGAAACATGTTGATCGGATTTAATAACCATCATGTGGGTCGTCCATTAATCCCAGGGTTGGCGGTTCGATCCCCGGCTCCTCCTGTCCACATGTCAAAGTGACCTTGGGCAAGACACTGAACCCTAAGTTGCTCCTGATGGAGGCCAGCACCTTGGCTCTGTCGCCATGTGAGTGTGAATGAGACCAATTCCAAATCCAGGAACAACATCCTAGATCTCTGTCCAGAAGAGTGCTGTCCTAAGAACAGCTAAGATACTGCGCAGGACCCTCAAGCTCCCAGGCCTCTGGTACAGGACCCGAGCTTGAAGGAAGAACAGACCACCGGCAGGGGCGAATGGGGATTTTTTCTATATATATATATATATATATATATACACTGAATGAAAGGAATAGGTACTGTTATTTCTAGATTGATAAGTAAATCTTGATTGGAATAGACAAGGAAAGAGACTCAATACATTTTGTAAATGTAAATGAGTTTCCTTCCTCTCCTCAGTGTTTTGCTCGTTCTTCAGTCTGATTTCTATAGTAAAGGCCTCTTTTATGACAGCTAATTACCAACCAGCCAGCTGTGGCCTTGAAAATGAATGCGATTCTGGCATAAATCTACACTTCAACATCTGGTGTCCAGATAATAAAATCTCTCAGCACCACACTCATAATGCAATAAATTGATGTTCAACATAAATAGTGATAAGACCGGCAATTATCTGGTGAAGAAAAGAGATTTAAAGAAATCAAAAGGAGTCCGTGTTGTTTCCCATTTTCAGTTGTTATGAAATGTATGCAAAAACTTTTAAGATCTCTCTCCAAATTCTCAGAGGGGAGTGTGGGTCAAGGATTATTTGACGGGGGTTTGGATAGAGTGTTTGGCATGGTTTACGGCAATATTTGCACTGTAAGATGTCTGCAAACTTGCAATTTGTTTCAGAAACAGAAACATTAATATAGACAGGCACTGAAATAAGTGTGTGAAAAAAATGTGTACTGACTTCAGTTGGCCTGCTGTGCTACTCTCAGTGAATCCATATCTGATCTTGTAGATTTAAGGATTATTATATAGGAAATTATAAAGAAATTAATAGTCAGATGATATTCTCTCCTTTTTTTCCTGTCAATAAACCACATGAAAAGACCCAAACAAGTATTGTGTGTGTATCACAGCCTGATATATCTTCTTCCTCTGTGCCATAGAGCTTCATTGTTGTCCAAAAATTATTAAAACATCAGTGAGCCACACTGTTGCACTGACTGACATGTTACTTCATTACCATGAACACACACACACACACACACGCTCTCTCTCTCTGTTTTATTTGGACTCAATCCCACATACACCGTTCTGCTGCCAGAAATACGTGGTAGCAATATGTTGCTGCACCGAAATACTCACTAGAGCACCAAATGTGGATTAATCCGCAACAAAATAGTCCCAAACAGATGCACTATTTCCTCCTGTTTGAGTAATGTTTTCAAAAAGCTAGTGGCCAGCTGTTTTAGGAAATTACAAAGACTTTTAAAAAAAATGAAACTATATATATATATATTTAAAATATATATTTTTTGGCCATTTTAGCCTTTATTTTTGATAGTGACAGCTGAAGGGAGAAAGGAAAGTCGGGAGAGAGAGAGGGAAAGACATGTAGCAAAGGGCCCGCGTTGAAACAGGAACCCGTGCCCCTGCCGTAAGGACTCAGCCTTAATGGTACGAGCTTGAAACTATATATTTGTGATATTTTTAAAGACTTACCTTTAGGAATTAATCACTGGGATTAAAAATGGTCTTGGACTTGACTCTACACTAGAGTTAATTATCACAAACACCTTTTCATATAATACAGTCCACTACAAAGTACATTCTCAAAAATGACCAAATCCAGACTCCATAGGAATTTCACTATGGTATCTGTACCATGGTCTTATGGGTTAATAAGTGAGGTAACTACTGCAGTGCCATTTGCTTTACATTACATTGTAAAGGTGTTTGTATCTTTCATGTTCCAGTCACTATATACTAACTACAAGTATTAGTACAGAGTAGAATTCAACTAGACAGTACAGGGGCAACATCATTCAATTGAAGTCCTTTATTCCCCTTAATTGAATCCCTGTGTAAAAAAGAAGCTCTGCAATGGAAATCTAGCCAGTAGTTAGGTTACTTAGAATATTAGAATTTCCAATGAAACCAGTGCAAACTGAGAAACTGACAGAATCAGTCACCACCACTAAGCCCTCTGTGTATTTATTTATTTATTTTTTCCGTTGAGAAGGCTCCCGCTACTCCAGATGGCCAGTCCATGCTTGTCAGTAGGAAAAACTAGACTTGGGGCTGAGAGCCATATACAAGGTAAGGAGGTCAGACAGTATTGAGAGACAGACTAACACATTATTGGTTTTGGTCTTTTCATGCAATTTGTTGACAGTATGAAAAATATAGCATAACACCAGCCTTATCCATCTATCTATCTGTCTATGCCTCAGTCGGACATTCAACTTAAGGAACCTATTTTCTTGCAAGCTATTAGATCCATACTATTTTTTTAACAGAATTTTATTGGTTTTTAATGGAAACAAGTTATACATTTTGCCATCATATCAATAACACAGAAAGAAATTATGAAAATAAAATAAGAACAATAATAAAATACAATAAAAACAATATAATAAAATAAAATAGTGCCATCCATCCATTGTTAACAGAGAAATCCCAAGATCCATACTATTTGAATTGGAAGCAAGCTGATCAAACCATAACTACTTATTTGAATTACTTGAATTTAATTTTTATATGACTTGTTATAGTCTATTTATTGCTGTTATTTTATCAATATTATTTCATCTTTTTGATCATACATGCTTTGTGAATCTTCATTAATTATATGTTATTTAATTCATTGTAAGTCTGTTTTATATATATTTGAAACCTGTTTTTTTTTTCAAATTAGAAGTCAACCAAAATAAAACATGAAGAATATTTTGAAGTTAAAAAAGCGTAAGTTTAACAAAATGAATAAAAGAAAATGCAAATTGGATAAAGAAATCTCATTTATGTTGGGGTTTTTTTTAAAGAAGAAAGTTAAAAACAGGTGGTACGTTTTTGTCTCTCCTTTAAGATTATTATTCAATTTCATAATCCTTTTCTGCTATCTTGGCAAGGACACTCCTGTAAAAGAAAGGCCCTTTCCTGGTTACATAGAGTCATTCATCTTTTAATGGAGACAAAAGAAGAAGAAGAAAAATAATGAAACATTTATTTGGAAGAAGTCTCCTCAGGGAGCATCAGAATCATATGAAAATATTGCGTGGTAGACCTACTGGCTGAATGTATTAAATGGCGTCAGTCAGTCATGTAGTGGGATGTCAGATCGTCAGATGTTGATGTGTTTTGGCTCTCAGGGTTTAGTGAATAAACAGCTGTGCAGTGACATTGAGTTGTAGAATTAAGTGTCTGAAATAAAACAAGAATTTACTCATTTTGCTTGAGTCCAGCTAAGAGTTACATCCATTCACTCATTAGTTCCTTCATAATCAATAAGTTTCCAAGCGCTGAGCACAGACGAGCTGTCTCACAAGTGAACTCATGCAAACCAAGTGGTTCATTCAAGAGCTGCTGCCCACTGTGATGGATTACTACACAGAAGATATATTTAAACCAAGGTTGTAATTGAGTTTAGACTTAACTAACAACGTTTTCCTATTGTTAAGTGAGCACAAAAGCCAAGTTTTGAAAGGAGCACTGTCAAGAATAGGGGCTGCTCAAAACCAGGAACCTTGTCAAGGGCAAGAAGAGGTGGTGATTTATTATATACCCTGCCTCACACCCCCACCCCCTCCATCAATGCTGTACAGCTCTGCATCGCACAGCGCACACTAAGATGATGCTTTTGTGCTGTTATTCATTTGGTATTCATTGTCCTGATAATGACTTTCTCACAGAATATTGAAAAAGACCTTTTAAAATGATGTTTGCTACCAATTTACAAAAGAATAACTATTTTTAGGTTGTAAATGCCTCCCAGATAAATACTAAATAGAGTGAAATCTCTGCCACAGTAAAAATGTCACTGTAGAAATGCTCTTAAATTATTACATATAACAAACATATGTGAAGAAATGTCATATTTAACAAGTGCTTATGTATTTACCTCTGCTTATCTGATTATTCAAAAATCAGTTTTAAACTTAATACGTTCACTTGTCCTCCACAACGACACATATAAGTCTTTTCTGATCTGACGCAACAACATCATTTGTCGTGCCAATACATCACTGTTGAAAAATAAATCAGTTTTAAGATGTGACAACGCTATGGTTAAGGTTTGGTTAGGGGTAGGTAAAGATCATGGTTTGGGTCTAAATAAATTGTTAAAAAAAACAAAGTTGACTGTTGATTGGACCTTTCATCCACCCCAACCTCCTCCTTCTGTGGACTTTGTGGCTTTATAATAATATCTGACTTCTTCCTTTGCTCCCGACCATAGACTGTAGACCATAGTATGCGCAGTAGTGATTGTATCGAGTTCCCACCCATACACCCGCCTGAACCAATTGCGAGCACACTCAGAGTTGTCAATCGTCATCATCACACCTCCTTTTTATAGCATCAAATAACTAATTAAAACCAAACTTATCAGACAAAAATGAAGACTTGAACATACATCAGTGTAATAAGAACTACCTAAAATGACAGAAACCATCTTTGGGAAAATTTTGACAATTTTTCAGTTTGGCCCATGTGCCATCTGCTAACATGGAGGGGTCGGGTTCTATGACCTATACTGCAGCCAGCCACCAGGGGGCGATCAAGATGTTTTGTCATGTCATGTCGTCCATCTTTATATACAGTCTATGCTCCCTACGAAGATATATTTGTGAGTCCTACAGAGTTCTCTAATACAAGTATGGTGTTTGAAACGTGTCAAAAGTAAGGTGAGAGGAAATTATCTCATGTTGCAGATCACAGCTTGCAAATTTGGTGAAAGGAGTCCCCTGATAGGATTTAAGTCCAAACCATTCACAATTTCACAGTTGCATAAGAGTGACTACCAAGGCCATAGCAAGGATTTTAAAAATACTAACATCATAAATCCAAATCCCCTTAGCACCACCCCACCCCCTGGTGAAATTTTAAATAACCCAATGACAACTGGCCCTGACCATGCAATATGAAACAAACTGTGACAAAGAAATTAATGTGATAATTTAAAATGACATTAAGAGGTAGCCTGATGTTTACTGGAGGAAAAGCCACTATATACTATATTTCAGGGGAAGGGAGGGTGGGGGTACTTGGGTTGGGATAGGGTGTAGGAGTATGAGAGTGGGGTGTGCGGAGAGAGGTTTTGGGTGGTAAGGCACAATGGGGTCCAGAGGGTGAAGCTGGAGCTGCTCCACAGAGGGACGCTGCTGAGGGTCTACAGCCAGACACAGGCGCAATATGTCCTGGTAATTTTGAAAGTAAAGTCCTTGTTGATGTTGAGTTTGCTGCTCAGGAGTTGTCTCAAATCGTGTAGGACCACTCCCAGCTGCCACCCTGTGGTGCGACCAGCCCTGTAGGTCCAGCACTGGTACCATTCTGATTGGATGTGGGCTGAGGTACCATAGAAGATCCTGTATGATGAGGTCTTCTTTGTGAAGCAGCTGAGGCCGAAATCAATCAATCACAAGTGTGGGACATGGGAGTTGGTTTCAATCAAGCTGTTTTCCATCTTGAAGCTCTCCGGCTGTTTCTACCAGCTGCTTCAGAATAAGTCTTGGAGCTCCAAGACCAGGATGAGCTTCTGGTCCAGATCATAATAATCCAGCAGGGAAATGGCTGCAGGTTTCCCTACTGATCCTGCTGCTCTACTGGCCATCTTTATCACGACGGCCAAGAGGGAGCGTCCTATTCTGAGTGACGCCTTTACAGATGACATTGTCCCTGGGAATGTGTTTTATTGCCACAGGGAAATGATCAGCTCTCCTGTAACCAGCATAGACTGATCCATAGCCTCCCTCACCCAGCGGGTTCAGCTGCTGGTACTTAGCATGGATGTATAAAGAGAACTGGATACAGCGGCGGAGGCGGGGCCTCGTTCATTCCTATGAAAGCTGCTTAGTGGCACATGAAGCCAAAGAAGTTTGACTTCCCAGGTTACCCGGATCTTCCTCATAGCTTCCGTGTTGTGCGGCCCATAGAGCAAGCGCACTAGCGTTTCCTTTAGCCCCGCCTCCCAACCGGTCGGTCGCCCATTTACAGACATCTCTTTCACAATGTAAGTCTATGGGAAAAAGTCTCTTGGGGCTAGTGTGCATCACGTGAAGGACCTGGAAGTTCTAATTACACCGTTTGGCCACTATATGAAATTGGCTTCAAAGCCTGGTGCACTTCCTGGGGGCTTGATATTTAGCCTCAAACTCCTGTCTGCTGGTTTCGTGTGAGGTGGATGTGGTGTCAGTGTCAGTGCCTCATCTTCCTAGGTGTTGCAGACTCCGCTGAGGATGAGGGGCCCCGAGACCTTTGAGAGGAGGTGGTCTCGGTCACTCCCAAACAAACTCTGGAGCGGTTTGTTTGTGGTGGGAACGTGATCCGACCTCGATCCAACCCAACTACCTGGTGTACGCCACAAATTTGAGCTAAGCTCCCTTGTTCTGCTCAGTTGTGTGAAGGCAGCACGTCTTCTTTGCAAAGTGTGAAGCAGTATAGATGTTTCTTTGATGCAATGTTTCTCTCATAGAAATATGCACGTTCTTGCTCCTGCCCCAGACACATCTGACCAATAAGCAGAGTGAACATTCTCACGTGGTTTGTAGTGATACATTTTGGTTCGCTTGGTTTACAAACTCTTTAACTGATTCGGACACGCAAACGGAACTATAGGTGTGAAAATGCCCTCATTCAACTTAGGTATTGAGAGTTTTTATTTTAAATTCCCAAGTTACAAAGCAGTTTGAATTATTGTTAATGAATTATGGTTTGCAAATCACATCACATTTACTATGCATAACCTACATCCTGTGAGAGAAAACAATGTGAAGCATTAATATTGCATTGTCCATTGTTAAAGCTGCTGGTGATAATAACAACATATATTTTGTGCAGTTTTCCTGTAGGTGACCATGACGCAGCAAGACTGAACCAGTTGGTGGTGAACATGAGACGATAGGACTGGAAACCTGCACCATCATCTCGTCTTTACAGTACTCATTTCAAAGAGCATGCCTTCACCAAGACTCAAAGGTAAAAAATTCTGTTGGATAATGGACAGTGTTTTTTCATCATCATTGCTGGCAACACCATGTAAATAGAAACATCAAACAGGTTTCGTACAGCTTTTAAGAGTGTCTTTCCTTCTTTCCTCCTTTCTATCTTTATCAAAATCGTTGCCTTAAGAGCACAGCAGTTCCAACCATTTTCTAGGGGTAAGATGCAACATTTTGGTAAGTAATGACACAGAGGTAAGTGCCTTCTCACTTTTATCTTGCAAAGTGTCAGGGGACAATAAAGAGGATTCACCAGTTGACAAATGCCACCTTAGCGTGACATCTTGACTGAAAATGTCAATGGAAACATCCCACTTAGCAATGACATGTCAGGCTGACACTGTTGTAACAGTGGATATCAATAATGAGGATCATAGTTATGCAGCATCAACAGTTACATATGCAAAACGTACATTCAAGAGGATCCCTGCTACAACCTAGAGACTCTGAGGTCTCTGAAACAGAAAAATCAGGCCACAGAGGAGATCCTAAAAAAGTACAGGAAAAGGCTGACAAGGCAATGCCAAAAGTCCATGCGTTTAAAGAAAAAAGACTGCATCTTAAAAGTTGTCACCAATTAATTCAAGAAGAAGCTGTTGATATCAAGTCAATGTGCCTCTTTGCTTGAGTCAATTGATGAAGCACCAAAACACATCTTGCGGAAGATACAGCAAAAGTTGCAGTTTGCCACCACACTGCACTTTTACTCCCCAAAGGCATATGAGTAGGTGCGTGACAATTTTCATAAAGCTCTACCACACAGGCACACCATCCGCACGATACAGCAGCATCCCAGCCGATCCTGGATTTACTGTGGTGTCTTTCACAGCACTAAAAAGTCATGTAGAGGCGAGGGAAGAAGGGAAAAGAAATGGGCTGTGCTCTAATGATGGATGAAATTTACATTCACAAGATGACTGAATTTGCAGGGGACCAGTTCCATGGCTATGTGGACATGAAACACACTGGCCACCCAAGCCTTGGTCCTCATGATTGTGGTTGTCAATGAGTCATGGAAAATTCCCATTGTATACTTTCTCATCACCGGTATGGATGGATCAGAGGCCAATAAAGGAGAGCCTTAGCAGGCTTCATGAGGTTGGTGTTGAAGTTGTCTCACTTACGTGTGATGCCCCTGCAAGCAACTTGGCCATGATAAGGGGACTTAGCGCTGATCTAAATATCAACAACATGAAGTTAAACACATCAATCCAGCCAAAAGAACAAACCAAAAAACAAATTCCAATATAATTTCCAAGACATTGTATCAAAGCTAATAATAACAGTTAAACTTAGCTTGTAAGAAAACACCTCAGTGTATTTAATTTATAGTTCCTATATGCTTCACATTTCAAAAGCAACAGATACAGATTGCCACCTCGCTTATTGCAATCCAAGTTCTCCAGTGAAGACCAGAAATTGTGTAGCTGTTTCTAGAAAATGTTTTCAATTCAATTCAATTCAATTCAGTTTTATTTATATAGCGCCATATCTTAACAAAGTTATCTCAGGGCACTTTTTCGAATAGAGCAAGTCTAGACCGACTCTTTATATTTACAGAGACCCAACAGTTCCCACCATGAGCAAGCACTATGCGACAGTGGCAAGGAAAAACTCCCTTTTAACAGGTAGAAACCTTGAGCAGAACCAGGCTCAAGGTGGGCGGTCATCTGCCTCGACCGGTTGGGTTGAAGGGGGGGGGGGAGAGCAGGAGGAAAGAGAACATACAGCAGCACAATACAGTTCCACATAGGGATGTAAGGCAATAGATAGGTATGGTTTTGGTACAGAAGTAAGTGTGCTTTTGTGTTCGAAAATCCAAAGTTTTGTCTTTCCCACATACATCAAGCCACATGGACAGTTCAGCATTTCAAATGTCAGGCTTTGATTCAGCACAATGCTGTTGAAATAAAGAAGTTGATGATGCAAGTCTGTGTGCGGTCCTCCTCCTTAAAATAATTAAGAGTTCCAAGGCTACCAGCACCAACATAACTTTGATGTGGTTGAGGAGCTTCTTCATTTGATACACCTGTTGTGTAAAGAACATAATGCTTATCTGTCTGTTCCTGTCCTATGCTCACCGCAGATGCTGAAGAGGGAGGACACTTGGCTTCCTTGTACGAGATACACGAGTCCCAGAACATGTAACACATATAACTTTTTTTTTAAAGTTAGATAAAAAAAAGATTTATAAAGTATGTTTTTACTGTATTCTTTAAGCTGGAGTGCAGAACTTTTGTCTCCTCCTTCTGGCAGTGAGAGTAATTACACAAACACTGTCGATGTGCTCATGACGTATGCCTACAGGAGAGCTCGCTCAAATGTCCACACTTCCAAGACAATAATCCATTATTTAGGTAGAGTAAATATAATACCTACATAGCCTACTCCAAATATTTTACAAAGACCAACCTGTCCAAGAGCAGTAACGCCACAACCTTCTTTTTTATCTGGAGCATCAGAAACTTTTCTTGGACCTTCTTAGGTTTTTCCTCCATACTCCTGGTTGCTGTAGCTACTCCGTCTCTACGGTTGCGCCCCTCAGCTCTGGCAAACCAGAGTCATGTAGAGAGAAGATCTGGAGTCTACGTGACCATCAAGCAGTTTGAACTTCTGTTGATGCACGTCTCTCTCTACATGGCTCTGGTTTTACTACTGGTGCTCCAGCGTAGGAATGTCACCACACACACCAGATTTAAAAACTCTGGTATACTGAGAAATAGAGAGAGATTTACCTGGTGGTGATAGGCTTAATCAGCATTGTGTGAACTCGTCTGGCTATACAACCACACTGAATCATGTTTCTCAAATTCATGCTGCCTGTTCCAGTAGGTAACATCAGTTACATCACACCCAATGCTTCTGCCAAATCCATTAGCAAAAATGTACACTTGTGGCCCCATTCATGATGTGATCATATGACAGTTTTGCAAATTATGCATGAAGGGGATTCTGCACTCTTCAGATCAGGAGGGTATTTGTAAACTATTAATGTATTATGCTTGCTGTAACATGTGACCCCAGTTAAACAGGAATTTAAATAGTGGCAAGATCTCTCTAATTTCTGCACGTTTTTGTTTTAAAACATCGGTATATAAAGCTGCCTCTCACTAGAACAGATCGTTAACCTGTCTTATACGAAAGTGAGAGTGTACGTTTAAATGTAATTAAATTCCAAAGAAAGCAGAGAACTTAGAGTAAGAACCTGAAGTTGATCAGGACCTCTGGAGTGGCAGGGCAGACCTCACTTAAGGTTAAGCTTCACAATTAACTGTTTTTGATGATTCTTTTTCTTTATTTACGTGATTACAGAAGCTGCCCTCAGATTCAGACCAACTCCACCAAAAGACAACATGGAGGACTCAACCCATGTGTAGTACTTGTCCACTCTTAATGCTTAATGCAATTCTTTGTCTTAATATTGGAGTATACTGGGGTCAGCTGAGAAAAAAAAGAGCCATGTGTAAATCTGTACTCTTGGTTTACAAATCCGTGGGCAATGATTCATAAAGCGTGCGCACGGATTTGCAAACGGCTTCTTTCTTCAGACAACAAAGAATGGAGCATTTTGACGGCGACTGCATCTGCCACGTCAGCTAAATCTAATTATATCTAGATTTAAGGGTAGATTTAATGCTATATTGTGTTTTGCATTGGACGTTTCACAGTAACGTTGTATTTATTGTGCTTTTCACTCCAAAACAAACCTTATGAACCTTACGAATCAAAGAGCATGGTTTACACATGGCTCTTTTTTTTTCTCAGCTGACTCCAGGGAGGCTCTGTAAATTTGTAAATGAACACCTGATGCGAAAAGTACAAGGTCTAAAATGCACTGTCAGTGAAACCTGCAATTGTTAAGAAATAACAAAG
Organism: Macquaria australasica; assembly: GCA_005408345.1. Lineage (NCBI taxonomy): Eukaryota > Metazoa > Chordata > Actinopteri > Centrarchiformes > Percichthyidae > Macquaria > Macquaria australasica. The sequence continues at coordinate 85,381 of SEMN01000517.1, read as the reverse complement.
TAAGTTACACATGGAGATGGACAAGTCAATACTGATTGAATAATAATGAAAATGTAACTGGCTTCTCTCATTTATCCTTATCCTGCTAGTCCTCTCACCTTATGTATACGCTGCCTACTTATTGGCATAAACTGTCACTCAGTTTGGTGATTAAAGCCTGTGTAAAGGAAATTCAGAGATTTGCTTCTAAACACATTATACATGATAGAAAATAGTTGCTGAAAACATGTGAAAAGGTTGTGAACTATGTAGTACTGAATTGTGGAGTTGGACCATTAAACAGTTTTTCACCATTTTTGTGTTCAGGATCTTTTGGGCGAGCCTGAAATCATGGCTCGTTGATGCAGTGGAGCTATACTGAGCATGACCCCTCCCCTAAGACTATATAAAAACTACAGCTTTGTGCTACTGTGTTAGCTCGCTAAACGAGAGTCTGTCACTGAGCAGCGGTTCTCCCTCATTCTCCTGCTCGGTGTGTGTGTACTGTGCTACTGTAGGAGAAGTGCGTGTGCGTCACGGAACCTCTTGTTTTTAATTTCAGCATCCATGTTTGCAGGTTAGAGCAGCCACGCGGCTCACGCTATTTTTTCCACGTGACGCGCGTCATTTTCAGCAAAAATATGTGAAAATGATCTGTTCATAGTCATATTGACATCAAACCAGCAACATTACACCTTTAACTACAGTTTCAATGTCTATATCTGTAGAATATGTCACAGACATGAAAAAAATCTAAATATTCTTTTTTTAACTCCCCAGTAACAACTAAACATTCTAATATTGATGGCCATTATCAAAGGCAAACTTAGTGTAGAAATATATGGAGTGAAAATAGTCTCAATAATATTTGCAAATGTGTGTTACATGATCTGCAACTGAAAAATAAGATTTGTAAGTGAAAAATAAGATTTGTAAACGTAAACAATGATTTGTGCGTAATTTTGGCTACTCATAAATGTGTGTTCCAATCCACATACAAATACCAAGCAATTTGAAAATATTTTACTTACAGATTTTTAACTTCAACTTCTCAGATCTGATCCTTTCCGTGAACGTGCATTCGCTTGTTCTCAGTGACCATTATTTTCATTTAGTTCAATCTGCCTCTTAGTTTTACATCTGTGCTCTTCCTTCCAACAAAATGAGTGTTTATACACTTTCTACCACTCAACAAAGACCAGAACATCACAAGAGGAGCAACTTCTCACAAAAAAGCGATCCAATACTTAAGGTTTTAGGTTTTAAGATGAACACATCGCAATGCGAACATCAGAATTGAACTAGTGATAGACAACCCATAATGTACGCCATAACATCCACGATAACAAACTACGAGAGCACTTAGAATGCTTAATAGTTTACAAGTAATACATTTATGTAGGCCTATTATATTATTTATACTGCCAAAATTCAGCCCCCCACACGTATATATTGTTTGCAAATTGTGAGACACTTTATTTATTGTGGTTACATCTTTGGGTCACTGGATGGTACCCTAGAAAGCACATGCTTGTAGTAACAACAGGGATCATTTTGCAGTGGGGAGTAGGATTTTGGCAGGCCCAGTGTTATGCTGCCAAAATGAAACCATCAGGGTACCATCCAGTGACTCAAAGATGTAACCACAATAAATTTAAAGTGTTTCAGACTTTGTGTAGCAGGGTTAATGATTCCACTTGCCTTCCCTCATTATTTTCCAATATTTATCATTATTTTACTATTTTTCACTATTTTCTCTTATTTATCTTTATATTACATCAGTTGTAATTAATTTTCATCATTTGCCTTTATTTAATATTGATTTGTTATTAATTTCCTGTTTTATTTTTAATATTGTTCGGAATTTGTAATCCACGGGGACGGTTGTATGGTTAGAGTGCCCCCTAGTGGGACCCCTGTGTACTTGTGGGGTGCAGCCCGCCTCGTGTTGCCACTCTGCTGTACGCTGTCCCCGGGGTAAGTCACACTGTTACGAGCTCCGCGAAAATATTGTATTTTTCTTTCTCTGTTGGTTAAAACTACTAGTTGGTTGTGGTAAACACTTGTGTGATGCTTAAAATACATTGTTAGACGTTTTGTGAGGAGTTATGTTCTGTTTAACGAGTGTTTGTCCGTGACTTTGCAAGCTAACCTTGTGTGGAAGCTACTCGCTAATATGGCTAACCAACAGACATGAACATCATTTTTTTTAATTTATTTTAGTAATTCCTGGATAAGTTAAGCTGTGGGGAACCTAACCGTGGTCTGTGTTAACAGGTACATTTTGTCATTTCATTTTTTTAATTGTTCATTTGCTGTTTTAATACGCCACTCTGCTGTACGCTGTCCCCGGGTAATTCCTGGATAAGTGAAGCTGTGGGGAACCTAACCGTGATCTGTGTTAACAGGAATAAATGGCTGGGTTGGAGCCCAAAAGTGAGAGATTGGTGCCCGTCTTTAATTACAACACAACGCAAGAGAGAGTATTCAGCCGCCACATTTGCAAACAATAGACAGGGGCGGGGGTTTATTTTTGGCAGCATTAATGTGAGCATTAATGTTCTTTTTACCTGGACTGGCTGTCTTCCCAGCAGAAAAACAACTCTACCACCTAGCAGTAGCTTATTTAAACCATATATTTACATTTATAGGTTTATAGGTTACTGTATAGAGTGTGTGGTTGGTAAATGTATGTGCTCTAATCGAGGGGCGACAAGCTATTCTCTTTATTTAGAAAAATGTCTTTCCCACTTTGAAATTAAACACGAATATGCCAAAAGCCCCGATGTCCCAGTTTTCCACCAGCACTTCAATGCAGCATGCATTTACGAATCTGTGGAGCTGGGAATATGGAAGGCTGATTGGACCAAAACGTCTAGTTCGACGTTCGATTTAAGACGTTCAAATTTGGAAGTCTTAAGACGTTCACAATTGACATCTTAACACGTCAATTTTGAACATCTTAAGGCGTTTAAATTTGGGTGCTACCACTTCATCAGTTTCTGAGGGGAAACCCTACATACACACTGCAAAAGACAAATTCCTGGATAGGAATGAGAACCTGCATGTAGAGTAGGCTACAGTGGCCATCAGACAGAGCATCCAGTGTTTCATTTTACAACAGATATGAGCCTTTTTGCCTTTTGTGTGTGAAATTTTTGGATTTGTGTGTAGAGTTTTGCAAACATGAGACCTAGTTTCAGAAAGCATTTGTGTAACGTAGTCGAGCTCAAATGGCAAGGAAGGTGGTAGGTAGGCAGACTCAGCAGACATTTTGCTTTGCTTTGAGGTGAAGGTTTATTTACAGTGTTCTCCATAATACAGGAAAATGATAAAACACAAGAAAAATAACTCAAAACTAACTCCTCACATATCAAACTAAGGCCTGTGTTTATGGATTCATAGCATAACAGTATCATTCATGCTTTTCAGTACATTATCAATACCTTCTGTGACTTCGGGACATGTTTATAGATCACGAACAAGCAGTTGACAGGGATAATGCAGGCTTGCTGGAATGGCGTGCCCTACGCAGCCAACAGGATGAAGAATATCAACGTTCGCTGGTAATAGACACAGAAAGGGTAAGAAAATGCAGACATATTCATGTAGTCAGCTCACACTATTAAATAAGGAAATGTTGTTTTGCAGTGGAGATTCCCTTTTAAGCTCAATGTTCTTCTCTTGTTCTGATTGATCAATTGAATAGCACTTTAAATTAACTTTTATATGACATCAGGTGAGAAGACGAAGGCAAATCGAGGAGCGTGAGCTTTGAAGAGTACAAGTTAGTCATGTATTGCCCTATAAAATTATAAATCCTATTGACATTATCACATAAGAGACAACATCAATTTGTTTATAGGTCATAGGCCAGAAAAGAAATTATGAATTCCATACCAGAGCCTGAAAATTGGATGGCCTTTTAATTTAAGTACCCTGATTAAAAAGGAGGCGCTTCCTACCTAATCAACCTTTCCAGGTAATTTTTGTACCCCCCTTATTATTCTTCTCCTCAGTGTTCACTGCTATCTGCACGTTTTTAAAGTAATAAATTGATTGAAATTTCACTTTGCAGGATATAGTTGCCTTTGCAGGCAGTGAAGACATGGCCAGTGAAATATTTTCCCTTCAGAAGGCTATGTCCCCTACCTCACTCCTAAGCACCCGAAGAGGTTCAATCGCAGAGAATGGCATCAGTGCACAGTGTACTTTGTACATTCTGTGGATGTCGGGGGATGCAGTAGAGGTGAGTGCCTTTGGTGTGCGTCAGCGCTGTTCTGTGGGGGCATCATTACATTTACTGTATTAATATTGTATAAATATGCTCTACATTCTGACCCATGACATGCAGCCAGTATGTTCCTTGAGATACGCCTTGCCAAAGGAACCACTGGGAATTGAACCTTGGTTCTAGCAATGCTTTCAGTTTGGCTAGGCCTCTCAAGGAAAACTATTTGCCATTTCCCTGGGTTGTTTAGCTGATTTGGGTTGACTTCCTCATAATCGCTTTAGACCAAACGCCAGCCTGCTCCCTCTCCACCCCACAGTCCCTTATATATCTCCTCCACTCCATCAAGCCCAGACCGGGAGGACATTGAAGAGCAAGTACCTGCACACATTTTCTGAAGAGAACATGTCATTATTTGGGACATTTGTAGCCTCCCCCTGGTCCGCCGCTGCAGCTGCCCCCTGGTCCGCCGCTGCAGCCGTCCCTTGATCTTCCCCTGGAACTGGCTGCTCATCCGCTCCTAATACACCTTGGATACCAGTGTGATGTTGCAGCTGTTGTCCCAAACAACCTCGCACAAAAATCTGATATGGTGACATGTATCTGGCAGTCCTCAGCTGGTGGTGGTTCCATTGATTGATAAACAATCTGATGTCACGGTTTATCTAGGGCAGGTAAACAAAGTGAAGAGCCCAGAGGTGCATTTCATTGCTGGAGTTCATTTTTCCTTCGTTCTCCAGATATGTGAACAAGGAATGGTAGACATTTGCAACGCTTCTCCAGACATCACCCCACAGTCTTTCAATACGTTGATTGTTTTTAGTGATCTAGTGCATTAAAAACAAAACACAAATTTCCAATTCCAAGTTCAGTTTCAGTCAGATTTACATTGGCTATTGACACTGTTACGGCAAATAAATAAATCAGAGTAAAACGGCTTTAATTGCCACTTACTTAATGAGCTTGTGGTTGCCATCAATATGCCACAGCAAATTTGGCCCTGCCACTCGATATGTTCTCCTGTGAAGCCTGTGGGACATAGCCCGAAGAGCAGCACCTTCAGGATTAGTCCTGATGAGACTTTGCCGCACGCGCTGTCTCTGGACTGTGATGCCCTCACCTACGAGCCGGGCCCTGACAGCTTCTGGTCCTATTTCGTCATTGGCAGAGACGATCTCCAGCACACAGTTGTCAAGTGCGTCATCGGTTAGATCTGTGTAGCAAGCCCTAAATGAAAGATTGTACTGTCTATAGAAGATAATGTGTAAAATATAAAAATGGAGATCAATTTTACTCTGAGAAAAAGACAACATTTGAACATTCTCCTCCAGTGGTAATAAATGTCAAACTACAATAACGGCAAACAAAAATTAGCTTAGACACATACCCTAAGCGTCGCTTCACTGTGCTTCTTGACACACCTGATATGTCTGCAATCTGTTTTACAGAGAAGTTAAATGACAACAACTGCAACTGCTCTTGGGTTACTTGGTACACCGCTCTTCCAGTCTGTCCTCCCATTCAAGGTACGGTGAAACCAAGAAGAACTGTAGTCCAAGAGATAAAACAGGATTAAGAAAAAGGAAATTTCACTGGTGTTCCACGAAATTCCACCCCCTTGTGAAGGACCGTTCCCACTGCAAGTTGGATCTAGAGATTTACAAAGCCAACAGTATGGGTTGCTCACATTTACCCAATTTAAATGCAAAGCAAATCAATTTCATGTACCCAACTGTGGGGGTGTATGGAATTGTACGGTGGTAATAAAGCAAAGTTTTACTATAGGCTACTTTACTAACTTACCAGGTTGTTGTTGGTTTCCTGAATTAAATTTGCTGATGAACCCAAGCATTTCATCGGCAACTTCAAGTTCAACCAGTCGCCCTCTGGCCCAACGAACGCTCGTCGCCATTGTCTCCATCCTGTTAGCATTACACATTATGAAGAGTGATCTAAATTAGCTAGTAAGTCTAGCTGTAGTTAACATGTAAACTTATAAATAAGCAAACTAGCCATCAAATTATGTCCCGCATCTTTACTACAAACAAAAACGTAACTTAAAACCTAGCTAGTGTATAAGAAACAAGTTCAACCGGGGCATCTTTGCGGTCGCTGGCTTCACTAACCTAACCACCACATTCAGGCATGCCATTTTGCAAAGAGTTAGCTAGCACTGATGCTTTTAGAATCAGTGCTTTTCTATGTCTCGATATCAGTCTTATCCAGAACATCATAACATTCTGCAGAGCTTGTTATTGTGCAGTTTAGGGTTAAGCCTGAAGTTAGCTCGCAGGAATTAATAGTTAATGATAGCCAAGCACTCACATACCTGGCGTTAACTTTAGCTTTGAAAACAATCAATCTAACATATACCAAATAAGTAACTTGGCTTGTTCATGTTGATAATGATATCCTACCTGGTTATAACAGCCTGTATAGAATCCAGTTGTTGGTCATCCGATGATAAAAGTTGGGTACATTCTGCAAATGCATGATTACAGTTGTACATAGTTTCTTGATGCCATTCTTGCTCTCCTCTCAGCTACCAGAATCCAAATTACCCGCACAAATTGATCCACCCCGCACAAATGGACTGTCCCAAATAGTACATCACAGTTGCGTGTAAGACACGTGATAGGTACGTATAGCCCAACGCAGCCCCTACGTCAAAAAGGGGTGGGTATGTTGACACCAAACAATAGCATGGAAGCCTTAAGGTCCAAACGGAAAAATTGGAACATCTTAAGACGAACGTTGAACTAGAAGTTTTGGTCCAATCGGCCTTCAATACGGGAACAGTGTTAATATAGTCTCAAAATCCCAAAAGCGAGAGTAACCTGATCCGTGCGTAACAGGCGATCTGTGCAAACAATTTTGAGACATTTATAAGCGCAGGAAGCTTTTTAAAAGTGAAAAGGATCAGATCTGAGAGGTTGAAGTTAAAAATCTGTAAGTAAAATATTTTCAAATTGCTTGGTATTTGTATGTGGATTGGAACACACATTTATGAGTACCCAAAATTACGCACAAATCATTGTTTACGTTTACAAATCTTGTTTTTCATTTACAAATCTTATTTTTCAGTTGCAGATCATGTAATACATGTTTGCAAATATTATTGAGACTATTTTCACTCCATAGAAGATAGGGTTGGCAGTATCAGTGCTGCAGAAGCAACAAGGTCTGTGTGGATACCACACGCGTGCGAGCCGCAGCACTTAAGCGAGGTAGCAGTCACGCACAGGTAGAGGTAGGCAGTGTGTCCCGGTTGTCCCCAGCGCCTTTAGCGGACATGCCCTGTGACAAAGTGGGTGAGAACTCCTTTACTCACTACTTGTCCCCATCCATGTTCATTTTACACATTACATATATTAGTTTCTACAGGTGTTCATTTTGCTATAATTTACCATTGCTATTGTATCATTGCAGCACTTACTATCCCGGGTTTGTTTGTGTTAGCAGTAGGTTACAGTCTAAATCTAAGCACATGAGTAAATTAAAGCAAACACACAGCCACAGGTTGGTTTCAGTTATCTTTATTATGTTGCAGGTTTGAACATTGTTTAATTGTTTGTTCCTTTGTTCACACTCACCGTTGTTTGTTCCTTTGTTCAGACTCATGCAGGTTTATTGTTTGGGAGGGGGCCGCCCAGCAGTTCCTGATTTTATGGTGTTGGTGATGTCATAGCTGACATCACGGGGCCAAACCAAATGGAGGGGTTTTCTTTTGGTGAAAGGAATATTTCCTTTGTTTTGGATATATGTTGAAGTAGTGTGTAGGCCTACTGACCTGATATAACGCCTGTTAGAAATATAACAGAGTGTATAAAAGGAGTCCAAGAAGGTAGGGGATTGTATTTTATTAAGGTTACTGGGGAGGTCAATCTTTGGGGGTTGTGGTACTGGCCGCAGCACTCCAGGTGCTAATTGAAGACCATATATATTCAGTTGTGTTGCTGCTCTAGAGGAGGAGAGGTGAGGTCGTGCTGCTGTAAACACAGGCCTTAGTTTGATTTGTGAAGAGTTAGTTTTGAGGTGTTTTTCTTGTGTTTTATCTTTTTCCTGATTTTCCTGTATTATGGAGAGCACTGTAAATAAACATTCACCTCAAAGCAAAGCAAAATGTCTGCTGAGTTTGCCTATCTACCACCTTCCTTGCCATTCGAGCTCGACTACGTTACATGCCCCCATACTGCTTACTTTTTAGTGATTTTGAAACATATTTTTTTATACTTGGCAATTTTTTTAATCATTCCAATTTGGCTGGGTGATTAATAACACATTTTCTATAGTGTGACAAGCTCAGAGCACATTTATTATTGCTTTACACAGACTTTAAGAATAAGTTCGAAAGCTGTTGATCTTGATCAGAGGCCTGTTTTCTTTGATAGCATTAAAGAGCAACTTGCAGGTTGGAGACCCCAGTGAATCAGTGTGTAGGAAAATTATGTAGAAACTAGATTTTCAGACATATGGTTCCCAACGCTGGTTTTGACACTGAAAAGGTTGTAAATGTATAGTCATATGCATATGATGGACCACAGTCTTATAATTAAGAGCCTGTTAGGTGTCCAATAGACCAGGAACAGAGCAGGATTAGAAGAAATAACAGCCATAGGAGAGAAACTGAGTTGTGGTGTAAGAACCAGTGGAGTATAGACCCTTTTACAGCCAACGTCATCAAAAATATGCGAACACATTTTGGCAACGGCAGTGGCATTTGCCCCAACCACCCAGACGAGTTAGCAAGTTTTAAACATTGAATTAAAAGTGTTACCAGCATCAAAATGTCTGGCTGTTGCCTGTTCGGTTGTCAGAATTGATATTCTAACAGCGGACTCGAGTTCTACAGAATTGTGACAGGATCATGACCATTTCAGAGCAACCAGTGGCGTCTATGGCTGCAAGCTATTAAACGTGTTGACTACAACTGGACTGAGGACATGATCAAAAATGCTCATGTTTGTAGCGCCCATTTAATATCCAATATATACACCGATCAGCCATAACATTATGACCACCTGCCTAATATTGTGTAGGTCCCTCTTTTGCCACCAAAACAGCCCTGACCCGTCAAGGCATGGACTCCACTAGACCTCTGAACGTGTGCTGTGGTATCTGGCAGCAAGACGTTAGCAGCAGATCCTTTAAGTCCTGTAAGTTGTGAGGTGGGACCTCCATGGATCGGACTTGTTTGTCCAGCACATCCCACAGATGCTCGATTGGATTGAGATCTGGGGAATTTGGAGGCCAAGTCAACACCTTGAACTTGTTGTTGTGTTCCTCAAACCATTCCTGAACCATTTTTGCAGTGTGGCAGGGCGCATTATCCTGCTGAAAGAGGCCACTGCCATTAGGGAATACCGTTTCCATGAAGGGGTGTACTTGGTCTGCAACAAAGTTTAGGTAGGTGGTACATGTCAAAGTAACATCCGCATGAATGGCAGGACCCAAGGTTTCCCAGCAGAACATTGCCCAAATCATTACACTGCCTCCGCCGGCTTGCCTTCTTCCCATAGTGCATCCTGGTGCCATGTCTTCCCCAGGTAAATGACGCACACGCACCCGGCCGTCCACATGATGTAAAAGAAAACGTGATTCATCAGACCAGGTCACCTTCTTCCATTGCTCCATGGTCCAGTTCTGATGAAACAAAAGTATAATGGTGGGTGATATCAGAAAACATACCTTAAAGAAGCTCTTTCTCCAGCGATGTCACAGGGAACGAAGAGACTGGAGTTATTTTTTGTTTTTTGTTTTTTTCTTGTTTGGGTGCCAAGTCAGGCACCCAAACAAGAAATGAGATAATCAATGTTCTTCACTTCACCTGTCAGTGGTCATAATGTTATTGCTGATCAGTGTATGTTTTAATGTTATAACCAGGGCTTGAAATTAACACTTGCTCTCAGCCAAATTTTGTCTGTGGCTAAGAAGTCTGTAAATTCTTGACATTTTAGCATACCAACCGAAGTTCAATCAGGTTTTGACTGCAAATAAATAATATTGCCACTGTGTGTAATTCATGAAAAAGTTAGTTTCATGCCCTGGTTAAAGGGAGAAAATGACAGTAAAACAGAAGCAGAATTCATGTTTGCATAACAACTATATCATCGAGCTCTGAACTATTCTAGCTAGCAAGTCAACAACACAAAATACTACTTACCCTGCCATGCAGGTACAATTAGCTGTTAGGACGTAGTTTTCTGCTTCGTTAATTATAACCCAATACATAGTAGTCTTGTGTCCTTGTCTTTGACTGGGGAGTATTTCTGATTTCAAGACACAAAACTCTGAGTCTATGTCATGGTATTTTATGTTCTGTACATGACCAGACCACAGATAATGCAGTCATAAGCATCTAGTGACTTGTATGTATGTACACGCTAGGTTTTCTCCATCAAATACGTGTATATATCTGGCTACTGAATATTGGGCTACTGGCTAATGTCTTCTACCCACACAGTAATAGCACACGGATCTGGAAGTCGGTCACCATTTGTCAAAGTCAGTTTGTTTAGGTAGCATTCGCGATCTTTGTTCATAAATTCCCTTCCATAGATTGACAATCTATTGCTAACTGTCATACTTCCGTTGCCAAACTGTGCGTGCATGCTTACGTACGTCATCATTGTTTAGAAACTGTAAAAGGGTCTGTTGGGCAGGTGTCCTGCTGAGTGACTGGCTAATGATAGCTAACGCCCTATTGGAAAGTTTGCTAACACATACAGTATCAGGCTACAACAAAACTAATATTGGTTGTCTAATACTGGCAGGAGTATTAACTAATGTGAAAGTATCAGCTTGTATCAGTCGTATCTGTCATTGCCTACTAAATAACGACTCCCTTTTGTTATGTAATATGACACGCTGTTAAAAAAAAGAGTTTTAAGAGCATTGCTCAAAACGGCCACTTTTTCCTTTGAATTTTTGCCCTTATGTCTTTTAAAAGATATAAAGTTCTGCATTAACTTTTCAAATGGTCATTTTCAGGAAAGGTTAAGTATAAATTTTGTTAAAAACTCAACCTGTAAGTTGCTCTTTAAATAAAATGTAATGTAAGGTAAATGTCTTTACTTGTATGTTGAGCCAAAAACTTTGCTCAAAAACTCTGGAATTTTTATACTGTGTGTTCTGCTAATAGTGTGTAATGCAACAGTAAATCAGAGGCATGCATACCAGAGTTAAATAAAAAATATTTATTCACACAAAGAAGCCTTAACTTTTGGCTGACCCTAAGAAAAATCCCTGGCTACATTCACCGTGGGGAAAAACCCTTCAGGAAGTCCATCAGGTGGAAAAGGCAGGGGGCAAAGCAAAGGGTTTGGAGAAGATGGAAGAGGGAGGGAGAGGAAGAGCTGTGACAGCACTGACAAGTGTGATGACTACCCTTGTATGTAAAAAAAAATAAATAAATAAAAAAAGAGTCCACAAACATCACATAGTATAAAAATCCTACCTTTTTTTTGCTGCCAAAACTTTGGTTGGAAAACCAAATCCAGCATCACCCTACTGGATTTGGTCTTTCAGGCATGGCAATATTTTTTTCAAATATATCATTTCCCAGAGGGGTGAAATGAACTCCGTCATGCAAAAAATGGATCAGAGGATGATGCACAATGCTTCCACCAATAGACAAAACAAAGGTAGCCATCATGCTGTTAATAAAGCGCCAGGCTTTGTCCATCTTTTTGTGGTGGGCAAACCTCCAAAGGCATCGCTAGGTGATGGCAGAGAAGACGATTTTCATCTGAGGGAACTGTTGGTGTAGATCCCTGCGACGAGCTTCACACTCTTGATGTTTCTGAGGTAATTTCCACCAAAGTGGATCAACAGGTCTGGCACAGCTCTTCCTCCAAGGCACTGATGGAAGAAGTGGAGGAGGTTCCTCCAAACCATGCCATTGCAGTCAAGCCACTGGACTGTGCATCCTGACCAAGGTTGGTCCCGATGGTAAAGCTCCCCAATAATGTAGTAATGTGAAATTACCATATTACTGGGATGTGTTTTAGGAAATACTTCGTGTAGTAGTTCAATGTCACTGATGTGGGACAGTCAGACTTAATTTAAAGACTAATCAAATAAATATTTTAAATAACATTTTAATTCATTTCACTTTTCACATAGAAATATATATTTTTACTATTTTGCTTCAAATCACTCCTCAGAGGTGGGACATAAATAATAAATCAACTCCATTTGTGAAAATACCACATGCAGGCAAAACATGAAGAACTCAATAAACTGCAGCTTATACCTGGGACTTGGTCTAATGACTTCAGAGGCAATTCCTATCTGCCTTGCTTTAAACCAGTACAAAACCCTGAATGAAGAGGGCTCAACGGACCTACAGAAAACAAGAAAGATGTGTTTGGATGAGAACCTTGTGAAAAACCTTAAGTCTTCATCCAGAGAGGGGGAGGCTTGACACCAGTTCCTCTAACTACTATATTTTTCCAGTGCCTCATCAAGTGCACCTTATTAAAAGCAAAGAGTAAAAGCCTTGAACAGGGTTCATACAGCTTTTCAAAAATTCAAGCACTTTCAAGGTACTGAAACCAAAACTTTCCAGACTGTCAAAGACTTTACCATCACATATGAACTGTTACTATAAATGCCAGGGGACAACAAACAAATAAGGGATAGAAGATTTTTGGTTTACATGAGTGATTGTGCAGATGATGAAACACCAGATTATGTTGAAAATCGAGCATTTTTCAAGGACTATATTCAAATTCAAACATATTCCTTACCTTGAAAACATAATGGTTAAAATTAAGCATTTTCCAAACTTTTGTACAAACCCTGCTTGAATATTTTGTGTTACTAAATGACACTTAAAAAGTAAAATACAAGAGAAGTTTAAAGTTATACATTTTACATAGTCAGCTCATACTTAATTTGGCGAATGACTATCATCTGGTAATTTATATTAAAACCAGTTAGAACATTGTTGTAAATACACCATGTCAACAAGAAAAAAAAAAAAAGCCATTCACACATCAGATTGTCCCAGATTTTATTCAACATTCAATGGTGGCTAGTTTCATCTCAGGAGGTAAATACCATCACACACACACTTAAAATTGTGGAAAAATAGAACATTCACCTTACTGCAATGTATAAATAAAAAAAAAAAATAAAAAAAAGGAAAACTGTCACGAACTTATACACAACTGGTGGACTCAATTGCACGACTCTCCAGACAATATTATGGGTTTAACAAAATCTTTACTGAGGCAGAAACAAACATAAGGCGCTCTCGGAGGATATACAAAAGTACAAAACAAAAACGCTCACAAGGAGGATATACAAAAGTACAAAGCAAAACGCTCACAAGGAGGATAAAGTACAAACAAAAAACGCTCACTTGGAGGATCAAACACCACGGACTTGAACAAAACCTGGTAACATGAACACTAGCTGGTACGCTTGACTCGACTCATTTGACAGACTGAACAAGACGAACTGGCACAGGACAAAGGGAGACAAGGACTATTTATTCACCAGAGAGCTTTCCTTGACCGGCTTGATCTTGCTGACATGAAACGTGGAGGGGACCTTTAATGACCTGGGAAGTCGTAGACGGACAGAAACAGGGTTAATAATTTTAGATATGGGAAATGGACCCACAAACCTCGGAGCCAATTTCCTGGAGTGGACATGAAGGGGCAAGTCTTTGGTGGCAAGCCACACCCTCTGGCCTGGCCTGTAGAGAGGAGCCGGTCGTCGGTGCCGGTCGACTGCCGCTTTCATGCGGGCCAAGCTCCGGAGAAGTACCCACCGAGCACTGGCCCAAATCCGGCGACAGCGCCTGACCATGGCGTGAGCTGAGGGGACCGTGACCTCCTTCTCGGTGGCTGGGAACAGGGGAGGCTGGTAGCCGTTGGCACACTGGAAGGGTGAGAGGCCTGTGGCAGCTGAGGGAAGGGAGTTATGGGCGTATTCCACCCAGGTGAGGTGGTCACTCCAGGTGGCTTGGTAATGGGAGACGAGGCATCGTAAGCAGGTCTCAAGCTCTTGGTTGAGGCACTCAGTCTGACCATTGGACTGCAGGTGGTAGCCGGAGGACATGCTGACGGTGGCGCCAAGGAGCTGGCAAAACTCCTTCAAAAACTGTGGTCCTTTATCTGAAACAATATCATTGGGGAAACCATGGATCCTGAATACCTGCGTCATCATGACCTCTGCTGTCTCCTTAGCTGAGGGTAACTTGACCAGTGGAATGAAGTGTGCCATTTTAGAAAAGCGGTCGACCACTGTCAGGATGGTCGTGTTACCTTTTGAAGGTGGCAGTCCGGTCACAAAGTCCATGGAGATGTGGGACCACGGCTGTTGAGGAACAGGCAGCGGGTGCAGCAGGCCCATTTGGGCCCGCGGTGAGGTCTTATTTCGGGCACAGACTGGACAGGCCGCCACGTACTCGGAGACTTCCTTTTCCATGGCTGGTCACCAGAACCGCTGCTTGATCACGAACATGGTTCGCTTGACACCCGGATGGCACATGAGCATGGACGTGTGAGCCCAGTGGATTACCTTGGAGCGTAATGACACAGGGACAAACAAACGGTTACGTGGACACCCACCAGGTGCCGGACTCACAACATTTGCCTTGCCATGAAACCGCTCCAACCACACGGTTCAGTGGAAGGATTGTTTCAGGTTCTTTGGCAATGGGCTCAGGGTCATAAAGGCGGGACAGAGCATCTGGTTTACATTTCTGGGAGCTGGTTCGAAAGGATGGTGAGAAGTGGAACCGGTTAAAGAAAAGGGTCCATCTGGCCTGACGAGAATTGAGTCTCTTAGCTTTCCTGATGTATTCTAGGTTCTTATGATCTCTCCAAACTAGAAAAGGTTGCTCTGCCCCCTCCAACCAGTGCCTCCACTCTTCAAGTGCTGCCTTGACAGCTAACAGTTCCTTGTTCCCCACGTCATAATTTCTCTCTGCCGAGGTCAATTTACGCGAGAGATAGGTGCAGGGGTGCATCCTGTTGTCCTTGGCGGATCTCTGGGACAACACAGCCCCAATGCCCTCGTTGGATGCGTCGACCTCCACCACAAGCTGCCGTTGGGTGTCGGGAACAGCGAGTACATGCGCCATGGTGAACCTCTCCATGAGGCATTGAATAGCCTTCTCGGCCTGGGGGGCCCACTGAAAAGGTACCTTGGAAGAGGTGAGTGCATGCAGGGGTGTGGCAACAGTACTGAAGTTACGAATAAACTTTCTGTAAAAGTTGGCAAACCCCAGGAACTGTTGTACCTTCTTCCTACTGTCCAGAGTTGGCCAAAGCACTGACCTTTGATGGGTCCATTTGTACCTGGTTGGCGGTGATGACGTAGCCCAGAAACTAGACAGAAGCTGCATGAAAGTCACATTTTCTGGCTTTGACATAAAGTTGGTTCTCTAGCAGCTTCTGGAGAACTTGGCGAACATGAACTACATGCGTCTCGGTATCTGGTGAAAAGATCAAAATGTCGTCGAGATACACGAACATTCAGAAACTCTCAATACATCGTTAACCACATTCTGAAAGACTGCTGGAGCATTGCAAAGTCCAAAAGGCATGACAAGGTACTCGTAATGTCCACTAGGAGTGTTAAAACTCATCTCTCCTTCTCTGATCCTAACGAGGTGGTAAGCATTTCTAAGATCTAGCTTGGTGAACACTTTAGCTGTTTGGAGCAGTTCAAAAGCAGAGATTAACAGGAGTGGGTAACGGTTCTTTACTGTAATGTCATTTAGGGAGCTATAGTCAATGCATGGTCTGAGAGAGCCATCCTTCTTACCCACGAAGAAAAACCCTGCACCAGCTGGAGAGGAGGATGGACGGATTATCCCAGCCTTCAGAGAAGAGGTGATGTATTCGTCCATGGCCTCTCCCTCCGGCCTGGAGATGGAATAGAGGCGCCCCTTGGGGATGGGTGCGCCAGGCAGCAGGTCAATAGTACAGTCAAAAGGGCGATGGGGAGGGAGTGACATTGCCTTCGTCTTATTAAAGACTTCTTTTAAGTCATGATAACATGATGGTATGTTGGACAAGTCTGAGTAGTCGGAGTCGTTGCCTGAGCTTAGTGCAGTCACTGGGGCCTGAGAAGCGTCAGTCTGTGTCACGCGAGTATCTTTGCATGATTGTACACACTCTTCTCCCCACCCCTTAATCTTGCCTGAGCGCCAATCAATGTGGGGGTTATGTTTCTTCAGCCACGGAAACCCTAAAATCAGCAGATGCTGTGCTGAGTCAAATAAGTGAAATTGCATGATCTCTGTGGTTGTCATTTAGTGTTACTTGAATGGGTTCAGTACAATGAGTCACTTTGAACAATAAGCGACCATCCAAGGCACTCGCATTAACTGGATGGGTCAAGGGAACAGTCTTAACTTGGCTCTGTCTGGCTAGATTCCAGTCCATGAGGCTCTCGTCGGCCCCAGAGTCAATTAACACCCCCTGAGTTATAGTCTGGTTATTTATGGAAAGTTTTATCTGGGTCAATGATCGAGGAGGAAAAGTCGATATAAACTTGCTCACCAGCGCCCTCCTCATGGCTGGTGAGCTCGTTCTTTTCCCGGACAGGTGGCGAGTTGGTGGCCCAGTTGACCGCAGTAGAAATGGCACCCCTCCTGCAGACGCCGCCGTCTCTCCTCTGGAGATATCTTGGTCCTCCGATGCACGCGATGGCGCTCTCTCGGAGCCTGTTGTCCACACGAATCGACATGGCTATGATGGCTTCTAGGTCCTGAGGTAGCTCTAGGGGCGCTAAATGGTCTTTAATGGGTTCTGAGAGTCCGTTCATAAAAGTGTCTATTAATGCTGGTGTGTTCCATCCGCTATCTGCGGCTACAGTGCGGAATTCAATGGCATAATCGATTACCTGCCGGTGATGCTGCTTGATCTGCATAAGGACCAGAGAGGCTTCTCTGGCAGGTGAGGTGTCATCAAATATTTTGCTCATGGTATCTTTAAACACTGAGTGACTGGAAGATGTTAGTCTCTAGACCACTCGGCGGTGGCCCAAGCAGCAGCCCTGCCAGTTAAATGGGACACCATAAACGCCACTTTAGCCTGCTCTGACACAAAAGCGGCCGGGTTGTATGTGAAATGCAGGTCACACTGGACTAGGAAAGTTCTACAGTCACCTGAATCTCCTGAAAACTTTTCCGGGGAGGCCAGACGCAGAGATGATGGCGCAGCATGATTCATGGCCAGAGCAGCAGCAGGATTCTTAGCAGGTGGTGTCACTGAGGGAGCAGTCCCCAGGTGAGTCAGGACTTGGTGTAGTTGCCCTGCCAAGTGGTTTACTTGGAAGGTGACTGAGGCTTGAAACTCCACCTGGCGCTCTGTGAGGTCCTTCACTCCATGGCTGATGGTGCTTAACTGTGCCTAACTGTGCCTCGTGCTGATGGATCATGGTGCCCTGTGCAGAGAGCGCGATTTCGAGTTTCTTCGGGTCGGCTGAGTCCATAATTGGCCAGTTCGTTCTGTCACGAACTCAGACAGAAAACTGGTGGACTCAATTGCACAATTGTCCAGACAATATTATGGGTATAACAAAATCTTTACTGAGGCAGTAACAAACATAAGGCGCTCTCGGAGGATATACAAAAGTACAAAACAAAAACGCTCACAAGGAGGATATACAAAAGTACAAAGCAAAATGCTCACAAGGAGGATAAAGTACAAACAAAAAATGCTCACTTAGAGGATCAAACAATAACACGGACTTGAACAAAACCTGGTAACATGAACACTTGCTGGTACGCTTGATTCGACTCATTTGACAAACTGAACAAGACGAACTGGCACAGGACAAAGGGAGACAAGGACTATTTATACATGAGGTAGGGGAAGACAGGTGAGACCAATCAGGGGCGGGGTAGACAATCACAACGGCGGGAAAATCACACAAAGGGAGGAAGTCAAGGTCTGAAACGAGAGGGAAAGGTGAGTACAAAATAAAACAGGAAGTGCAAGACGAGACTAGACGTGAGTGATTTTAACTTAACATAAAACTAAAACTACATTTGTATTTCATGAACATGAAATACATTAACAAATCTGGCGAGACACAACAAAAACAGCATTAGCTTGACTACTAGCATAACTGCATATGCTGGATATCATTAGCAATTAGGTAGGTAACTCTGCTTTGTAATGTAAACATTAGGTTGTCAACTGTTAACTTAGATTAACGTTATAATGTTAAACATTATAATGTCAATTATACAGTGTTAACATTTCAATTGTCATGAACTCTTGCAGACTATGTGTGGCTATTGTCCAATTCGTTAGCAACATGCTACACTCACCCAGAGGAGAATGGCAGTTTAGATGTGTTGCAGCAGCACTGCTGCAACAACACACTCTGTTTCATCATACACCGTTTCCTCCACATTACAACCACTTTTTTTCACCGTTTTGTCTGCCGTGGTTCATTTTCTATATAATTACTCCAATGTAAGAGACAGCCTGTGGCTTAAGAATGGACTCTGGGTAGGCAAGGACTTCCTCCTCCTTACTGCTGCTTCTTCTCACAGTAAATCCCACAACCCCTGTCTCATCTGATGGCTAAAACCATTCTCCTTTTTAGATTGTCATCTGTGGGAAAACGTTGGAACGACAGATAAGGCTGTTTCTTTTTCGAGTTTGAACAAAAAGACATGCTAATTCCTTAACTGCTTCTACACTCTGCTGTTGTTTTGACAATAAAGGCGAAAAAAAGCACAATGCATAACATGGTGTGTAAAGGCCTTTAGTTAACAAAATCTTCAGTCTAGCTTTCGCCCGTGAAATTTTTGTCTTATTTTTTAATAATGTTTATGTCTTCTAACCATTTTGAGGCTGCAGCTGTCACCATCTTTGTTGTGTACAGTTACCAGGGTCATGGGTGTCATTCTCTGTTTTGCACGGCTAGTGGAAAAGGCTCTGTTGTTCACACACAAACACACACACACACACACACACACACACACACACACACAGAGTCCCCATGTCACTCTGCAGTACTACAACAAATCCATTTGTCATTTCCAGACTCTGGCTGTTTGAAAAGACTACTCTCTCCGTGCCATTCCTGCTCATCTAGCACAACCACAGCTACCTGTGCTCTCCACTGAAGACCAGCAAATCATTCAGAAGGTGAATTCACCCACATGTTTACTAAAATATTGTTCATTGTCTGGGTTTAGCCTGAGAGGAGAAACTAAAATGTCAGATACTGTTGAGATATTTTTTTGCAAACATCTAGTGGAAGTTTTACAGCCAACATTAATTGTGGAACTTTATGATTCCTTCTGATAGATAGCCGATTGAAAGTTACGTTAAAGTTACATCCAAATCCACAGCACTTGATAATTTAATCTTTTTGTGAATGTCTACATGCTGCCTGTATATTTTCGCAGTTTGTCCCAGCTTTTTTGTTGCTGCTTCTTCTGTAATTCTCAGTGGATTGTAGAAGGGGTCCAGAGGGTGAAGGGCTGTTTTATGTGAGCCAGGGGTGAAGCTGAGGGTCTACAGCCAGACACAGGCGCAATACATCCTGGCAATTTTGAGACAAGTCCTCGTTGATGTTGAGTTTGCTCAGGAACCTTGTTGTCTCAAATCGTGTCCTGTGCAGCATGTCGTACAGAACCACTCCAGCTGCTGGTCCACACTGTGGTGGGACCAGCCCTGTAGGTCCAGCACTGGTGCTATTCTGGTGGGATGTGGGCTGAGGTGCCATAGAAGATCCTGTACGTTGAGGTCTTCTTTGTGAAGCAGCTGAGGCCGAAGTCAATCAGTCTCAAGTGTTCAATCAAGATGTTTTCCATCTTGAAGCTCTCTGGCTGCTTCTACCAGCTGCTTCTAAATGAGTCTGGGCACTCCAGGACCAGGATGAGCTCCTGGTCCAGATCATAATAATCCAGCAGGGAAATGGCTGTAGATTTCCCTACTGATCCTGCTGCTCTACTGGCCATCTTTATCATGACGGCCACCTCAAGAGGGAGCGTCCTCCTATTCAGAGTAATGTCCCTGGGAATGTGTTTTATTGCCACAGGGAAATGATCGGCTCTCCTGTAACCAGCATAGACTGATCCATAGCCTCCCTCACCCAGCGGGTTCAGCTGCTGGTATTTAGCCTCAAACTCCTGTCTGCTGGTTTCCTCTGAGGTGGATGTGTGTCCAAGTCTCTCTTCTTCCCGGGTGTTGCAGCCTCCACTGAGGATGAGGTGGCGTCCTCGCTTCCCTCGTCTCTCTGGTCCAGTTCAGAGACCCTCTGTCTCTTTCTTGGTCAGTCTCCATTTTTGGTGACTTTCCTCTTTGTCCCCTTCACCTTGACAACATCCTCCGAGGGTTCAGACTAAATGTTGGAGTGCACGTTTTATTTGTTATTTTTTAAAACAGCGAGCAATGTTATGGATTCAGATTTTAACTTTAGTGTTACTGCCTATACATATCTGCCATTTCAGCCCTGCACAGAAGAAAAGTTGAGCCTTTTGTTCTTACAGTGTAATGCCCAGTAATCAGACTATCAATACCTCACCTCACATCTTAATTGCTGCACCTCTTAAAATCCCTCTGGTCAGTACAGTCAGTCATGCAGAACTAATGGCTGTACTATACTACTGGCTTTTTAATTCAAGTTTAAGCACAGTAGAGCGATTTCTTTAGCCAAAGTTAATTCAGATTTTTACCTTATTTTCTAAAATAAAAAAATAATGAGTAACTGCTAGCTACATACAGTTCACCTGCTTTTTTCCACATAGTTAATGTTAGACTGCTTGTTGACTTAGCTAGCTAGCTAATAACATTAACTTGTTGATTAGCTTAAAAAACACACACTTACCGAAAAACTGCAAACATCCCTCAGATCCTTCAGGTCGGTTAGTACAGTTTACTGAAGAATAACTCATTTTGTCCGTTAATCATGGTTATGGAAAGTTAAAATTAAAGATCATTAAAGAAAGGCCATGTCATACAATTAGTATCCAGAATTTACTACATGCAGTCAACAAGTTGATGGTTCACTGGACTTTTCTCATTTATAGAAAATAACAGCAGCAGCACAGTGATGTCTCTGTCAGGACCAGGTGTGGAAAGAGAAAGGCTGGTGCTGACGGAGATAGACCACAGAAGAGGAAGAGGGTTTCTGAGTCTCGCTCTGGAAGCACAGGGGCCAGAAAAAGAAAATCCTCCAGAGATGATGAGGGCACAAGGAAAAGGCAGAGGACCTCTTCTGCCTTTTCCTTGCTGATCTTTACTAAAGATCAGCATCATACCAATATGTTATTCTATTTGGTTGTTTAGTTCAGATATTTTTTCTCCTTAGCTGAGCTACTCCACAATCTTTTCACGTACCCCTGCCAAGTGTAGAAGTAACCCTGGTTGGGTACAGATGTGGGGGGTTAAGAACTTGACTGGCCTGCACACAGCCCTGACCTCAACCCCTGACCAACACCTTTGGGATGAACTGGAACTCTGTGAGCCACTAGGATCCAACAGTGACTCTACTTCTTGCGCAGACTCAGGGTGTTTGGGGTTGGACAGAGGGTAATGATGTTTTATCATGTTGTGATAGAGAGTATGTTGCGTTACGGAATCTCAGCTTGGTTTGGTAACATATCAGTTAAGTTAAAATCACAGATAAACAGACTGCAGCAGTGAACAGCAATGAAAGTGATGTGGGTGAGGAAGCATCCCTCCATACAAATGTTCTTTGAGAAGACTATAGTTAAACAGGCTAGGAAAATTATCGCTGACCCCTCCCATGTCCTGTATTCAGAATACGAACTGCTCCCATCAGGTAGACGCTACAGGGTTCCAATTAAATACAGAAAAAGACACCTGAATAGGTATAAAAACTCTTTCATCTCTCTATCAGTGAATCTCTTAAATTCAGGACAAAAGGAGGGTGTGAAATGAGGGGCTATGTGTTGCATGTATTTGAATGCACTTATGTCTGCACTTGTTTTTGCTATGCACTTCATGTCTGCACTATATTTGTAAGTATTTTATGTGGCAGCCTTTATGTCCGAGACAAATTTCCCTAATCTTGTAATATTGTAAATGTGTCTCTGAAAATGTCCCATGCTTGCTTACTTATTGTATACTTTGGAGACTACTATTGGTGTCTACTATTCATGAGTAGTAGAATAATCTTACTAGCGATGACATGTATAGCCGCATGTCATCATTCAGCCGCTGGTTGTCGAGGTGGTGTCCAGGTAATGATGTGGGCTTTGTAGATAATTGGTGGACTTTCTGGAGAAGACCTGGTCTGATTAGGAGAGATGGCATTCATCCCATTTTGGATGGAGCCGCTCTCATATCTAGAAATCTGGCCGAATTTATTAGTGGCCCAAAGCCATGACAGCTCAGAGTTCAGACCATAGACTTAATACAGTCTGTGGTCCAGACCAGGAGGCAGAGTTGCAGTCCTACACGCTTCTCTGCGCTTCCATTAGAGCAGTTACCCACCCTAAACTCCACAGAGAGGTTGTCTGCCCCCCGACCACTTAAATTATTTAAATCAAAAGTAAACAGAAGAGGAGTTACGCTAATAAAAAGTAAAAACTGCAACAGTACAACAAAATAGGAGAATTAAATGTGGACTCTTAAACATCAGATCTCTGTCATCTAAAGCTGTTCTAGTAAACAATCTAATATCAGATCATAATATTGATTTATTTTGTCTTACTGAAACCTGGCTGTGTCACGATGAATATGTTAGCCTAAATGAATCCACTCCCCCCAGTCACATTAATACTCACATTCCTCGAGGCACAGGCCGAGGAGGTGGAGTTGCAGCCATCTTCGACTCAAGCCTATTAATCAAACCTAAACCTAAACTAAATTATAACTCGTTCGAAAGCCTTGTTCTTAGCCTTTCACACCCAACCTGGAAAACACTACAGCCAATTCTATTTGTTATAGTGTACCGAGCTCCTGGACCGTACTCTGAATTTTTATCTGAATTCTCAGAGTTCTTATCAGGTTTAGTCCTTAAAACAGATAAAATAATTATTGTAGGTGATTTTAATATTCATGTGGATGTAGAAAATGATAGCCTTAGTGCTGCGTTTATCTCATTATTAGATTCGATTGGCTTCTGTCAGAGTGTACATAAACCCACTCACTGTTTTAACCACACCCTCGATCTTGATCTTGAAATTGAACATCTAATAGTCTTTCCACAGAATTCTTTTTTCAACAGTCTTTTATCAGAGACTTTTTTATCAGTTTTTATTAACTTTTGAATTCCTATTACTGGACTACACGCCATTAGGCAAACATTCCTACACTAGATGTCTATCTGATAGTGCTGTAGCTAAATTTAAGGAAGTGATTCCATCGGCATTTAATTCAGTTCCATGTCTCAATGTAACAGATGACTCCTATGCTAACTTTAGTCCCTCCCAAATTGATCATCTTGTTGATAGTGCTGCAGGCTCACTACGAATAACACTCGACTCTATCGCCCCTCTAAAAAAGAAGATAATAAAACAGAGGAGGTTAGCTCCATGGTATAACCCGCAAACCCGCAAATTAAAGCAAACATCGCGAAAACTTGAAAGGAAATGGCGTTCCACCAATCTGGAAAAATCACGTTTAGCCTGGCAAGATAGTCTTAAAATTTATAGGAATGCCCTCCGTAATGCCAGAGCAGCCTACTACTCATCATTAATAGAGGAAAATAAGAACAACCCCAGGTTTCTGTTCAGCACTGTAGCCAGGCTGACAGAGAGTCACAGCTCTGTTGAGCCATGTATTCCTATAGACCTCAGTAGTAATGACTTTATGAGCTTCTTTAATGATAAAATTCTAACTATTAGAGACAAAATTCAGCACCTCCTGCCCTCAGTTGGTACTGACCTATCTTCAAACACAGGAACCTTAGAAACAACTGTAAAACCTGATGTACATTTAGACTGCTTTTCTCCCATCAACCTTAGTCAACTAACTTCAATGATTTCTTCATCTAAGCCATCAACGTGTCTCTTAGACCCCGTCCCAACTAGGCTGCTTAAAGAAGTTTTACCCTTAGTTAGTACTTATTTACTAGATATGATCAATCTGTCCATATTAAAAGGCTATGTGCCACAGTCCTTTAAAGTAGCTGTAATTAAACCTCTTCTTAAAAAGCCCACTCTTGATCCAGGGGTTTTGTCAAATTATAGACCTATATCTAACCCTCCTTTTCTCTCTAAGATCCTTGAGAAAGCAGTTGCCAGTCAGTTGTGTGACTTTCTACACAACAACAAGCTGTTTGAGAATTTTCAGTCAGGATTTAGAGTGCATCATAGCACAGAGACAGCACTGGTGAAAGTTACAAATGACCTTCTAATTGCATCCGACAAAGGACTTGTCTCTGTACTTGTCTTATTAGATCTTAGTGCCGCATTCGATACCATTGACGATCACATTCAATTACAGAGACAACATTTAATTGGCATTAAAGGCACCGCACTAAGCTGGTTGAAATCCTATTTATCAGATCGATATCAGTTTGTACATGTTAATGATGAATCCTCTATGCACACCAAAGTTAGTCACGGAGTTCCACAAGGTTCTGTGCTTGGACCAATTCTGTTCACCTTATATATGCTTCCTTTAGGCAATATTATTAGGAAGCACTCCATACATTTTCATTGTTATGCAGAAGATACCCAATTATATTTATCGATCAAGCCAGATGAAACCAATCAATTAGCTAAACTTCAAGCATGCCTTAAGGACATAAATACCTGGATGACCTGCAGTTTTCTGATGTTAAACTCAGACAAAACCGAAGTTATTGTACTTGGCCCCGAACACCTTCGAAACACATTATCTAAAGATATAGTTTCTCTAGATGGCATTGCCCTGGCCTCCAGCGAAACCGAAAGGAATCTTGGAGTTATCTTTGATCAGGATATGTCCTTTAACTCCCACATAAAACAAACTTCAAGAACTGCCTTTTTTCACTTGCGTAACATTGCAAAAATCAGGCACATCCTGTCTCAAAAAGATGCAGAAAAACTAGTCCATGCATTTGTTACATCTAGGCTGGATTATTGCAACTCTCTATTATCAGGCTGCCCCAATAAGTCCCTTAAGACTCTCCAGCTGATTCAGAATGCTGCGGCACGTTTACTGACAAGAACCAGAAAAAGATCATATTTCTCCAATATTAGCTTCTCTACACTGGCTCCCTGTAAAATCCAGAATAGAATTTAAAATCCTTCTCCTCACCTTCAAAGCCCTAAATGGTCAGGCACCATCATATCTTAAAGAGCTCATAGTACCCTATTACCCCACTAGAGCACTGCGCTCGCAGAATGCAGGGTTCCTTGTGGTTCCTAGAGTCTCTAAAAGTAGAATGGGAGCCAGAGCCTTCAGCTATCAAGCTCCTCTTCTGTGGAACCAGATCCCAGTTCGTGTACGGGAGGCAGACACCCTCCTCACATTTAAGAGTAGGCTTAAGACTTTCCTCTTTGATAAAGCTTATAGTAGGGCTGACTCAGGTGCCCTGAGATAACTTTGTTATGATATGGCGCTATATAAATAAAACTGAATTGAATTGAATTGAAGTAGTACTTAATAATTATTAAATCTTTTGTATTATGCCTTTACATGTTGTGCAGATGTTTGAACATGTAAATTGCCTGAATTTTTAATACCTTGTGGTTCAGTGATTTAGAAAAGACACTAGAGTGTCAGTCAGTGGTTAAAATATACCAGCAGGGGGCATGAGTCAATCAGACAAGTTAACAGCTATTATCCTCTTTAATCACTCCACAAGCAATGCTAATGCCGGTCAGTTAATAGGCTGGATTCATTTTCATGAGTAAATTTTAAGAAGCTGTGTGTTATAGGGATCAGAGAGATAGATTAGGTTTTTTTTGTTTTGACCTTGTAGGATGACACTGAGGAAAACCCCTGCCATGTCTGCTTTCTCTCCGTGCTATTGTAGTCGTTCTATTTAATTTCCCTTTTCTAAGTGGTTTGTTGTGCTTGCGCCTGGCTTGGTCAAGGACAGACATGAGGACACTGAATGCAGGCTGTTTAGCACAAAATCTCACTATTCTTCTTTTCTTATTGCGGAAAATGAAGCCCTGGTGCTCTCACCTGTTCACACAGCTTTCTTCTGTGGTATAGATTAACGAGTTAGTTAAATATAAAGGTTGTGACTGTGTATCACATTTGGAACACTGGCCTTTCTTAAGGATTTGAAAATCTTTTCATTGGTAAGGCCAATGATGGAATCACTGGTATTTGGTAATGTTTTCAATGATATGAGGTGATTGTATGGAAGATTATTAGTGTCAAAATGGTTGAGTAAGCCATGGAAGCATTAATCAATCTTCAGTCAAAATTTGAGAGCGTACAGGGACAGATTCATATCACAAGCCCTGATTTTGTGCATGCTTTGTTCAAAATAGGTTATACAGAAACACTATAACAATGATAGTGACAATACAATAGTAACAATACATGTTGTTGATGAACCAAAAAAATAGTGATAAGCCCTATTCGCATGGGACTAGTATTACTAGGGGACATGTGATTTAGAAATTACCCCCCCACGTCTGTGTTTCATGCGGCGTATTCGCACGGGATGAGCAAAGCTTGTATTTACTTGCATTTACTGACATTATCCCCTGGATATGATGTCAAGGCTCTGCGTAACATCCACTTCCTGAACAACAAGAGCTGCTAAGAAGAAAAAAAGGCATTGTACCACAAAGAGACACTCAATTTAATTGCTGTGTGGGGTGAACCATGTTACCAAAAGCAATTTGACCAAATGGTGCACAACCACACCGTTTGGGAAAATATTCACAAAGACCTTTTACTCCGGTGCCCGTCTGTCCAGGCCTAAAGTGCTGTCAAAACTTTCATTTGTAATTGCCAAAGGAGCCTCCATAAGTCTGGACAGGGAAAGAGGCAGAAAAAAGGCATGGAGAAAATCTTGCAAAAAAGAAAAGATGCCAATTCGCACAGAACAAATATTATCACATGATCTCTGTGTTTGGTGAAATATGGTAGGTAATTTGCAGTGGAATCTTTACATTACAAATTACAAACGTGGCAGATTCACACACAATTAAGATCACAGACGACCAAATATTACAAATTACCAGAGGTCCCCAGGTAATACAAGTCCCGTGTGAATAGGGCTACAGTGTAACAATACTGTCAACCGACTGTGTCACCACATTTTTTGCAAAAGCATAAACCAACCTTAGAAGTCATATACTGTATATTTTACTGTGACGCCTGGCAATTTAGAAAGCCTATGGACCATACAGGGAAGTAGCCAGAAACTGCATAGCAGGCAGGTCTAACAGGATGACACTTCACTCGAAGGTCAAAACCTGTAAACTGTAGTTTGCGTAGAAGAGACACAAACTGCCAAAACAGAGCAAGCACCTTTGAAGCTAGCGCTAAGGACACCATACTGCTTGCTCAAATTTATAACAAAACATCTGTTACACTCTGTCCTTGCTTGCTTGGAACTAACGAACCTGTTCCTGCTTACTTTCAAATCAAGCAGATTGATTACTGCTTAATTTTCATTTACAGTATACTTGCTCAATAGTTGGTAGCTCTAAATCTTCCACAGATTAATACATTTTAAAGGTATCCAGTGGAGTGTCACACTATTCTGCTTATCGACAGTTGGTGACAGTAACGCGTCAACAAACATTGGGCCAACAAAGGCAGTGAAGAATAAGACTGCTAGCAAGCAAACATAGATGTAAACCATGCACGGTTTAAAATATTTTAAAAATCAGCTTTACAAATGTTTTATGAGGGTGGAAATACATTCAGCAAGTTTGTTATGCCTCAAGGATTCACACAATGCATTTTGGTGAGAAACACTGACTGGAAACATAATTTTAGCTTGTTTAAAAGAAAACTTCACAGGGCACCTTCAACTCATGTATTGTAAATGAAACCTACATTTAAAACAGTATTTAGTTTTGTATTTTTATTTGTATTTTGTTTGTATCTTAGTATTTGAGATAATTTTAATGACAAAAATGTCCCAAAAAATCTACGATATGTATACAGCTATGTTTTTGTGAAACTTTTACAAATACTGGGAATCTAATTTGTAATCCTTTACCATGGAAAATCTTAAAAGATTGCAACTCCAGAAGCTGTGTGCTGATATGGTTTAGTAGTAATTTTTGAACAAAAAAAGAACATGTGAAATAAGACTCATTGTAAGGCGGTAGGAAGGCATAGTAGATTAGCTGTAAATGGTAAAATGTTCAGAGTTTGCAAAAGATGACAGTGTTGGTCTGTTACTAAGCAACCCAACTCAGACTGGATGTCCACTCACAGTGGGTGAGAAAAAGGTTCTTTGTCATCACAAGTGTTGAGTTTGATGTGCGTCGCGTTGAGCAATTGGTCGTGTCGCAACAAACTTTGTCAGGACAGGAGGAGCCGGGGATCGAACCACTGCGATTAGGACCCAGGTCTGTCTGTTGTATGGTGCTGATGACAATAGTTTTACTGGACTGGTTTTGGCTGGAATTAACAGCCTGTGGCAATAATGGCGAAAGCAGTGAGAACAGTAATGTGCAGGGAAAAACCTAAAACAATGAGCTAAAAGAAGCCAAAAAGCTCCATAGAGCTGCAGAGTTCTGTGTTAATTCTCCATGATATCTGCACAAGCAACTTTTTTACATTACACATTACATTGCATTAAAAAGTGTCGCATGTAATGATGGTCAGATAATCCCACAAATTCTCTCTGAGAAATTTTTCTATAAATTAAACTAATTTGACATATGTAATGTTGTGGATGCTGTGCCTCTGAGTAAGTGTAAAATTAAATAGATTGTGTTTCTTGAAAGTTTAGTTGATTATTTTTTACCAGAAAACCAACTCGTGTAACATGAGAAGGCAGCTGATCAACAGGGGATCAACAAAGCTCAGAATCTGAAATCTTACAAAATATCTTCAAGTTCTGCACAGCATAGAAACTTATCCTCCTGTAGCTTTCACCTGGAGTGATTGCAGCCCTATCTTCTTTTATCCACAAAGATCCTGCAACTCCAGCAGAAAACGGATGTTGGTGTGGGGGTACAAAATGAACAAAATATAAATGATGAAGTCAAAACACGAGCCAGGCCTTAGCCCTTCCCCTTTATTTATTGTACAAATATATCTGGGAGACAGAGACAGAGCTTGTCTGATGCTGTGGCTCCGCTGACCTGTAGCCACAGCACACTTGCAAAACAAAATCGTGCTAGAGACAAACAGCAGATAGGCCATATTTCTTAGCCCCAGTGACAGAGGGCCCGACTTGGCAGGGGCCTCCTGCTCCAGTCAGCCTGACTTGTTTTCTGGCCTAATAGTTGGATGAACAGATATAGGCTAATCGAGGACCTTGCAGTGACTCTTGGAGGTCAGGGGTGAAACAGATTGATAGATAGAACCTATGTCCCTGCATGCATCTTCTGCTGAGCAAACAGTTTAATGGCAGAGATGTGCTGTGCACGTTTTTTCAGAGGAGGAGCAACTTTGACAGGGACAGGGCATGGGTTCACTTGTTACAAAGTTCCTGCATCTACTATCATTTACTACCAAAACATGTAATAAAAGGTTAGGAATGGGGAAAGTGTAGCAGTGACTGGTGATTGACAGGACGTTATTGTATTTAAAATGTACACTCATTTACATACATAAACAAGATGGACCGTCAGGCCTCACCTCTATGTAATAAGTGTCAAAGAGAGATTGGAGCCTATATTCATTACTTTTGGCAATGTAAATTGATTAAAAGATTTTGGGGTACAATCTCTCAAGAACTGAGTGGCATTTTTCCGGTAAGGATTAAGAGAGACTCAGGCCTTTTCATTCTTGGCCTTCCCTCAAAGGAAGTGACTCGAAGCCATTTACAGTTCAAACTATGTGACAAATCACTATAATTGGCCTGAAAATGTAGTTTGATTAAGTGTACCAAGGATAAGCGACCTACTACCACATTGTGGTACAGGGAAATATTCAGGGTCCTCCCTCATGAAAGAATCAGTGCAGTTCTGAAGGGTAATGAGAGGTCCTTTACCGAAATGTGGTCTACTCTGCTTGACTCCTTACCGGGGGATTTGACTCGGTTAGTGCTGAGGGGCCAATACTCCCTGCAATGGTCACACCCATCCAGAACAGACGCATAAGTGTCTTTCTCTTCTAAGTCGTTGCCTAAATACTGCTATGTTTTAGTGTTTTAACTCAACTTAATTTTGCTTCATGTATCACTGGGTACTACTGTAAAATCTTAAAGTTGATGTGACTATTATATACCGCTACACTAATCAATAATGTGTCTGTATGCAGAACAATGTGGAGGAAAGCTTCTGTGTAGGATGTCGAGGTGAGGGAGGGGGCGGTCGATGATTTCTCTGTTGAGAATGGATGGATGGCACTATTTTATTGTTTATTGTATTTTTTTATTGTTCTTATTTTCTTTTCTTCATTTCTATCTGTGTGTTAATGATATGATGGCTAAATGTATAACTCTTGTTTCCATTGAAAACCAATAAAATTCTGTTTAAAAAAATTAATTTACACTCATTATTGAGTATTAATTATAACCTTACTACCCAACTAACACCCATGGTTATTGGCAATGATGCCACATGCCACTTACTGTACGTAGTCGGCCAAAGGCATAAGTAAACTATGCTACTGCTGAGGGCCTCGTGGCCCCTCAAAAACATGACCACCAATGAAAAAGACAACAAAAAAATGTTGGAGGCATGTTTTCAACCATATATAAAAAAAGATTATACATCTGTATACATGTTTCTAAAAATATATATATTCTGTTTAAAACCATGTGTATAGCATCTTTTTCAATTCTCATTTCTAACTGTATATTCTCCTCAGGATTTAACCCCTGAGTGAATTAAAGATACAATTAAGAGAAGATACAGTTTAATCCTCTAAACTGGGTGAGATGTAATTGAGGCATTTTAAGTTTATGAAAGGGTTATCTATCCAATATTCTTTTTTGACTTACAGAAGTGTCTTAACTCACAGGAAAAAAATGCAACTGTCATTCTTATACATTGTCTAATTGGGACAATTCTGGTAAACTGAATTACAGGAAAGCTAAATTAACATTTATTGGACCCCACCTCCTCAAGGACAGTCAGGGGTCTGGAAGATTTTCCCAGGAGTGATCGTCCCAAAGTCATGAGGAAGAGGAGCCCGCAGATATATAGAGAAAGCTTCACTTTCCTGCAGAGACAGTGACAGTAATCAAAGACAGAATGGATGTGAATGTTTTGTGTTGACTTCAGTCATCATTGTGTTTCCTGTCTTAAATTGTGCAGTGGTCTATAGTTGAAGACCCTCAGCTTTGTGCGCGTTTCCACACAATGACCCTCAGCAGTCTGACGGATCCTCAGCAGCCACCCACTGCTTCCTGTCCCAGCTAACAATAGACAGTTTGACTTTCCATAGCACTTAACAAGTAACCCTAACCCTGTCAGAGTCAATTAATATTAATGTCAATGTATTTCATTCTGCTGAAACATACTGTATTTGCTGGGACTACTCCACATGTGTACAGTCAACCAGTGCAGATAAATATAGAAATCTGAGGAATGAAACATGCTACATTGTTTCAATAGCCTAGCCAGTGTAAAAATAAACTGACAAGCAGCAAATATATCTATATCTACTGTATGTGATTATGTACAGCATACCTCTGCTATGGCTATTTAGTGTAATGCCAAACAAAAATATAGATGTCCAACGCCTAATATATATATATCCTAGTGAATGCTAATAATAGTAATATTAATAACAGTAATAATTGTATTACTTATTAATTTTAGTATTGTTATTGTTATTTATTGATTATAATAATAATAGTAATATTTTAATACAACTGCATTTGTATGCTATACAGTTCTGACCATCTGTATCGGGTGTATTCAGCAGTTAGTCATCTCGACTTAAAAGTAATTTGAAGAGCAAATGTTATATGAGAATCTCCCCTAAAGCTTAAGCTGCGTTCTAATTTAGGGCTGTGTGTTTTCTGTAATAGTCTTTAACCACGTTTTAATCATTTTGACGGTTCTTTTGTGAGTCTGCATATTAAGTGGCACTCCTCCAGCATCGATCTCAGGGTCTCTGCTCTCCTGTGCAGGCATTTTAACGGAGGAGGCAGCAGGGAGTAGCCTATCCGTCACGTGACTCGGCGTCCACCAATGGCATCACGGCAGTATAACTTTTGGGATAAGGGAAGCGCAGTAAAGAGCGAGCGGGCTGAAGAGACTTCCACTCTGAGATCTTCAATGGTCATCATCATCACACACGCACTACTGGCTCTTAAACCAGCATTAGTATAGACAGTGACCATCCGGATTTGTATTGGTCTTTTTTATTTTGTTCTCCTCAGCAGCCCATGCAAGGCTGCAGCAACACCTAGGCCTACATTCAGCTTTTTATTATCAGACAATCATCACTGACTGGCTGCTGCCGGCTTTTCAAATGTTGGGAGACAAGGCTCACGGTAAGTCTGTCCACTATTCTCTGTGTTCTGCATTCACAGCTTGCTTGCATAATAGATGTGACTTTTTTTTGTTCGAGTTAAGAAACCATTTTAAGCCCAATAAAGTCAAATATATGTTCAATGGCCTGAACCGGCGCACAATAACTCCAGAGCATCCAGAGATCCCTAACCTGTTGTTTAATTATTAAGACGAATAATTGTCTAATAAGGAAATTACAGCAATTGAATAGCCAAACCCAGTTTTACCCCTATTATAGAACGACATTTAACGCAACCAAAAACCCAGGGTGGCACTTTTCAAAGTAGTTCCATTTTAAAATAATAATAATAATAATAATAAATGATACGCATACCATAAATTGTGAAATGTTAGTGATAACAATGTAGCCTAAAAAATAAAATAGAATAGTAACACAATAGAAAATAAGTATATGATAATTAGTAGCCTATGCGATTCAACTGGGTCTATTACAGCAGAATCTCTTGAAAGCCCAATAGTGCAGCTGTAACAACAAAAATAAAATAAAAAATAGGTTAGTCATTTAAGGATGTAAAAACACGCGTGTGATAATAATAATAACAATAATAGTAATACTTCAGGTTTGGTGTCTGCGCACCTGTGTTTGTTTCAATTGAACTTTTTTTTTTAATATGGCGTGTTGTCGGCAGCGGGACGGTCATATATTCCACACGCCGACTGTGTGCAATTGTACACGCGGACTGTTTCACCGCTCCGTGGACGGGACTAGGAACCGAACCTAGCTAAGTTTAGCTCCACAATAAGGATTTGCTAATGCTTGCTTTTCCATCACATGTATTAGCCTACTAAGCCTATAGGCTAAACTATATGCCTACTGAGGGAGTGATTCAATATTTTTACACTGATAAAGGCTTCACCTGTCACCTATCAGCTCGGCACCTGTAGCTACTAATAACATCCACTTAAACAGAGTCGAGAGCCAAAATGTTTGGATAACATACTAATGCGGTAGATTCAGTGGAGGTTACAACCATCGAAATTCACTTGATCCATATTTTACTTTGAAGAATAGTTTGGCCACCATGATATAATGTCATAAATCAAACTGATGGATATTTTTGTTTTACGGCGACATTTGTGATTATTACTTCGACTGGATAAACGAGTGGAGACCATAGATCATATAGCTTCCTTTTTATTTTTATAGCCTAGTTGTATCTATTTATAGGCTATGTCAGGCCGAGTACATCTGTACAGTAGGCTATACTATAACGATGTCTGCTTAAATATTTGCTACATTCGCAACTCATAAAACTGAGGGAACTATTAAAAAAAGGACCACTTCTATAATGTAGACCTACACAGAGAATAACCTAGATCAACACAGATAATGCATATTAAAACTGTTGAATTCAGATTAATATATATAAAGTAGGCCTATGTTTTGGGAAACGTATGAGCTTTAATTTTTATTCGATGAACACGGTATTAATTAGGCCTTATTAAATAAAGCATTCGTTTATTCTGAAATATATGTATATTTGTATTGCATATTTATATAATATAAATATTATAATTACCCTATAATTTCGATCAAATAAATACATAGATAAATAAATGACCCTTCATTTTAAAATAAATGTTAGCGGAAGTTTATTTAAAAGCATTTTTTTCTTAATGCCTTTATTCATTTTTTACGTCAGATTAATTTGTATTAAATGTGAAAAAATAAACTCACTCAGCTGCACTGAAACAATTTCACATAGATTAAGCTGCATTACAATGAAGGCAAATTACTAAGAAAAGTAGCCTAATTTAAGTTTTAAAAAAAAATCTAACACGTAAAACACGATCAAATGTCACCCTTTTATAAGTCACAGTGAAGTATATGTGGGCTGCGCTTTTTTAATTTTCGGATTGTTCTATATAAATTACCGAGAGAAAATTCTGCATGGCATATTTGCGTTGTATTGTATACTTAGTGTGCCACGTTGTCTTTGGTGGATGCGTGTGTGCGTGGGTCCTCGTGTGTATGTACCAGGTGTGACTTTGAAGGTTATGGAATACACATATGACGATGACCTGGAAGAGCTGTGTCCTGTGTGTGGAGACAAAGTGTCGGGATACCACTACGGTCTGCTCACCTGCGAGAGCTGCAAGGTAAACACATGGAACCTTTAACAGCAATTAAAACTGCTAGGGCGCTAGGTAAATGAAGAAAGTGCGGCATTTTCACTGAACCTTAACTAATAGTCCAAAACACCAAACCCTGTTCTAATAGCTGCTGTTTAAACGGATGTTGTCATTATGGTCGATACATAAAAATTAGCCTATCACACCAAACAAAGTTTAAAGTGAACGTCTCCCGA
Organism: Macquaria australasica; assembly: GCA_005408345.1. NCBI lineage: Eukaryota > Metazoa > Chordata > Actinopteri > Centrarchiformes > Percichthyidae > Macquaria > Macquaria australasica. The sequence continues at coordinate 50,331 of SEMN01000517.1, read as the reverse complement.
ATTGATAGAAAAATGCAACATTATATTGACTGACTTTAGCTAAGATAGAGTCCCTATAAGCACTTTCCTTTAAACACAATATGCCATTATCGAGCATTAACCGTGCAATACAAATATTGGAAACAGTCGTTGTGCAGCCGCGACGTTTTATTTCGAGTTTGCAATCCTGAAATATTAAATAGGCTACCGTGCGCTCTCCTCAACCCGCTGTCTTCTCCGCTGTTTCTAACGTGCTGTTTCTGCTTTTCAGGGCTTCTTCAAGAGGACAGTGCAGAACAACAAGAGGTACACGTGTGCGGAAAACCAGGAGTGTAAAATAGACAAAACCCAGAGGAAGAGATGTCCTTTCTGTCGCTTCCAAAAGTGCCTCAGCGTCGGGATGCGGCTAGAAGGTACTGTTAAAATAACGAGTAAATCTTTTCACAACAACAACAATAATTAATAATAATAATAATAATTATTATTATTATTATTATTATTATTGTTATTATCATTATTATAATAATGTCATAAATGTATGCTATTATTTGGGAGAAATTTTAAAAAAACTATTCGGACTTATATTTTTTCCATTGTTACACATTCCTCATTGTGTATTTAATTCCAACAACAGTTGTAAAAATTTGTCTGTTGGCACTTATTGTGTGTGGATTTATTTTTATAATCATTTTACAGTTTTATCTTTTGACTACTCCAGTAAAAACCCTTTAAATATTTCTTGATTTGTGGGCTCTCACGTTGTTTCCTACACACACTGGATGGGATTAATTCCCAGACAGCAATGCAGGAAAGCACCTGCTTCCGTAGCAAAAAAAGGACACATTCTTGACTTGCTGATAAAACTCCGGAGACTCCCCTGTTTTAAATCAAAAGCTCTATTTAGGCTACAAGAAGGAGTGCTGCACAGGCTCTGGGGATTTTTCTCAGCCCTAAAAAGGGAAGCAAAAATGACCAACATGTCTGTTATTTACTCTGTAGGAATGGTTGGGGATACTGGTGAAATGCGAGTTAGGATTCTGCCGTTACAGTTCAGTGCTCATCAAGGAGTGCTGCAAAGGGGATCTTGGCAGTGCAGGAGAATTCAGTAGAGTCAGTGTTTCATTTGTAAATCTGTTTTTCACCTCTTGTCTCTTGTGTGACAGCGGTGCGCGCAGACCGCATGCGTGGGGGGAGGAATAAATTTGGCCCCATGTACAAGAGAGACAGGGCCTTGAAGCAGCAGAAGAAGGCTTTGATACGATCCAACGGGTTCAAGCTGGAGAGCGCAGCTCCTCCACCGGCCTCTCCTCTGCAGACTGACTACGGCTTCACTGGCACCCTGCATAGCCTGCCCACCATCTCCAAAAGTCTGCTCCCCTCCACCCCGAGCTCCATCACCCCTACAGACTACGAGGCCAACCTCTATGGACCCCCATCCCTGGGCATGGCCGTGCAGTCCCACATGCCCCTCACCACTCAGTACCAGTACACAGCCTTCCCCGGCAGGGCGATTAAAGCAGAGTGTCCCGACTACACCAGCTCCCCTGAGTCTCTGACAGGATACCCCTACCCAGACATGTACCCCTCAGCCTCGCCGCAGCCGCCCAGCCTGCCGCCGTTAGTGCTGGAGCTGCTGCGCTGCGATCCAGACGAGCTGGTGGTGCAGAATAAGATCGTCGCTCATCTGCAGCAGGAGCAGAACGGCCGGGGCCGGCTGGACAAGCCCAGCACCTTCAGCCTCATGTGCCGCATGGCAGACCAGACTCTCTTCTCCATAGTGGAGTGGGCTCGGAGCTGCATCTTCTTCAAGGAGCTCAGGGTGAGTCCCAAGCCCTTTATTCTGTCCTTTTTACAGCTGCACTCCACAATTTCTTTTATGTAATACTCCAGCCTTCATATATCACAAAGTTACAACACCACTTCGGTTTGTCTCCCTTCCATTAACCCTGGTATATACAGATTCTACACAATCCGTAAAAGTTTGTATTATATCCGTCCCTTATTATATATACAGTATATAATAAGGGACAGTCCTATTTGTGTGGCATTACAAATAATTAAAATAATTCTATTTTTGCCAAATAAGAATGAAATTGCTTCCAAACCCCCAAATCTGAACTCTTGTGTGTGTCTATCAACAAAGACATGGGCATCCATCAAAAAAAAAAATTAGTGTTACTTATTTATGCTGCACTTCACAGAGAAGATAGAGGGGGAAAAGTTACAAGTGGATGAAATGTTGTGTGGAAAGATGAGGGCAATTGTCATTTTAATTACCTGTCTCATAATGCCTCAATCCACCAATACTGGCAAGATATTACAAGTCATAATAACTAATACAATTAACACTGCTGTTAAATTTCTGAAGATCATTAATGGTTGTTTTTAAAGAGTACATATGGCTAATGACAACAGCTGATGTTGTGTTTGCCATTGTAGATGTCCCAAAAAAAGTTCATCACATTAATAGTTTAGCAAGGACGTGTCATCCTGTTTTTCATTTTTTTCTGCTTTCTATTTGTACCTTTTTCTAACACAACATGTTAATAGCTCTAAAATAATAATAGGATAGTTAGATAGACATAACATTTGCCTTTTCTAAAAAGGAAAGTTTGTTGTAGTTCTGTATTAATACAGTTCACAGGCTTACATGCCTTTTCAGCATGAAAAAAATACACGAACGCAATCCAAGTTGATGAAGTTGACTCATATGCCTACGACGCTCTCGTAATTCACTCGCAGTGCGCTCAGAATGGACTGGCAGCCCACTTTGGGAGCACAAACAAACAGTCAGTAACAGCGGATTTTTGTACGTCATGGAAAATCAACTTGCAGAGACTAGAAACCTAGTTAAACCTAGTTACCTTGAGGTAATTAATGTAAGTGTTATATCTGATTTGATATTTGTCAAAGTTAATGTTCACTGTGATGGATAACTCAAGAAAGTCTTTGCAAGTGGATCATACATTATGGTAATGACTGGAGAGTAGATACATTATTTATATGGAAACATGGCTAAAACATTCACAAGCACTAGAATAGTTTCTATTTACTTTAGGAACTTTATGCACTTTATGAAGAGAAGCAAAAGATAAATGAAGCTTTATGAAATTACTGCATCACATATTATTAAATGATGTTGCATCATAACCATTTTATGTGCTTGATGTAGGCTCTATGCTCTGGTGTTCAGAATCGGATTTGTTGCCAAGTAGGCTTTCACATACAAGGAATTTGCTTTGGTATATTGGTGCATAAATAAGCACAGTAGAGAGAAAAAAAAAGAAATATATATATATATATATATATAAAATAAAGCAAATAAAAAGCAGGTACTGCAAAAAAGCAAGTCAAGAATAGAAATATAAAATAGAGAAATTAGAAATAAAAATGTGAAGAAATGTCATAAAATAAAATAGAATTAATGTTTCCATCCAAATTTCCATGTTAACATAGAAGCACACACTGTGTTCAATAATGTTTAATAGAAATGCACAAAAAGAGATGTTTGCACTGTCTTCCTTATTTCTATTCATGGCAACTGTTGCTTAGTGCTTCTGAAGTCTTTTAGTAGTGCGGTGGAATACTTTCAGCCTTGTAAGGGTAATTATTCCTGGCTCGTGTTCGGCGTGTTTCCTCTGTGCTGAACAGTAGCTGATCGGACCACACACACATACATACCTGTGAGGATAATGATTGGACATACGTCAGTGTCTCACTCTATCATCTCCAGCACTGTGATTGTCTTTGTGAGTCTGTGCCACAGACACACTGTAGTATTGGACAGCTTAGATGATTTAGTAACACAGTCAAATTGAAGCCCCACAGTGGGGAAATCAATATTGCCGTTGTGGTTAACTGTGCTGTGCTGCTGACAATATGGCTGAACACAGACTGTTCCAAGTGAAAATGGAGGATTGTAATTCTTTTCTGACAGATCAGGCCGGTTACACAACAATGAAGAAAATATTACCTTCCTCTGTGAGTCGTGATATAATCTGTCTGTACTGACAAACAAACATCTGTCAACAAGCCGTGTTCAAAACTGATTCAACCAATTAAATAGTTTAACTAGCAACAAAAGGTTGATTCTGGCCTTGGTGAGATTTGGTGAGATTCCTTGCTGTCTTTTGATCAAATAGCGTTTATTTACTCTGGTACATTCAGAGCAGGTCTGCTCCTTTCCTGCTTCGCACTCGTTCAGTTGTTGACATTTATTCCTGGGGCTGCCACAGGCTTGGACATATGGTCACTAAGAGCTTCTGCTGCTGGTTGATATTCTTGCACATTATCTGTTTATAGCCATATTTTGGCAGGACTCTTAGCATCTGGGACGTCTATTTAGTTGGAAATCATAAGCAGCTGATCAACAGAGCTGGATCATGTATCAATGTTTTATATTCCTGTGACATGTGTGAAGCTTCGTCTGGTTTCTTTCTGTTTGGATTCTCTGTTCGCACCAAAAAGGCAGCAGAGGAAAGCAGATGGGTCTTTGTATGAACTGCAGCATGGGTTTTGGGTCATGTTTTGGGGCAACTGGCTGAAAGCTACACAGTACCTCACAAATCTTCCATGAGCCCCATACTTACATACTACATACATTCAATCACATTAGGCTTGGTTCACCCAAAATAAAAATAAAAATTAAAAACTGGAATGGAAACTTGCCTGCTTAAGACAGGGCAACACTACTGCACAAGAGATTTATTCAACATCAGTGCTCTTTTGTTAACATGTATGACGCCTTCAGCTGAATTATTGGTGTTGTGTGAATGACCACATCATAATTATGTTAACACAGATGATGGCTGTGGCCTTTCCTGCAGCAGTCTGAGTAAATTATTCAGTTAAAGAGTTGGTGCACCCAAATTACAAAGATAAAATTAAATTAAAATTAACAATCTAACCATGCAGTCACTTTCGATTTTGAGACATTTGCCTCTGAAATTTCTGTCTCCACCCCAATACACTGCAGGTGAAATGGGATTTGGTTTGTAACATTTAAACATTTCAACAGCAACATCGTCTCCATTTCTCCACAACACGCTGTCAAAGCTTTCCTTTTTCAGCAGAAAGTAATTCCTGTAACAGTTGACATGGCTTGATTATCAAAGGTAGAGATTGATATCTCAGATTCTGGGCGGATACAACCAAAACTTTTTGCTAGATACTACTAGAGGTGTGTGAGAAAAGATGGGGGTTTTTTTGTAATTTGGGTGCACAAACACTTTAAAGGCAGCAGCCATCGTCTGTGTTCATTTTAAAATGATATGGTCATTGACACAACAACACTAATACAGTGAAGTAATCTGATGCAACAAATAAGTGTTAAATATCAGTGCATCCTGGCACAACATTTAATCTGCTCTCAATGTATACAATGTATGCAAACACCAAACCCAAAGTATGAAAATGATTAAAAAATGAGGATTGAATTCTTAGTGTCTGAGGGCATCCAGAAGGATTTTTTGTTGTTACTTTTGTACCTTCCTTGTTTCAGACACAAAGACCACATTGTGGTGCTGATGAGATTTGTTGCATCTTCTCAGGCTAACAACAACAAGGTATCTTTATGCAGCCTGTGTTAGAGGGATGCTTGGCTGAAATGTTCCTCTTCATTACTGATACATAAAGGAGAGAAGCCCAGAGGTGTTCGTACATAGAAATATTCATCTTAACAACACATTACTATTTAATCCTCCCCGCAACATACAGATTCTTTTATGCATAATAGTCAAATATGCTTGTCCACTTGTTTCCAAATTATATTTATAGTATGATTTGACATTTTCTGTCAAAAACACCCTTTTTTAATTTGAGAAATCCTTCGATGCAATGGTGGTGATGTGTTAAGACAGTACTACCTGCTATTGCATGCGTGTTACAGCCTCGTCATCATGTTTCTGTTGTTTTCATTTGGTCTTGTACAGCGTAGTTGCAACACTGATGAGCGCAAAATTCTGAACCTTGCTCATATGCAGTCTCACGGGGCCCCTTCACCCTCTTAATTCATTCATTCTCACCCAACAACTGAACCAACAACTAAACACATGCATCTGTAATGGTAATTAGGGTAATCAGTAATAAACGGTTGTCTGTGTATGTGCTCTTTTCTCAACCTACTATACAATTACTGAGAATATTATAATACACTATTACCTTCATCGTATTTCAGCCACTGAATAACACTGCTGCTAATTAATGCTTGATATATGTTAAACCAACCTTGTCTCCTTGAAATGATTCTCACTACTAATTTGTTTTGCCAGTAACTTTTTAGTGTTGATGGCAGACCATTTTTTTTTATATACAGTGGACAGCCAACATGGACAGTGGGAACAAAGCTGTACATATTTTGCCAAGAAAGCCTCGCACAGAAAGAGCTGTTTCCCTCGACTAGATAATTACATTCCATGCAGACGATAACAGGGAGACGTCGGCTCTCCACTGCAGCTCCGCGCGGCGCTCGTCTACATTGTTATTAAATTGTGAGCAGAATGGAAGCTATTGATTGCTGCAGCTCCAGAGGTGGCCTTTGTCCTGTCTTGTGTTTGACCTTCCATTCACCTGCTGAACATGGAAGATGCTGCTGAGGAAGTGCACACAAAGAACATCATAAATGTTCCACTACTACAGGCAGTATACTGGAGACAGTCAATTTAAAAGTAGCATGTCTGAGAAGATTTTGAAGAGTTTTTCTCAAAAGATAGATACCTACTCTGAGCTACAAAATTGTCTATTTGGAATTGGAGAAACAAAAGCCTGCACTTTTTAATGGCCTCAAGGTACAAAATATTGATATTTTCCCTCTGTATCTAAGACATGGTAAATGATGAACTTCAGGGAGTGATAGTTTCCCTCTTTTTAGATATCAAGTCTTCATTTTTTACAAAATTTTTGATCTTCCCCAGTGTCATTCTAACGCTGAATTAATTAGCAGTTAGTGAAGAGAAGCTGTGGATTGGCTGAATGGAAACGGTCTTATAGATTCAGGGAGGTGCATCACTGTCGCTTATTATCCTGTCTTGTATTTCTGCAGGTTTGTTGATGAGGTGCAGCACAGGTTAAGTTTGTTTTGAGTTGGCCTATGTGACGGTTACTTAGCCTATAGCTTGTTCTTATCCTAAAAGAGTATGTTGTGTGCTTTTGTATCAGTCTATTTAAAGCAGTTCACTATGGCTATGCACAGATTTTTTATTTTAAAACATTGCCTCTTTGTCTGCTGCTACTTGACCAAATACTGAACGTTGCCACTGGTCCCTCCAGACTGAAGCTGCAGCACACTTGAACGCTACTCCCACTGACAACACAGCTACACAGTTAGAAAGGAAACACTTCTTGCGCGTGGTTTAAAAACTGCCACACCACTGCAAATCCCACTCGGTGCACATATTCAGCCTTAACCGACAATTCCTTAAAAAAAATAAAGAATTGATTTGATTGGCAAGCATGATGAGCATATAAAGATGATACTGTAGATGATACTGTATTCCCACTCAAAGCAGGCTTAATCCAGACTTGCTGGATTTAAATCAACATGTCCTCATACCTAAACGACAGAATAGGTTGTTTGCCAAAGACTCCCAAAATGACATATATGTCGTCAGTTATATATATATGACCATTGGAAAACAACATGTATGACCATTGGAGAGTACCAGCGACAGGCATACCGGACCTTTGTTGTTATGGTAACAATAATAAACACGTGGTTAACGTTGTGAAACGGTCGCAATTTGGTTAGGTTTAGGCACTAAAACTACTTTTCTTAACGTTCCGATCTGACGTAAGTTAAAATAAGTCAACGTTAAAGCGCTCTTTATGCTACCCCTCACCTGACTGCCTCGTTTGTTCCCGTCATAATTACTACGACCACTATAGGTCACCGCCAACAATAAAAGTAAATATGGGTCATAATAAGCTGCTTGCACAGATGACCTAAATGGATGTATTTTTTGGGGGGGCAGTCTGATTAAAATAGTTGCAATTGCTAGAATTGATAGAATTTTTAAAGGTTGATACAAATATAGTATAATATGTGCCAAAGTTGCCAGTGCCAGACTTTCCTGCTGATATGATATGTCCATAACAACATTAGCCTCTGTTGCTCAAAATGTAACGCTCATATGCATCAGCCCCCTGTGGAAGATAGCGGGTTGGAACTGTCAGTAACAGGAACAACAAGGGAACCATAATGTGAACAATTCTGCAGTCCATTTCTGTGTTATATTAACCCACCTTAAGCAAACCCAATAAGAAATGGCCAAATAGGGCCAACTAGTAAGAAGTATTGTAGGGAGCGAAGTCTTGGTAATTATTACTATATAAGAATGGTTCAAGCAGCTGCATTTGTGATATCTTTAACGTCACTACACACATAAAAATCATTTAAAAAACTATTTTGTTGTCTGAACTAAGGTTTAAAGGTTGCTTCAAAATCCGAAATGGCAGTAAAAAATTATAAGAGCTGCCCTATTTGCTAAATTGTTAAAAAAAATACAAACTACAAATATGTACCAAATGTTCCAAATTCATTCGTCAGTATGGTGGGAATGGTTTACTTTGAGGCCTAATAGTGTTGGTTGGTCTAACATGTCAATGTGATGAAATGCAAAAATGTTGCCAATATAGGGTTTGTTAATTGGGAATAATAATATAAAAAACAATTCATAGTTTTTTGGGGATTTTAAAGGTCAACACTGGCCTAAACTCATACCTGTTAACATAGCAGGCAAATGGAAAGAGGTGTGATGGGGAATTAAAAAACAAAATACAGTGGAAACCAGCACCAACACTCTTTCACACTACTTTCTTTACTCTCTGTTTTTATCACGACCACCTCTGCTCTGCTGCCAGCGGGTTTATGACGTCGTCTGAGCAACTCCAGTGAAAACATTTGACGAACATTACTCTCATAGCTCTTCCTCTACTGCAGCCAGACAGTGTGTTGATGTTTCATCTCTGAACCAGGATTACGATTCACACTTTTTATTTTCTGTGACAAAGATCTTTACTTCACTGCTGTGGGATAAAATGTGGCTCTCACAGGTAAAACATGACACTCGACAGGTATATAACCTGATATATCAGTCTAACCCAGTTCCACATTCTAACATGGGACAGACAGAAACATTAAGAATCCATGTGAGAGATAAAATAAAGCCCTTCTCCCCGTGTTCAGCATGTTTGAGGGGTTTTACAGCGTGATTTTTTTTGGCTGCAGCTGAGTGTCCAACTCCTCTTGGAGAGGAAGCGCAGGAGGTCGCAGAGACCTCTTGCTTCCTTAATCCCCTCCTTTATCACTGTACACCCAGACCCCCACCACTGCACCAGTCCAGATGAGTGTGTGGCCAACAAGATTGGACACTCTCCTTTGCGACTGATATATAGTTTCATTCAGATGGACAGTAATTCTGTCAGCTCCGTGTCAGATGAATGTGTATCTGGGCCTATTAGCAGCTGCGGCTGCAGAATTACTGACTGCCGTGTCCTTCAGTTTACAGACAGTATTGCAGCGAGAGAGGGGGGCTCAATCTGAAAACGCACACACCCATCCCCCAGAGCAGAGCAGATGTGACTGGAGAGGTGGGGGGGTTAGGGTAAATGGGTGTGGGTGAGGTGAGCAGGTTGAAGAGGTCTGAGGCGATGCTCGTTAATACACAACACGGGGCACGGAAATAGCACAAACACCCAAGACATCACACACACACACACACACACACACACACACACACACAGAAAATACCAGCAACCTCCTTGTTTTTATGGTCCCCTCATTTTTTACTTTATCTGTTTTTGTCACATATTTCAGTGAGATGCGTCTCTGGATTAATATCGTGGCAGCAGGGTAGATAGTATTTTTTTAAATTAATTTTAAGTCAGAATCAAATGTGATGGCAGATACAGCAGAAGGAATTGAAAAATACTTTGAAAACAAGGATATTGATTTCTTCCATACAACATGAACATTGAGGCTATGGGAGACGGTAACAGAAGAATAATCAGGACTATTTACAGGTTTCAAAGAATATTGATCAGGATTTTTAGTGTTTAAACAACAAAGAGAAGGAAAAAACTACAATATACATGTATGAACAGAGTGACGTGCCTTAAGATAACTTTCTTTTTGTCTCTCTGTCTTTCTTTATCCGCCTCTCTGTGTCTGTCTGTGTGTGTGTGTGTGTGTGTTTTCTGGAGGTGGGAGATCAAATGAAGCTGCTCCATAACTGCTGGTCTGAACTTCTGGTCCTGGATCATATTTTCAGACAAGTGCAACACGGACAGGAAGACAGTATCCTGCTGGTGACCGGCCAGGAGGTAACGACTCCCTCCACACAACTTCCCATCAGCCCAATGCACAGTCCGCTTCAATCACTCAAAATTCATTCAAAATGTGGTTTAAGGGGGGGGCTCTTTTCCAAATCGTTGGACTGTGGTTCCAGTGTGGAGTCCAATTTGTATTGGGTTTGCTTGATCTATCAAATGGACCAGCTTTAAAACTAAATGAATGAAGGACTTTGGAAACGTTGTCTTTTTTTTTTTTTTTGCAAATGTACAGTCATTAGTCAGGCTTGAAGGTTGATAGTAATACTGATATCTTTAGACTGAAGCCACTGATAGTCCATATTTTGCACCAAAACCCAAGATATCTTTAAATTTGGTTATTTTCATGCCAAAAAATACATGTACAGTATATAATGTTTCCTCCAGAACTTGTTTTATCAGCCTGTGAAACAGATGAAAGTGAAATTCTTTGAGGGCAAGTAGCTCTGAAAGACATGGTGACCCACCACGCCCATTCAGTGGAAGGAACTCTGGAATGCATGAAAATTATTATGTGCACAAAATCAAATGTGAGTGGTTCGTGAGGAGACTCTATTATAACATCAAGAGGTGGACTGATAGTGGCTGACTCATTTGCTACATGATAAACTATTCTGATACAATATCAGCATAGTCTTAAGCTAGAGCGGCCTTCCTAGAGCTTGAGGTAAATGTATCCCTGAAGACCATTATTTAATAATGTAATGTAGGTTTTAATGTAATGTTAAATAGGCTAATACGATTTTGCTGATGACATTATGTGTGCCTTATGAGCAAGGTTGGATTGCAATGTGGATAACTGCCTGAAGCCCCCAGAACTCCAGGGCCCCCCAAAAGCCTTGTCCTAACTATGTGTCAACTGGCTGGTGCTAATCTAATTGAATTAGGGGTCCGGCATCTCCTTTTTGCCCCATGACTCCCCTAGCAGGTCAATCCAGCCATGGTTGTGAGGATGAAGTTCCATTGCAAAATCAAATCCGCCGCCATAAAACTTCTGTTTATACCGGTCAATATGTGACAGTTCACATATTATTATATAGAGTTGAACATTAGTAATCATCATAGAATGTGTTTCAGGTTTGAAATATAATGAACATCACATAAAGATAAAATCTAATAAAATGATTATTCATTAATATGAACAAATTCTATTTACCACGGTAATGAAATGCCACATACACTGTGGTTTTTTATTGTTTTTCTGTGTATTTAGAATAGAGTACAAATGGGACAGCTTTGTCGCGCAGCTGTGATGCATTCAGTCTTCAAATGCAGCCTTTGAAAGATGCGGCCCCTGAATTGAGACACAGCTGAGTGATAAACTTAATTTCCACTACTATATATCTGGCAAAACAGTAGGAGAGAAAATGTAACAAAAAAAGGGCAAGTTAGGGGTTTGAATTTTGATGTCAGAGGGCTTGCACCTTTCACCAGTCTCCTGAATATAAGAGACTTAGAAACTAACCAGGAGCCTGTGTTTTCAGGTCGAGCTGCCATTTGTCCTGTCCCAAGCTGAGGCCACTCTGTCCAGTCTGGTCCAGAGAGGTCAGGAGCTGACGGCAAGGCTGCGGGTGCTGCAGGTGGACCGCAGAGAGATCGCCTGTCTGAAATTCCTACTCCTGTTCAACCCCAGTGAGTCAGTCTCATGTTTTTCCCTCATCGCTGTGGTCAATGTGTTGACGGTGGGGTCAGAGAAGTGCTGAATTAAAAAAAAAAAACCCAATAATGACTTCAGTGATCATCATCTGGTAAAAATTATATTTTAAGAAAAGAGGTGCTGTCATTATAGCTTATATCTGACTTATTGTGATGTTTACCATGAGGTGATATCAGGTTTGTCAGGCTAAAACAGCTCCAACAGGAAAAATAATATGACTATTTCATATACAGTAGTCTCTTCCTGTAAACATTAATATGTCAAGCAAGAGTGATTCATCTTTGATTGACCTATCTGCTAGTAAATGTTTTAAAGGTCCAAGCATGTGTAGCCTGTAGATTGTGGGTTTTTAGAAGAATAGCAGGTTTTGATGTAAAAATCTATCAACTTTGTGGGTCTGCAGGGCCATGCTGATGCTGTCCTTTGGCGGAATTTGAATAGCAACACTGACATTTCAATGAAAATGTCATAATTGCAGATTATCTGCAGTACCTATTTATCTGTAAGGTTACAAGTGTTTTCCAAACTGGCCATTTTTTCCCTCCAATAAATTCACTTAATTAAATTTCTAGGATTGACAAAAACCAATATTAACAAAGACATCCTCCTCCATTGTCCACTAATGGCATTCAAAAGAAGCGTAATGGATGGGTCTATCATTCGATGGCAGGACTGACATTCATGTAGCGGCTTGTGCAGATGGAGAGAGCATAGATGTGGCTTGCCCAGATTCCCAGAAGTGTTTGCTGTTTAGCGCTGGCAAAGCAGGGAACAAAGAGCTTTTGAATGGTGAGAGCACTTGTCATAGGCAGAAAATATTTGCTGTCTTTGCCTGTGGCTTCTCTGCTCGCGCTCTCCCTCTCCCTCATCTTCAGAGTCAGGTTTGTCGGGGGTAATTTAATTGCCCTTTAGCAGTTTGAAAAGATGATTCAGAACATTGATTCAAAACATTTAATTACTGTGTGAATGGATTCTCCAAGATGGGCTCAGCTGATGCTGAATGCCGGTTCACTGGAGGGCTTGACTATTGTCTCTCTCTCTCACACACACACACACACACACACACACACACACACACAGACACACACACACACAGACACACACAGCCAACCACACTCCAGGCACTCACCTTATTTCATAAATTAGTAAGTATTACACAGCATATATAGAAAACCTAGTAGCTAGCATTTACTATACCACAAATGAATGGGTTGCATGCATTCAACATTCAAACTGCTTCTGGAATAACTTGCACTTATATAACATTATACAATATAACAAATTCAAGAAATTTCTCTGAATGATAAGGGTCAAATCTTATACTGAATATTGGTTTTGAGCAGCTTGATTGTAAAGATATAATCTATAAGCCTTCAAAAACCAGTTTCCTAAAACTAGTTTCCATCCAAATGTGCACATTATAAGCAAACTATTAAAAGAGTCTGCAAAACAAAACAGGAATCTTCTAGAAACCCATCCTAACTCAAGGTCCACATAGTCTGCTCAGTTGCTAAAACATGACCTAGGTATAAAACTCCACTCCTTGATGAAGACTGTGAGTTGAAAGCTCCAGAACAAAACATTATCTTAAGATTATCTTGTCAAATGACTATTTCAAATCGAGAATGAACTTTCATGCTCAAAATAGGAATTGTTAAGGGTTATGCAAATATAACAAGATGACTTAATGAAAATGCTTAAGTTTTCTGAATTTCTGAGCATTTTATTAACACTCCCAATGTATTGTTAATTTTTTGGGGTTGTCGCATCAATGACAGCTCCATCTATACTTTTTCATGATATTTAAGCGTATTTTCAAATATACCAAACTGTATTCATTTTTTGTGGATATTCAAAATATGCATTAAAACAGCTCTATCTTTTCTACAATGTGGATCTTTAACCTCTTAAAATCCTGTTTTACATTTTAATTTCCTCCAAATTAGTTTTTTTGTTAGTTTCCAAATTTTTAGTTTGGAAAAATCATCTTATTCAACATCTTTCTGGCTGTATGACATTCTTACTATATTTATACTGTTATCTGTATCATCTTGTTCCAGCTCTTAATTGTAGCTATTTGATGTTTACAATCCAGGGTTTTACAGCTGCCTCGATACATCAGATAGAAATATTCAAGGTGTTTTGTGCATCATTATATATCCAAAATTCAGCCTGATCTATTTGGTGTGTTTGGAAATTCTGGCATCACCGCTAGAATTTAAAATGAAGTTCTGTGGGTGTGAACAATGTTTGAATGCACAGTGTGACTTTAATGACCACTGGCAGGTCGATACTGCTACATCCACAGTCTGACTCTGCCACATGTCAGCAGATTCATATTTCCCCTCACTGAGTCATGATCCATCTTTGTTCTCTGCAGATGTGAAGCTGCTGGAGGACCAGTCCTTCGTGGAGGGCGTCCAGGAGCAGGTGAACGGGGCTCTGCTGGAGTACACCCTGTCCACCTACCCTCAGTTCCAGGAAAAGTTCAGCCAGCTGGTGGTGCGGCTGCCGGAGCTGCGCTCCCTCAGCACGCAGGCCGAGGACTACCTGTGCTACATGCACCTGAGCGGAGAGGTGCCCTGCAACAACCTGCTCATTGAGATGCTGCACGCCAAGCGAGCGTGCGTGTGAGGGACACGCGGGTTGCTCCACCTTCATGGGTTGTTTCTCTAGGTGAGGCTGTGTGTGTGTGTGGGAGGGAAAGTGTGAGTGAGATGAAAAAAATCAAATGAAGATAGACAGGTTCATATTGGGTCATCTCTGTTTAAGTTAGAGAGGAGAAATGAGTTTGGAATTATAAAGCTCCATCTGTACTCAATCTAGTTTTAAGATTTTGAATGTTAATGTTGAGCTACATTAATGTGACCTTTATGAACTGGATGTTTTTTACCCTGCTTTCAAAAATCTAAAATTAGATCTGCCTGTAGAGTTAAATAAAATCTTCTTTGACCAAATACCACGATTCCAACATCACCGATGAGATTTTCTACATCCCACAGAGCTGCCCAGCAAACATTTAGACTCAAGGAAGAGGCTCATGAAACAATAATGTCAAGATGACTGTTGAGATGTGTGTCCATAGCTGCTACCTGCATTATTTTGAAACACCTGAACCTAAATATCTGTTGTTGAAAAACAGTTTCCAATGCTACTTTGATAGGAATTTTATCGTGAGATCTGGTGGGGAGTGGGCTAATGTTGAACTGTCACATCACAGGATGGGACGATTTGCATGGAAACATCTGTTGAATGCTTGCTGGGTGAGCTAATGTGCACTTTTTACGGCAGATTTTGTAGCCTCTTTTCAGAAATCACGTTAAAAATGTGTCTTTTTTGATCCAAATGTCAGATGCAATTTTATGATTCCAAGGTCACCAACACTGTTCCTAGATTATTATTATCTTTTTTTTTAGATGAAGACAGACTTCAGGATAGCACAACACACTGTATTCTTGTCAGACTAGACTAGCACTGCTTGTATCTCTGCACTTGTTCTTTTTGCCATCAACCTTGCAAAAAACCTAGATATGAAAGCTCTATGGAGTTCAATATAGTCTATCTATTTAGATGTTAATATATTGATATATCAAAGCCAGACATGCTAAGAAAAACACATTTTTTTATTCAGTTGTTCATCAAACCCTAACCAAGAAAACAGAAAATGAAAGAGAGAGGGGAGATTAAAAACAGCAGATGAGAAAGAGAGAAAACCAGTACACAGCGATGCTTTGTGGGTGAAAAAAATAAAAGGAAGCCAGAGCAGAGAGAAGCAGAAAGATAAGCGAAAAAAGACACATCAATGTGCAAATGATAAGGGAGAGGTGAATGACAAACATGGCATTTTTCTTTCTTTAAGTAAATGTGTGAAAAGCAAAAGGGAGCATCTGTAAGTGTTTGTCATTCAGTTTTAACTGAGGAGCCGTACAGAGGTGACACATGATGCATCTGGCAACATTTGGTTTCAAGTTTCTTTGTAAAATTAACATTTATTTATGGACCAATGCCTCAAGAAACCATGGACCCTCAACCAGTGAACCAGTGTCATGTTCACACTAGCGTTTGTGTCACTTTTCAACACACTGTACTGTATGTGGACTTGAGATCGACTGTGTGTGTGAGAAGGCTGATACTGATGTGTTTTGCACTGAAGCTGCTGTAGAGATGGTTTTTACACATAATGACAATGATTACATTTCCCAAACGTGTACTTTTTGTAAATTATGTTAATGCTTAAGTTTTTCTTACTGTCAACAAATCCCATGAAAAGACTAACACCAAAGATGTGTTAGTGCGTGTCTCAATACTTTCTGACTTCCCTGGCCCGTCTGTGGCTCTCAGCCTCAAACCCATTGGTTCTGACTGAAGACGTAAATCTTTTAAAAACGTCTCACAAATATATAGTGGGATTTAAAAAACGGCTCACTCATTGCCTAAAACAGCTGGTCACTGTAGTTTTATAAGATAAGATAAGATAAGCCTTTATTGTCCCACAGCGGGGAAATTTTATCAAATGTTACTGAAACAGGAGGAAATAGTGCATTTGTTGGGGACTATTTTCAGCAGTGGATTAACACACATTTGAGTAGTCACACTATTGAGTATTTACGCCAGCAGGATGGCAAGCATGTAATTGCCGCAGGACACAGAGGACCACCCCCCCCCCCCCCCCCACACACACACACACACCATATTTGCAATGACCACTCATCAAATGCCTCCAAAACCTAAGCTAATTTCTTTAATTGTTTTGCTGATAGTATGAACATTTTGCAACTTTGCAAATATTTAAAAATGGTTTAAATTAAAAATGTTGACAGAAAAACATAATTCAGAGAGAGAGGGGGGTGACATGCAACAAAGGTCGCGGGCTGGAATCGTAACCATTCGGCCACCAAAGCGCTCCAGCACCAGACCTTCTTGAATCAGTTTAAAAATGAGGTATACGGCTGCT
Source organism: Macquaria australasica (assembly GCA_005408345.1). Classification (NCBI taxonomy): domain Eukaryota; kingdom Metazoa; phylum Chordata; class Actinopteri; order Centrarchiformes; family Percichthyidae; genus Macquaria; species Macquaria australasica. Next base: position 33,418 of record SEMN01000517.1, on the reverse strand, counting down.
GTGATTCAGAGTTCTGGAAGCAGTTTTGGAGAGACAGCATTTAATATTCATAATGATTTATTTTCTAATTTGTTCAATTGATGTCCCCTGTAAATAATGGAATAAATAAACATTTAATCCAGAATTTTGTTCTTGTCAGTGTAACTATCATGGGTCACTAAAACTCTCCACTAATAATAATAATAACTGCATGTTGTATACATTTTAAACAAAATATATGATCAGCCAACCAGTGGACAACACTGCAGGCCTTCTCAGCCCCACACACAGTATCAGAAACCTGAACTATTGGTCGAAAACACTGTGCTGTGTATTTGTAGCAGTCAGTGTGTTAGCTGTGGCACTCTGTGTAACACTAATGTATTTTGTCCCAAACAGGACTCACAGGCTTATTAGAAGTGACACACCCTTTTTTAAAAGTACGTGACTGTCAGCGATGATGACAGTGTAACTGATATTCACTGCCACTGCCACCAGGAGCGACTGAAAAACAAAGACACAGTCAAAGCAGTGTTTGTAATATTGTGCAGCTCAACATTCTCACTGTGGACATTTAAAATCATTCCTTGTTCATGCATTGAAGTGGCAGTGTCCGCCATTCCAAGGTGTCGTAGACAATCACTCCGCCTGCCTTAACTTAATGTCTGCCTGAAAGCACACACACACACACACACACACACACACACACACACACACACACACACACACACACACCTTGGTTTTCCAGTTGAGGCAGCTGTGTGTTATCACTCTGTACAGTATATTTATGTTGTGAAGTGAATATCTACTGCAAGATGAAGATACATTTCAACCAAAAAAGTTCTCCGCTTTATGTTGAGGTCAAATTGCTACTGTTGTGGAACTGATTCTCTTGATATAGCCTTTGTTTTTTGCTCTTCTTAGTTCCCTTTTTTATTTTCCTGAGTTGGCAGTCCGTCTCTGTCTTAAACTGAAGTGTTTTCTCTCAAAAGAGAAAGTGACCAAAACAGTTTGTTTTCTTTAAACATGTTTTATTGTAATATCATCAAACCAATAAAATTCAGTGAAGTAAAGCTCCATGTGTGTGTCGGCTAATTATTGCATAACATTCATCAGTTGCACAGCACAAATAATACAGAGCTCATATATAGATTCAACACAGCACTCATAGTGTGGCTGTTATTTAGCCTTGTCTGACTCTAAAATAGACATCAGTCTTACTGTGACATTTGTAATTTTGCCATTAAAGTTATTATTTTTTCACATTTTAAATGAGTGATTACGTTTAACAGTGGAACAAAAGTCTTCAGAGGGAAATCGATTTGTTCCTTAAATGTCCATCTACAAAAATGTCTAAATGTACAGCAGAACATGTTGAAGAATGCACCATGATGTCTAACAACACAACAGAGAGAACACATTTCAGACCATAGCAGACCTTTAGAGTACAGTAGCTAACATCAAGAATTGTGATTCTTATTTTAAGGTATACATCAGCGACTACAACATGATTCCTGGTCTACAAGCCCAGCAGAGTCACACAGACCCCTGGTGTATCCACAGACAGTCAGCATGTTGGAACAGTTTGAGCCTTTAGCTTATAGTGCATCCTGCTGCAGGAAAGACGAGAGTTAAAATGGCTGCTGCTTATGATAATAGAGAACACGGAGAAATAAGAACCAACAGTAGTTTGAGAGTAGATACTGTAGAGCGATAGAGTCATTAGGTACTAAACAGAAGGCAACAGAACATGAGCCTCCTGTTTCTAAAGTCTTTACAATATCTCTTGGACATTAACACAAACATCTGTTTTATCATAGACCTGTATATAAAGATGGATGACATATCAGCTCCCCAGAAGTGAAGCCAAAACATCTGGATCGCCCCCTGGTGGCTGGCTGCAGTATAGGTCATAAGCCCCGCCCCCTCCATGTTAGCAGATGGGACATGGGCCAAACTGAGAAATCAGTTCACGTACGCGTCAAATAGAAAATTCCCAAAGATGGTTTCTGTCATTTTAGGTAGTTCTTATCACACTGATGCGTGTTCAAGTGTTCATTTTTCTGGTAAGTTTTTAATTATTTGATGCTATAAAAAGGGGGTGTGGTGTCATGATTGACAACTGTAAATTGCTCGTGATTAAGTCAGGCAGGTGTATGGGCGGGACCTCGATAAGGATCACTGCTGCACAGACTCTGGCTCCAAATGACATCACCAGCACAAGATGGCAGTGGCAGGAAGTGGAGACGCGTCGTTCATCTTTATATACAGTCTATGAGTTTTACACTCGCAGCATCATACTGCTGTCTCTGGGAATGTTTTACAGCTCCATACTTGTTAAGCTGCAATGATACAGTCTCATTTAAGGCTTTATGTAATTGTCTATTTACAACAGTAATGCACTTTGCAGCGAGGCATTACTAAACTTTGTGGTCCATGCTGAAAATGTTTGCTAACTATAAGACACACCACAATATATTGCCATATTGGGGCCACAGGCCTTTGTTCTTTCTGGTAAGCTTGAATTACTATTGATATGTAGAGCGCAGAGCGAGAATGAAGCCCAGCATTAATATTAGTCACACATATGGGCTGACGAGATCCTTCTTAGCACATGGAATTTTATGGACATTAAAGGGATGGCAGGTGTTGCTTCCCATATTTCGCAGCAGCCACAACGAGGCACCATCATGGAGGTCCAGTAGAGAACTGTATTTGTAGTCCAAAACTGTCTAGATAGTTGCTGCGTCGGTAAGCCAGTCATATTTTGAGTAAAAAGAATAATATTAATTGTTTTTAAATAATAGGGTTAGTTCACCCATAGCCTATAGCAAAAACCACATTAATCTAGCCATGCAGATACAGTAGTTTAGTTTTATTAACTAATGTTTTCAGATACTTGCTGCTGCGATTTCTGCCTCCACCTCACTACAATGGAAGTGAACAGAATGTGTCTTTCCAGATGCAATGTCCTGATTATTCAGAATAATTCACAGAAACAACTGTCTACAGTTTTCATGCAAGTACCTCTACTCTATTGTACAAGCTCCTGATTAAAACGGCTGATAGTGTGGTCTGTGAAGCAACCACGACATGGCTTCTGAAAAGACATGTTGCTGTTTTTCAAAAAGCAGTTTCTGATGCTAGGAGCACCACATACACACACGCAAAAAATAAATAAATAAAAACAATCAGCTCCATTGTACTCAAAACCTGAGTGATTAAGACTGATTCGTGATTTGGATGAACTGACCCTTTAAAGTTTCCTGTGACGCACTAAACTGTCTTGTCTCTAGCTTTAGCTTCCAAAACAAAGGCGCTCATTTGTGCCTTGAAGAGGTCAGTTCAGCTGTGCACACTACTATTGCAACAAGGGAGAAATAGGGTCTATTTTTTAGACAAAATTGTTACTTTCTTACAGAGATATTGATGTGTTGACAAGGAATCCATTTTCAGACATTCATTACTTCACTACTCTATTTGTTCCAAAGATGAGGACCTCCAATATGGCTGCCAGATAGTCAGCTACATCCCCTAAAACTTGTTCATTTATTGGCAATAAAGAAAACCACAACAAATGCCATGTGTTCAAAAAGTGAGTAGTCGAGGGAACATTGATCTGATCTGAGAATGGAACAGTGACAGTGTGAGAGAAGATGGAGCTCACTCCTTCATCCTTCCGTCAGGCTTATTTTCCTCCGCTCTCTCTCTCTCTGTGTGTGTGTGTGTGTGGTGGTCGTGCGCTTCTTCAGGTGGGATCTGCGTGTGTGTGTGTGTGTGTCCAGTTCTCCCTCTCTTTCCGTGTTTGTTGTAATGGAGTATCAGGATCCACTCCATTTGCAGTTCAACAACCTGCGGTGAAATAAAGTGAAAGGCATTAGCTACGACTCCTGGCTCGATCTGATGCTTAATGTTTTTGCATCACAGGAGTGCAAGTGTGTTTGTGTACAAAAGAGAAAAGAAAGGCGGGAAGTGAAAGGCAGAGTGAGAGAGAGCAGGTGTTGGAGTGGTTAATGGCTGATAGCGTGAATAGCCAGCCCTGTCCGTTCCTGATTAAGGGAATGAACTTCTCCTTTGTCCCGGCTGTCAACAATGAACACCCAGCAGCACTCAAACACGATCCATCAGGCGTTCTTCACAGACGGCTAAACATTTAATGAATCTATTACAAACTTCCTCCTCCCTACTGCCAGGCAATTTAGAGCCATTGACGGTGACTTAACCCTTTGGAAATATGGGGACCATCTGTTGTGTACGCCTGCACATTCAAATCAACAAAAGACACTAGGGAAGTTTTCACACAGGCTTTTTACACTGTTCAGGTAAATGGAGACAATCTAGGAAAGATGCAACCCCTTTTGCTCTTTCTCCTCTGGTCAGTTCTTTGTATCATACGAGAATCTTTCTTACATCGACTTTGTTATCAGTGGCTGTGCTCTGACCCACGCACTGCTCACACACGTTTATCCACAAGGGTTTTAGGGAGCTTGTATTCTTTAGATTGAAATCATCGATAGAGGATACTTTCTACAAACACTCAGCGCCTTTAAAATGATTTTCATGACAGAAAAAATGACAACTATTCTGTGTTTTCTCCTGTTTAATTTATAAACAAAAATGAAGAACAAACCTAAAAATACTCAGAATTCAGACCATCATTCCACACTGAACCACCATTATAGAACACTTCTGCTAACAGTAACAAGTAATAACAGCACCCACCATACGGCCCAGGCCCACACTTCAGGATTCACACTTCAGTACCTACAGTAAAAGTCTTCCAAGTACTCAAAGCATGTGACTTGTTGAGATTTAATTGGACACTTTATTCCTTTCTCTCTAATTCCAAGCCACACTAGTTATCTTAGTCCTATGTGTTTGCTTATAGACCTTCTCTGAAGTAAGATTTAGTTACCCCTGGGTTAATTTCAGGGCGAGTTTCTGGGGGGAGATCTTTACTGTGTAGTGGCTATTTTTCACTTTCACTTTTGAATGAGGAACTGTATACAAGCCCTATACACATCTGTATTAACTCCTCTTTACTTGATCTTGCAAATATATCTATATATATATCTATATATATATAGATATATATATATACACACACACACACACACACACACACACAGAGGTAGCTTATAGCAGAGGTTTTCAAAGTGGGAGGTGGACCACCTCAGGGGGGCTCCAAACTGTTTCAGGGGAGGCTCGGTGAATGGAAGTGAAAAATATGACATTAATTATTACATTAGTTATCAAAAGGACATATGTGTGTGTGATGTGGTAAAGAGACAGTTCAGAGATACAGTAGTTTTGGGGAATTTTACTGTTTTTCCCAGAGTCAGCTTTGAAAAGCCCTGTCTTATAAGACTGCTTCCTAGACAGTCCTCACAATCTGCACATGGATTTAGTTCAGTTTTTGAATTCATACTAAAATCCCAAAAATCTTGTGGTTGGTGCGTTTTGCTTTCACACGATGAACCACACCAGAGTTTGCTCGGAAGTTTGTTTGTTGTTTTTGTTTGTTTTTTTGGTGTTTTATGCCTTTTTCAGAAAGCGACAGAGGAGAGATGACAGGGAATGAGGGAGAGAGAGAAGCAACACAGGTCCCTGGCCGGATCTGAGCAGGGGACGTTGTAGGTCATGGTCGGTATCCTAATCCCTAAGCCATGGGGGCGCCCTCTTGGTCCGATTGTTTCAGCATCAGGTGGCTGACTTTGGAAAAGACTCGGTTGGGACTCGGCTGGGTTTTGAGGGTTTGGATTTGTGGAGATTAGTGCTGAGAGCCAGGTCAAGTTACCAGTACCAGGGTAAATGTGAGCCAACGTTGGCACCCATGCTTGGACCAGGTTACGGGTTACTTGGGTCACGTCATTCATCATGAGTCTGGCATTTAGGCAGCTGTTTGGCAAAGACATTGTAACTACTTCCTGCACTCCTAACTAATGTCATATGTTGAAAGGGCCAGCTACATCCAAACTATACAGAAAGTGCAAATGTACATTTTCCTCTGAATATTTTTAATACACATCTTGTACTTTTAATGAATGCCCTGTTCTTCATTCTTTCAGTAGGTCTAAAGTGAAGGTGGTGTGTGAAGGAGCACTACTGCAGGTCTTTTGTCCCTGCTGCCGATTCAATCACCACTGTTCTCAGCAGACCAAAACAAGTACCGGACTATAATTCAATCACACTACTCTAATATTAAACTTGTGCCCTGCTGCATTATGAGACACTCAGTTCACGTTGTTCAGTTGTTTTTGCTGTTAAAAGTTCAATAACTGCATTCTATGCTGCTCACACAGCTATCTGCAGAAACAAGACACTTTACCCACCACCCAGCTCCATTCCCTCAAGTGCCAGTGTGTTATATTTAATTATTTATTGCAACTTCCTTGTTTCCTCACTTTATTTGTGATTATTTTTTGCCTCAATGCACTTTATAGTTACTATCAGGGATGGAAAGAGTGCTCAAATATTATACTCAGGTAGAGGTAATGTTACTTTAACTACATTTTACTCAAGTAAAATTACTTGTGTAAAAATTTACTTAGATAAAAGTAAAAAGAAGGTCAGTTAAAATGTACTATGAGTAAATGTTCCTGTGTTACATTTTCAAAAGGGGGGGGGGGGGCTATATAATCATATATGATACTACTGTTAAATTATAGAACACCTTAAGGCTACAAAATAAATTGTATTAAATGTCAACATGCACACTAGTGGAACAAGGTCACACCACTGAGCCCTGATGTCCAAACCAACAATAAATTCCATTTCTATAGATGGCACTTTGCAGCCTGTGTATACAACTGATTATCAATTATAAATATACAACTGCCTTCCTCTATATAAATGTACTAGAATTAACCAAAAAAACTCAAGATAATCAAACAAAAATGGCTGACAATAAATAAAAAGTCAATGGACACCAGTCTCTCTGTCCCACTGCACTCCTTAAAGTTTTCAAAAACTTTAAGCTGAATGAGGCTCTGGGACAGGGATTGTTGTCAAATACAGCAGAAAGTCCTCACACACCCCTCTGAATGTGGAAGTTCTTCAGTGAACGCAGAAGTCAAAGCTGGAGGATCCAACTGGAGCATTTTAGCATTTAGCCAGACCCAGCATGACTGGGTCTTCATGACTTCAGCCAGTTCTTAAAGGGTAATTCTGCTTTTCTTAAACCTGGGCCCTATTTTTTATTTTTATTATTATTATTATTATTTTTAACATATTTTGGGGTCTAAATGTACAAATAAGGTACAAAAAGTTTTGGAATTGGTCCACAAAACCAGCTGCACTGGTTGCAACGTAATCCTTTGGGGCAATTGCGCCCGTGAAAAGTCCGTCCTCTAAAAGTGCTTGTTTTTGCCACTGACAGACTCAGACTGTTATTCTAAGTGTCTGACAACATTATGGAAAAGATCCCTACAGAGACAGACCTTTTGTTAAAGAGTAAGATCCTTTTTGTTTAACCAGAAACAGAAGTCTCACTCAAGGAAAAGTCTCACTCTGAAATCTCGTGAGAGGTTGAGTTGTTGCAGGAAGACAACGGTGTTTCTGGGTAAACAAAAAGGAAGTTACTCTTTAACAAACAGGTCCATCTCTGTAGGGACTTTGTTAGAGTAACGAGAGTAAGAACAGTATCAAGTGATGTTAGAGTTGTACCTGATGGCTTGAACCCAGTCAGCTGGACCACCTGTTTTAATTGAAAAGACATACACAGCACTCAGTCACATTTAAACAGCAAGCTATATGACAACAGTGCATTGATAATGCATACACGTTACTTACTTGATTTCCTGATGCTGGTTTTAAGGAGAAACTCACAAAGCTCTCCTTTCTGAAGCTCTCTGAAAGACAAAAACACCAATTTGTATTTAAAGTTAGCATTTTGCTTTCAGGACCAACGCATTTGTTTATGCAAGGCCCAAACATGTAAGACAAATACATACAAGCAAGGACAAAGTACAATAGAAAGAAAGCTTTATAAAATACACACAGGGAAACAACAATGCAAACAATATGAATGACAAAAGAACATTATGAGAATTCTCAATATAAAATCTTTTGGTTCCTTCTGTATGCAGAATCTCCTTTTATTTGCCCTCCTATTTCTAAACAATTAATGTCATTTAATCATAGCCTTGTCTCTGCGGGACAGATTGCTGCTGATGAGATAAACTGAGATATGAAATGAAGTGAAATGGCATCATCTGCCATCTGATGTCCATCCTCATCACTCACTTATTTCAGCCACAAAGTGAGAAGTTGCAGGAGAGAGTCTGATGACCTCTAATATGGAGGATAGATTCTAAAGTTTTCGGTGACCCGTCTGACCTTTCCTCAGGACAAACTTTTTAATTTTATTTTTAACTCCATTATACATAGGGCTGTAAGGATAACAAAATCCCCAGTATGGTGTTTGTTCATCCAACACTTTCATATGAAAGAAATTACAGCAAAAATCTGGGTGAAAAAATTGTGAAAGAAATAAATGAATGCTGTAGCTATAAAAACGTTCTCACTGCTTTATGAGTTGTCTCGAACTACATCTACCATAAGTCATTGCATCTATAGGCGTTTTCGAACCGAAGGAACTTTTTCATAGTTCTAAGAACACCTGGAGGACCATAACGCTCAGTAGACTTAAACAATGGACCAAAACACAGACAAATGGTCTGACAGTGAAGTCCAGGCTTTATTGAGCGTATATGCGACGGGGGAAGTACAACGCGATTTTGACTCGTCAAAGCAAAATATAAAAATCTTGTGTGTGACGTTGCTATACCAACCGCCAGCCAGCATCGTCACTTCAGCGTTCCTATTCGTGGTGCAAATGCAAACACAAAAAAAGTTGTAGTTGTAGAAGGCCTATAAAAAAACTTCATATAAAAACACTGCCTAGTTTATTTGTGGGGTGTGGGCATGAGGGCTTTATGAGCCCCAGGAACCTAGAATTCCTAACTACACCTTTGGCTGCGTGTTGACAGTTGGTTGAAAGTTAAATAATCTGTCATACCCCTTTTCTACCAAGGCAGTTCGAGGGCTGGTTCAGAGCCGACACCTCATTTTGACAGCCACAAAATCAGCTCTCGGCCAGGAAAACTGGTTTCAGAGCAGCACCTTATCTGGTCTAGAACCAAGAACTGCTTACGTCAGGGGCTTGGGGTGGGATTATTGTGACCAACAAGACCAACTAAAACTTACATTCTGTGTTAATAAGAAGAAAAACATGTTCGCTGTCCATAGCAATCACAATGAGCAACCAGCCAGGGGCAAAACTTGTAAAGAGACAATGTAGTCTGCCATTGTTGCTGTTGTGCTTGAAGTTGGCGCTAGCATTGCTGGGAAAGCGGAGACGTATACAGACGTATACAGTGATGTAATGACATGGCTCTATGGTGGCTCTCTAGCCTGTGGAAAAGCAAACAGGTTCTTAGAAGATTCGCAAGTTAAACCAACGCTGAACCGGCACTAGCACCAGGCCAGAACCAGCACTGGGTTCACGTTGGTGGAAAGGGGGTAAAAATATGATTTGAGTTACGCCCTTGGACCCAGCTATACCCAGTCTCTCTCTCCCTCCATGTGTGTCTGATAAGACAGAACCTCAGATTTTACACCTGCTTTTCTCAGACGTTACACTTCCTGCCACAGTGGTCCGTCTGCGCTAATAAATCAGGTGCAGCAGGTATTTGGATACATTTCCATTCCCTCCTACATATTTTGTGCATCTAAACAGGATCTTTTTAAAACACACACACATTAGCACCAGGTTATGCAGCCTACCGTTCTTAATGACTAATGATGTAGAGGTGGAGCTGGGGGGTCCAGACGTCTCACTGGTCTCAGGGCTAGAGGGGGTCGGTGGACTGCGCCCCCAGGAGGTAATTGGGGCCCTCTGGGAAGGTAGGAAGCTGGTTGGCTGGGAGCAGTTCTGAAAATACATCACATCCCAATGAGAAGTGCTGCAATGTGATGATTTCATCATAAAGTATAATATGTGTACTAGTCTACTGTACTACTATACTAAAAAAAAGCAAAGTCAGAGTTCCAGTAACATAAACATTTGTAAAGAGGGAATTTATTTTCTGTCCTGGACTGATGGACCTGATCACTGCTGTGTGCTTTGTACTCACTCACCGTGAAAGATAAGGCCTTCCTCTTTTCTTTGATCCTCTTTATGGCATTCCTCACCTAAATGAGAAGCAGCGTTTACAGCCACTGGTCTGTCCGAAAGGCTGGCATACCGTACAAAGATACATTCTGATATTCTGCCGCAGTGGCGACAGACAGCAGCACTGACAATGGGCTGAACGCCTCCTTACCTCACTGTTGTAAACAGCATACACTAAGAAGATATACAGGCCCTGTGGAGAGGAGAGAGACACATTACGAAGCACATGTAAAGGTGGAATAAACTCCATTCATACACACAATATCTTCATCAAATCCATTTCCACTCTGTCATCTCTGTCAAACTCTGCTTTTCTCTTTACCAACAGAGAGAGAACCATGTATTGCTAAATACCACTTCATGCTCTCGATATGTGTGGTTTTCTATTCCCTTTTGGCACCAGCATCAGTTGCATTCAGGCGGGCGTGGCACTCAACTCTTAGATGAACTGAATCCAAACTGGATGTCTCTTGTTTCACTATTACAGGGAAAATCTGTACCAGAAATGTAATTTTGAAAAAGTGTTTTCTCTAAGAGCCCTGTGATTGACTGCCGACCTGTCCAGAGTGTACCCCGCCTCTCGCCGACAGCTGGGATCGGCTCCAGCCCCTGCGACCCTCTGAGGAAAAGCAGTTAAAGATAATGGATGGATGGATGGATGGATGGATGTTTTCTCTAAAACTGCAGCTTACTGACCTACTGAAATACTGGGATAACGGTGCACCTTTTCCGACAGTCTCTCCTGGAAGGCATTCAAAGTGTTGCCCTCTTTTCCACACATGAAAAGTGACAGAAATAGTCAGCTTGATGCTTTCAGAAAGTTACAGAAATTGCTGGACACCCCTCACCTCCCCCAGTTTGGGGGTAAGGAGGTTTCAAAGGCTGTTGGACCATCTGACAAGCACTTCTGTTGGAGTATACTGGCGCCTTTAGCTGCCTCTGAATCTCTGTTCCTAAAAGGAGCTCTAAAAGTCAATATGACTTTGTAGTATTAAACTCAGCAAGGCTTCCAAACTAAATAACAAAACAGGAACAGTTGCTGCCTTCCACAACAACCCATATGAGCATTTTATGATCTGGCACTTTAGGATTACATCGTTTGTCTGTGCTTTCCGGAATGACCTGACCACATGACCTTTCTAAAATTATCCATTGAGCGTTATCTGATTAAGGCTTGGTTCAGTTTAGGCAACTAAAGCCCAGTTCAGACCAAAGATTCGTGACAAGACGAGTTGAAACTTGCAACTACTTGCAATGTGCCGGTCTGCAACGTATTGAAACCTGCCAGTTTACCCCAATGCAAATCGTTTCCATAGCCATACAACTCTCTGCTGGCTTTTCAGGCTTTTTTTTGTAGCTGGATATAATTTGTAGTGTTTTAAAATATGAATGAGGATAGTGAGAGTGAGTTACTTGCTACAGTTGCATTTCTAGTATTGATGAAACAGCAAAAATGTAAAAAATGAATGGTTCGAGATGACCAGCTGACTTCACTATGAGCTGATTGGCTGTTGAAACAGGTGACGTGCCTTACATTCTATAACCAGCCGCTGGCGACTTGACAAGCTGAGTCTCAGGTGACACCATCAGCCAGCTTGAGTCCAGCTGAGATGGGCCAGTTCACACCGCTGCAACTTTCCCTACAACGTTCTAAAACGGTTTCATCTTGTTGCAAATCTTTGGTCTGAACTGGCCGACTACTTGAGAGTAAGAATGATCCTAGAACACTATTCACAACTATAAACCCGTTGCTCAATCCTGACCCTGTAAGTGATGTGCCAGACCAAATAACCTCCACTAGATGTGAGGAATTTGCAATTTTCTTTAACAACAAAATTACTTCCATAAGAGCAGCTATTGTCATAGACGATAACGTCAATCGACCTAGCAAGAATATTGCAAACATGTCGAAATTCAGCACTATTTCTGATCAGGAACTATATAGGCTTGTGAATGAAAGTAAATCTTCCGCTTGTTGTCTTGACCCAGTCCCCACTACATTTTTTAAGAACTATCTTAATAGTATGCATCACGCTGTTAGAAAGATCATTGACATATCACTTGAAACTGGATGTTTATAAGCTATAAAACCTCTGCTGAAAAAATCAAACCTAGATACTAATGTCTTAAATAACTATAGGCCTATATCAAATGTCCCGTTTTTAAGTAAGGTACTGGAAAGGGTCGTTTTTAACCAAATTACCAATTTCCTGAACAAAAATAATATTTTAGAAAAGTTTCAGTCAGGGTTCAGGGCAAATCACAGCACTGAGACAGCCCTCACCAAAGTCGTCAGCGATCTTACGGTTAGCACTGATGCCAACAAGGTCTCCGTTCTAGTTCTATTAGATATCAGTGCTGCCTTTGATACAATTGATCACAACATACTCATTGAGCGCCTTGAGAACAGGGATGGCCTCTCTGGGTGTGTTTCGAACTGGTTCCGCTCTTATATAACAGGGAGAAAGGGTTTTGTCACTATGGGAGATCATGTGTCAAGGGAATATGAGAGAATGAGTTACCTTTTGGTAAAAACTGCCTTGGTCCTCTGCTTTTTTCGTTACACATGCTTCCTTTAGGTGATATTATCAGAGAACATATATGGAGTGAAAATAGTCTCAATATTATATGTAAATGTGTATTCCATGATTTGTAACTGAAAAACAAGATTTGTGACTGAAAAAAAAATTTGTAACTGAAAAACAAGATTTGTAAATGTGTATTACATGATTTGTAACCGAAAAACAAGATTTGTAACTGAAAAAGAAACGATTTGAAAATATTTTACTTACAGACTTTTAACTTCAGCTTCTCAGATCTGATCCTTTTCGCTTTCAAAAAGCTTCCTGTGCATACAAATGTCTTGTGTTACGCACGAATCAGGTTACTTTCGCTTTTGGGATTTTGAGACTATTTTAAATGCATGATTCGTTTAAGTGCTGGTGGAAAACTGGGAAATCTGGGCTTTCGGCGTATTTGTGTTTAATTTCAAAGTGGGAAAGACGTTTTTCTGAATAGACAGAATAGCTTGTCGCCCCTTGATTAGAGCACATGCATTTACCAACCACAGACTCTATACAGTAACCTATAAATGTAAATATATGGTTTAAATAAGCTACTGCTAGGTGGTAGAGTTGTTCTGCTGGGAAAACAGCCAGTCCAGGCAAAAAGCGGATGTCGGCTGAACCTACCCTTAACCACCGAGGGGCGACGCTATGGGAAACACAATTCTAACAGGAGGGAAACACATTTCGATGGGGGAACGGGCTTCCACACAACACCATTGTAGCGTTGCCCCTCGGTGGTAACCTGATCCGTGCGTAACACCAGACAGGAAGCTTTTTGAAAGCGAAAAGGATCAGATCTGAGAAGCTGAAGTTAAAAGTCTGTAAGTAAAATATTTTCAAATCGTTTTTTTTTTCAGTCACAAATCTTGTTTTTCAGTTACAAATCTTTTTTTCAGTTACAAATCTTGATTTTCAGTTACAAATCATCGAATACACATTTACAAATAATATTGAGACTATTTTTACTCCATAAACATAAGCTTAATTTCCACAGCTATGCGGATGTTACACAGCTGTACATTTCGTTGGACCCAAATGATAACCATACCCTCTCCCATTTATCAACTGGTCTGGCTGCAATAAATAAGCGGATGCAGAACAATTTTCTTAAATTAAATGGAGAAAAAAATTGAAATTTTATTAGTTGGCCCACAATCAAAAAGAGAGCTGGTTCTAGCCAAACTTGGCAGTTTGGCCCCACAGGTTAAATCGGAAATCACAAGCCTTGGTGTTATCATAGACTCAGACTTAAGTTTTAAATCCCACATAAAGAGGGTGACCAAGGCAGCTTTCTTTCATTTAAGAAATATTGCTAAGGTACGGCCGTTCCTAGCCCAACAAGATGCTGAAAAACTTGTTCATGCATTTATCTCAAGTAAATTAGAGTACTGTAATTCTCTCCTTACTGGTCTTCCAAAACAATCAATTGATAAACTACAATTAATTCAGAAGACTTTTAACTAGAACAAGAAAGAGAGAGCATATCACCCCAGTTTTAGCAAACCAGCACTGGCTCCCGGTGTCTTTTACGATTGATTTTAAAGTTCTTTTACTTGTTTACAAGGCTCTTAATGGTTTGGGTCTGGCCTATATTACTGAATCTTTGTCGTTTTATAATCCTTCACGGCCTCTTAGATCCTCTGCTGCCGGTTTTTTAAATATAAACTCTCACATGAATAAGAAAATCGGAAGCTCAGCCTTTTTTAACTATGCCCCAAAACTATGGAACTCCCTACCCAAGGCTATAAGAGATGCAAACTCAGTGAACATTTTTAAACGACAACTGAAAACTTATTTATTCAGCATTGCTTTTAACTAATTGTCACTCTTCCCCTGTCTTGTTTTATCTCTGTTTTATCTTTGACATATTTTATTGTTTTGTTCTACTGTTTTTTTCTTGACATATTTTATTGGTCATGTGCCTTTCTTTGTTTTAGTGCTATCTTTCAAATACTCATTGTCCTCGGCATACCTGCTGTTGCTATTTGCTGCTTCATGCCTTTGTTACCTATTTGTTTGCTTGGTTTTATTGCACAGTATTTGCACTATTCTATTATGCCTATTTTTGTTTTGTTTGTTTTTTTTTTTTTTTTTTCTCTCTCTCTTGTTTCTTCACTTCTATTGTAAAGCACTTTGAGCTACACCCCCTGTATGAAAGGTGCTATATAAATAAAGTTTATTATTATATTATTATTATTATACTTTGTTAAGTCCAGAGGAAGATTGTGGTCAGTGTTAAGAGAGACCAACCTTGGCTGTTGGTATAGGACACAGGATGCAAACTGCAATCTCCCGTGTCAAAGACAGACACTCTGTACACCAAACCACCCACCCCCACCTCCTCCCTAGGAGGTTTTGCGGTGCATCACGATATTTCCACCTTTATTCACCTGACCACAACAGGTCTCTTGTCGGGAAAACACAAACATAGGAATTTAAGAATTTGACCCACAACGGTTTTCTGGTGAGGACAGTCTCATCAAACTGATCTAAAGACTGAATATAAAGGTACACATAGATTACAATGTACACAATGAGGACATGGCAATCTAAGAGGGGAGTTGCTGATTGGGTAGAGCAGGAGATGAGCTGATTGGTTCTTGCTGCTGTTGTCAAGAGCCCTCAGTTTTCATTTCTGAAGACACATGAATTCAGGACCTACTGAGTCTGCTATTTTGGAGCCGATAAATGCTTGAGCAGCTATGTTTACATGCATAATATGATTCAAAGCAGTGATGTGAAGTAGTAGACTCTGCTCTGTAGCACGGAAACAGAATTATAAATGAAACAGTCATATTATGGACAACTATAATTATTTTAACTTTGATTATCAGGTATAATCTCATAATCATGTGAATGAAAACAGTCAGAAATAAAGTAGCCATAGTCTAGTGTGTATACTTGTGTTTTATATCTGGGACTAGAGAGATTAGTGAATTGAAACTCTGCTGGATGTTATTATTCAGCCCTGTTTTGTCCCGTCTAACTCTCTGCTTTCTTGGCCCTCAGACTCTGTTCGTTGTAGCCCAGTAAAAAACCTTTTTTTGGGGGGGTAAGAAGAAGACGATGGGCTGGCTCCGCATCCTCCTCCTACCTATATGAGGAAGAACTCCTACTGTAGTGTTATCTGCCCTCAGCAGGACACTGGCAGTAAATCAAAATTAACTAGCAGCTCTCCAGGGGTCACCCAGGGGCTAGCTCATTTTGATTAATTAAAGACCGGGGAAGAGAGACACTCAGAGGGGTGGGTGGGGTAAGAATAGACAAGGAGAAAGGGAGATGTACAGAATGGACGCTATAAGACAAACAAGCCCAGTGTATGGGAAAAGGTTGAAGTGAGGGAAGAGTGTCTGAGAGAGGAAGTAACTGTTGTGTTATCAGGGGAGGAGAGCTGGAGGTAGATGTGATATGACCTATCGTCAAAGGCCTGACTGCCCCCCCCTGCCACACACACACACACATACGAAGGAGCATGAATACACAGTCACAGTTATAATGTTACAATTGCAGATGAGCAGATAAAGACATTACATGTGTGCAAAAAAGGTCAATATAAAGTCACACACAGCACTAATGAGTATTGACACATGAACACACAGTACAAAGCTACTGTATTACACACACGTACGCACACAGGTCCACAGGTCTCCATATTCTCATTTCTGTCAGTAGCTGTAGAGGTCATGGAACCATACTCAAATAGAAAACGTCAAACAATCAAGTGAAGAAATAGGAGCATTAGAAAGGCATCATTTTGAAGTGAATGATGAACTGTTTCATTGCTTTTTAGAAATATCATTTGTGCCTCTTTTGTTGCAGTCAAGTGTTTAACCTACAATATGTACGATAAACTGCATGATTTATTTCAGTCTGTTTGAAACTGATATCATTATTTGAATTTCCACTGACGCAGTGCTGACTTAATGACATTTATACTGTATACGCAGTATACCAGAGTTTATAAATCTGGTGTGTGTGGTGCACCGGTAGTAAAACCAGAAACAAATGTTTTTTTCCCTAAAAGTTGCTGTGGAATATATGTGTCTCCAGAGGATGATTCCTTGTTTTTGATGTTTGTGGTGAGCGATTGACCTTGACATTTTTACTGCAGCTGTACCGCATGCTTAAACTGAGTTTGGAAAAACTGGATTTAAATGAGCTCCTCACAAATAGAACTATGAGAGCGGTGAGGGTGAACCAAAACGTAAAGCTGTAGGCGGACAGATAAACAATGAGCTGAAACTCACTATAGTGACCCATTTCACACTGTCACATTGTTATCACATTGTCATTTGATACCTTGTTATCATAAAAATATTGATTATAGCAACTTTAACGATGATACCATTACTTTTTATTTTAGTTTGCCAGTTACTACTTCACAAGATTATGATCAAAATGAACAGGTCAACAATCATGGTCATTTCACCATAGAGACAGAGCACAGCATCTCATACTCTGAAAACCATGCCCACCAGAGGGGAATCGGCGCCACAATATGCAACCAAGGGCTGAAACGCTAACAAAATGCCTGTCACTAGCTAAAAACATTGGTTACTCCAGATTCTATCAGCTGTCGCTATATGAAATACAACATTAGATTTCAACATGTCAAAGGATTATTTTAACACCCTATGTCTACCAGAGAGGAACAGGAAAATTGACAAACTCAATGTTGTCGCTCTATCTCAGTGTTCCTTCTCCTTACCTTGCTTTTCTTGGAGAAATGATCCCACAGAATGGCCAGAAGTGAAATGATATTTACAACTTTTTGATCGAATCACCAGGTAAGATCATCATTTAACCTAACAAAGATCAAAACCAGGCCTTGCATAACTAAGTTAACTTCAACCTTTACAGTTTGTCTGGCCATATTAACAACTGTAACTTATTTAATAATAATCAAAGCACATAGCCTCAGCTGAGTGTCAGGATCCTATAGTTTTCCCATTCTTCCTGCTGATACCTCACGTCTGTATCCACTTTTGTCTTCTTAAAGGCTCAGTTTTTGGGTGTGGCAGCTTATAAAAACTTAGTTCTGGGTTCTTTACCCTGTTGGTAGTGCATCCCACCATACAGCAGCTTTTAGGCATGTTTTTGTTGTTTGCTAACAGAGCGAAGTGACGAAGAGGCACCTTCATGCAATACAAAGTCAATAGAGAGCGATGAATTGTTTTCCCCTCCGGTGTGGGCGGGTCTTAATTACACTCTGTCAAGTTGACAACTTGATATTGTATGGTGGTATTAATTTGGTCCAACTGTTGGTTATCCAGATTGTCAAAAGCATGAGATTTGGATTACAAAATTAGATAAAGTTTGCTGATATTGTGTGTCTTTGTTTACCTGGAAGGCATTGAGAGTGATGAAGACATAGGCGACTACTACAGACAGATGGACCAGCACTCCACATAGCCAGGTCAGACCCAGCACTGGCAGCAGGATGAGAACTGGACGGGTCACAGCCCTGCAAACATACACAGAACACACATACATGAACCATAAATGCACGTACAATATGTGCATGAACCACACACACATACTCTCAAATACAGATGCATGAGAATGAGGTCTAACAGAGCGGTGAAACAAAGCTTCACACTGTGTTGTGATTCCTCAGTGCTCTGTGTACCTTGTCTTTGTCAACCATTTCAGAAAGCACGAGTATAGGCCGACAGAAGGAGCCAGTGGAGTGGAGTTTTCAAGGTATTTTGATGACATTTTCTTCTTGAATATTTTCTCCTTGAATCCTCATCAAACATCTCTGCATGGCTATAGATTTTACCGCCTACCGTCAACCTCCTGTTCCTTTGCAATCATCCTTTCAATGATCCTGGTGCTTATACGGCCAATAACCATTTCATGGGGCAAGGCGGAAAAGGTTGTCTTTGTTCAAACCACTATTGTTGTCACACCGCTGCACCTGGGTAGAGAGATTGAGTTTTCAGACTGAACCGTGTCTGCAAGGACAAAGCCAGCAGCCACTTCCCTCTCTTCCCTTTTATTTTTGAAAGTCGTATTCCTTCTAATCTCCTGAATTCACGTTAACACTTTAGAACTGGCACAGACATCTACTTTCAGTCTGTTTGTGAGGGAATGAAGAGACTGAATGTTGGGTTGAAGGACTTTTTTTTTACTTGAATATGAAAAGAGATCCAAGTCTCTCCTCAGCAAACATATTTGTAATACCTTCTTATTACAGCGTATTAACCTCTTAATATTAGTACTCAAAATACTGACAGAAGAATGTCGCTAATACACTAATCAATTTCTGTATAATCCTCATATTCTACTCTAAGCACAATATGAGGAGGATTTAGAATATGTTATACTACACATGTATCAGAGTGTTCACCTAAATTACAAAAAACATAATTTCTCACTTACCTCTAGTTGTATATAGCCACACACACAGTTTGGGTTTTATTTGTCCAGGTGTTGAGATATCTGTCTGAGATTTCTGCCTCCACCCAAATACACTGGAGGTGAATGGAGTTTTATTTGTGGTGCTTGCAGCATTGAAAAATGACAATTAAAAAAAATCTGCATCAGCATAGCTTCCCTAAATTAGTGTTCTCATTACACTGGATACAACAGCGTAATTTGGACTATTTATTTGTTAGAAAGTGCTAACAGCAAGGTCTGTGGATTGCCATGAGGTATATGGTATATGTAAATGATTTATCAGAAATCATTCAGCAGCAGCATAGTTAGCACCTACTGCTAGAAATGTTGCTTGCATTTATAACTATGCTGTAGCAGAATTACTAGAAATGTTTGTACTATCATCCTGTAACCATAGCAACATAAACAGACCTGACACAATGAAAAGGGAAATTATGTTTGCGGCTCAGCCTCTGACTGGCAATCATTCAGTATGTATGCAAAGTTGAAGCAGAGTAGTTGTAATAGGAAATAGGAAATTTTGTCCTTTTCCATTGTTCTCTAAAAACTATTGAAAACACTTCAATGAGCCACACCATTGCACTAGGTGACATGTTCCTTCATTACCATGAACACACACACTGTAGTTTATTTGGACTCAATCCCACATGCACCAAATGTGGATTAATCCACTGCTGAAAATGGTCTCCAACAAATAATAATATAATATAATATCTTTATGTAATATTTATGTAGCACTTATCAAAACAAACTTACAAAGTTTGCAAGGCTGGGGTAGAGATGCATGCACAAAAGAAAAGCCCACATTTCTGGTGGGAAGGAGAAACACCTACTGTTAAACATTATGAAAAACTTGGATATCAACAGGTTTCTGGATATGCGCGAATATCGCAATGCCGACCTTTTCAGGAAGGTGATTGAATGAATGAAAGAGGGAGGCTGAGTTTGCACGGTCGAACAAGCCTGCATGTAAACGGAAATATTAGTGGAATATTGATTTTCATTAGCCATGTAAACAGCTTAGTAGGAATATTGTCTTTTTTCGGAATAAGAGCAAAAAACGATATATTTTGTGCATGTAAACATAGTCACTGAGAGGGTATGGAAGTCAGAAAATACATTGTACTGTATGTGTAGATACAAAGTCAGACATTGCTGGTTTGAGCCTTTTTTCACAGGTTTTGTTGACAATAAGTAAAACGTGTCATATCAATCATAAAAGTAGCAGTATTTCTGTAAGATGTGGTGAAATAACAGAACTAAGAATGGATTCCTTGGACAGTCAGAATTGTGTTTTCAAGGCTTTATAACAAAGATGAAGATGTACATGTGTTACAGAAAGACCTTCAAACAGTCCTCAGGCTTGTTCAGTGAATGGCAGAAACTTTAAAGTTACCATTCTACTTTCACTCTTGCTTTCGTACTTCCTGTTTTAGACAGTGGTCATGCTGTAAAGTGTCTAAACACTGCTACATGGAAGCTATAACATGGCAGCACTTGTAAAATAACAACCTTATAACCCTAACCCTAACAGAATTTATTTAACAGAATGTAGTTTTATGTCAGATCCCAAGATGTGGCACACACACACACACACACACACACACACACACACACACACACACACACACACACACAAACATGTACACACACATACAGTTGTGTTGGGACCAGGTGTTAAGCTGATAAGCCCTTACAGCTCCCACAGCAGACTCCTGAGCCTAAACTCCCAATCTCTCACAGTGTCTCAATTGACTATGGCTGGCTTGACCAAAAACGAAACAAGCAAGTATGTGTGTATGTGTGAGAGAGAGTGTGTGTGTGAGAGAGAGACAGTGTGGGTGTACGAGAAAAAAATACTTGTGAAAGAGAGCGCACAGAAAGCAGGAGAGAGAGAAAGAGTGACAGAGAGAGGTAGAGGAGCCATTGTATCTCACCAGGTGAGGTCATAGGTCTGCATCTTTGATGCTGAGCTTGGACTGAGCATCTTAGCACGACGGCGAGCACTGGATACGGTCACCATGACAACCCGACACAGCACAACTGCATTGACCTGCAGGCAGAGGACAACAGCATCAACATGGCCTCCAGCAAACATGAGGCGTGCTGCTGCAGATCCACTTGGCCTCAAGCTCACATGTAGAGGAGGGGAAGTTTACCCTCCTCCTCAGGCTGCAGGAAATCACATCACATCAAGCAGTATTCAGCTGATGTACATTATTTCATTTCTTCATTGCTCCTGGCCTCTCTGAGATAGAAGGAAAATGTAGAAGCTCAGTCTTCATCTGGAAGCTTGCTCCTATGATCTTCTATGTTGTTTGGGATTTTGGGGGATGTTTGGGATAATTCAGGGATTATGTCACTCATTTTATGTGTCTCTTTAAAAGTGCCCTGTGGATATTCTTGTAAATACACACAGTTATGTTTGCCTTTCTACTTAAATGCATGGTGTGTATCCTTGAGGCCTAACAAATGCATTTCCTTCATCATCAAACATTTGTAAAGCCCCTTTTTTTTTGAATATCTTGAAACTTGTATTGTTTACGTCCATGTTTGGCTAGCTATCAGTCTTCTTCTCTGCCTTTTGCCAGTGGGTTAGGGCAGGAATGCATCACTAACATGCTTGTCAAGCTTAGGTGCGTCCTCATGTTCGTGGATGCAAACACAAAGGATACTCCATTTTCAAAACATTGCTCCATAGTGCCACTACCGGTCAAAACCACGGGGCACCTTTAAAGTACACTTCAAGGTGAAACTGTCATATGAACATTGCCTTGGGCTGTAACACAGAGTGCAAGCTGTCACTATACATTCGATATGGATTATTCCCACATTTGTATTATTATTGTCCCTTCTCTTTACTCTTCCTCCTTTAAACTTTTAAAAATAAAATAATATAAAATATTGTAATAGTGATTACAAACACTAGCACACTCAACACAAAACAATTTCAAGGTTTGGTGAGATTACATACCGCCAAGACAAATACAACAGGTCCCACAAAGGCCCAGATGGTGTCAGTCTTCACATTGAGCCAGCAGTGATTATCTGCCTTGTACTTGTCCACTGATACTGCCAATGTTACACCAACTATTAGAACAGGTAGTCCTGAAAAACAGTTGGATAAAAGAAAATGAACGGTGGTAGTGCTGTGACAACAAAAGAAGCAGCACGTTTCAAGACATATTTATGGAACAGTGACTGCTGCTGCGTCTTATTTAGTCTGTCCTGTTCTCTTAGTCTATTTAGTCTGAAGGGGGACATTCGACACATCTGCATGCCGAGACGAGCACCTGAATATTGAGTGTTTGTGGTGCTTATTCACACACTGTTCTCAGCAGATTATGCGACATAACACACACTCACAGATGGATCTGGGCATATGAACAGTCGCAGCTGCAGGATGTGTGTTTTTTTTTTTTTTAACTGGGTTAAGGTTGCAGTATAGCATAACATCACATCACATCTGTCTCATAATGTCTGTTTAAGCTTTGACATAAGTTAACATCAGTAAATCATTAGATTTAACAAACAAGTCAAAAAGTCTAAAGCCCCACCAGCAGCCCCAATAGGCTGCAACATTCATTACACTCCCCAATATGAATGCAAAAAGGCCCTGCGGTGGCATTAGAATCTCATGACAATAAAAATATTGATATGTTAATTATAAGATCAATTGTGTGTGAAGTGACATTTGGTCCAGAGGATGGTGCAAGTGGAATGGTGTCTCCAAAATGGAAAGGGTTCATCTTCTGGGGAGCATAAATGTGCTCAGTATATTCTATGGCGGCAGCCAGTTAGATCTTAATATTTTTTGTGCGCAAATTGTGACCTAGAAAAGGTATGTCCTCTGGGGACTATAGACCATTTTAATGGCAGACATTTTGACTTGTTAGGTTAGTTAAGTTAGGTTAAGTTATCCTTTATTGATCCCCATAGGGAAATTCATTCTCTGCATTTAACCCATCCTAAGTGTTAGCAGCAGTGGGCAGCCACTGTGCAGCGCCCAGGGACCAACTCCAGTTCTAAGCCAGTGCCTTGACAGGAGAATTAACCTAACATACATTTGATGGTGGGGGAAACCGGAGCACCCGAAGGATGCAGAACATGCAAACTACACATAGAAAGGCCCACAGTAAGTAATACCATTAACGATGACTCCATTCCATTAATTGTCCAAGTAAGCTATGTCATTGAGGTGTTAGGGTTGAGCAATACCAGAGCCCTGGAACTGCATCTCCTAAATGGTATGCAGCTATCATGTTATTAATTCCATCTGAGCTTTTCCTGCTGTGACAAGTCAAAATGTCTGTTATGAAAAGGCTCTATTAAAAGCCACAAAATGTTTTACTTTCTATTTGCTTTGCTCCGACCACAGCAAATGACTGATATTGCTATTCTGAGACCAACGGGGGTAAAAAAAAATCAGCTCCAAAACCACCTTCAGTAAAGCCAAAGAGGAGAACAGTGAAGAAGGAGAAAGAGATTTATGGGAAATGTGGTCTGACCTTACAGAAGCAGTAGCACTAAGAATACATGGTGATGTGAGGTATAGGCCACCAGTCATGTCCATAATAGTCTTATACAGTATGTTCATAATAAGTATACAAAGATATTGCAACGGTACGTTAACATTGTCATTGATTGTGTATGTTGAAAATGCAACACATTTCCAAAGTTTCTAAAACTTTTATTTTTTAAATCAACATGAGCGCATGGAATGGAAAACATTTTTGTAGCCAAGTGCTTCTAATATCTTTTTCGATATATGTATATATGGTTTCACTCCTGGCTTTGCATCACTGCTGTTTAGCCTTGAGTTCTTTCATTGTACTTTGGACTAACATATCACCATCGCATGTTCGGCATGAAAAAAAAAAATCCTATGTAGGAATTCACATGCAGTTGTGTTATCTTAACTGGCAATATTCAAGGTTCATTTATTTATCATTATACAAAACAGGGTTGTACAACTAAATGCAAGCTGTAGTCTGTTGATGCTACACACACACAAAAACAAAACAAAACAGAAACCTATTATTTATGTCGGAGTGCAGAGGATGAGTTGAGGAGTCTCACAGCCTG
Source organism: Macquaria australasica (assembly GCA_005408345.1). Lineage (NCBI taxonomy): Eukaryota > Metazoa > Chordata > Actinopteri > Centrarchiformes > Percichthyidae > Macquaria > Macquaria australasica. The sequence continues at coordinate 9,211 of SEMN01000517.1, read as the reverse complement.
AGGAAAGAAGCTGCTCTCATATTATAACTGGCATTATAACTGGCTTCTGGCTTACAGTACCTTAATATTCCAGTACTCATATTTGATTTAATTGTGGCTGAATGTAGTGAATGGCATCAGCATAGCTTCTATATAAAGCATGGATTATGAACTAATAAGATGGCCAGAATGCTCTGAAGTCCTGAAACTGACAAAATGTAGTAAAAGGTTATCAGACTTGTGTTTTAGTATTCATTATTTATACAATACCTGTATTGTATATTAGTTTAGTCCTGAAAAAATAGGCCACATTTTACATTTTAGGTCAATAGTATACAGTTTACATGACGTGAATGAGATAATCTCAGCATTTCTCGTGACAGTGTCTTGTTCTTCTTTGATTTTTTTATTTCCCAGAGGGAATCAAATAAAAGTATTATTGAGCCGGTGCAGCCACATGAAGCTGCCTGCCTGTGCCCTCCCCACCCTGTGTGTCCCCACATGAACTCTCCCTATCTGTCCTATTCCTCCAGCAGCTGAACCAGGCAAAAGTAAATTCCACTCTCAGTACACTTTACAAGTGAGGTCATCAGGGTGAGATTATCTCCTTTGAGCAAAGTGTGCTGTAGCACTTTAGAGACAGAATTATTTATTACACTTTTTTCTCCTGAGCTCATTTTTCTTCTTTGCCCTGATTTGACAAAAAAAACTATCTTGCAAAGATTATCACTTGTTTTTATATTTTCATCTAAACTATGCACAAACAGCAAGACGCCCAAAGTTTGTAAGTGTCTGATGTTAGAACACCAAAGCAAATAGATGCATAGGGATTAGGTGTCAAATGTGACAGCCACATTTTGTTATGCTGCATAAAGACACCACATTTAGATGCAGCATGATTTATGCAACACGTCATCTTTCCTAAACAACAGAATAAGTCGTTTGCCAATGACTCCCAAAATGACATATGAGCATTGGAAAAATTACATATTTGACTGTTGGTGAGTACCAGCAACAGGCGTAACAATAATAAACATGTGGTTAACGTTGTGAAACGTATCGGACCTCTGTCGTCATGGTAACAATAATAAACTCATGGTTAACGTTGTGAAACAGTCGCAGTTTGGTTTGCCAAAACTACTTGGTTAGGTTGTAAGTTAAGTTACATCATGTGACATCTAACATAACTTGCGTAACTTAACGTTACGATCTGACGTAAGTTAAAATAAGTCAACGTTGACTTTTGGTTTCACGCAGGACACAACCAGCAGTCTCCTGGGTGAAAGTCCTGTGTTCCACCTGACTTCCTCCTTTTCTCCCATCATAATTACTACGGCCACTAGAGGTTGCAACAATAACATAAATAAATGTAAATATGGGTCGTAAAAAATTTCCCCGCTGTGGGACAATAAAGGCATATCTTAATAAGTTGCTTCCACCGACGACCTGTATGGCCATATTTTTGGGGAAGGCGGTCTGGATTTATCTGTCTATAACATGCCTCTTAAATAGATTTCAATATGTATTCATTAAGATTAATATATTTTACATTAAAGCAAATTTGGTAAATATGTGTGAAATAAAAGCTGAGGTTACAGCTTTTACGCTTACTTATTAACCTTATTTTTTTGAGATTACAACTTAATTATCTTGAGATATCAAGATCATGATTCTGGTTTAATTGCTGTATCTCATTATCAAGAGGTAATAAAATGTCTTTGTTGAAGTTAGAACTTCATCTGGTAACCTGGGGAAGTTTCACCAGGGATAGAACTGTTGTGATGATGTCATGTTCAGGATCTTGCTGAACATGACATCATGACACCACCCTTTTATTTGGTGGTTTTTACTAGCTCTTAAACCACAATTAGTTATCTAATATATTTTGATATTTTGACACCAATTTTGATATAACGTAAGATCATGGGAGGAAAATGTTAAATTATGTCAAGATCATGAAGTAAAATCTAAATCAACAATCCTTGCTGTTCTTGGCTTCACTATAAAAATAGCACTAGAAGTTCAGAGTCCAACATTTTTCCCTAATTTCTGCTGCTGGACAAGGTGTCACATACAGAACTGAGTTTTAGGATTTATCAGGGTAAAAGAAATATTTGATTCATGCAGTTTTAATCCAAATCTAAAGGTAACCAGGACCATAAATTAAACTCCAACTTGACAAGCCACTGAAGGGGGATGAGACTTTACCCCAGCCAATGATGTAGTAGAGCTTCATCCTGCGGTCCTCGCTGATGTTGACGGACACGACTTTGCTCCAGAGCAGCAGGCCCTCCACTAGCATCCAGGAGAAGGAGGCCATGAAGAAGAGGTGGAGTAGTGCAGTCACCACAAAGCATGCTGCCTGCAGGATTAAAATATCCAGAAACAAAGACGGTCTGTGGGCTGGGCTGCAGTGTTTACTACATCCCATGGATGAAAGTGATTTTACTTTTGTTTGAGTCAGTACTTCATCAGTAGTGGAGCAAAAATGTTTAATTTTGTCCTGAGAAATCTGTGTCCAAAACACAGTAGACTTTATGACCATGTTTATATTTAGACTGAATTGATACAATCATAGATGTGGGTGGCAAGTCAGAGATCTGGAACGATATTTCTTATGTTAAAGTTCAATTTTGCCCTAATGTTGGCGTGGGATGAGGTATAGGTCACAAAAAGGAGGCAGAGTTGCAGTCCTACACGCTTCTCTGCGCTTCCATTAGAGCAGTTACCCACCCTAAACTCCACAGAGAGGGTGTCTGCCCCCCGACCACTTAAATTATTTAAATCAAAAGTAAACAGAAGAGGAGTTACACATAAAAACCTAATAAAAAGTAAAACCTCCACTGCAACAGTACAACAAAATGGGAGAATTAAATGTGGACTCTTAAACATCAGATCTCTGTCATCTAAAGCTGTTCTAGTAAACGATCTAATATCAGATCATAATATTGATTTATTTTGTCTTACTGAAACCTGGCTGTGTCAGATGAATATGTTAGCCTAAATGAATCCACTCCCCCCAGTCACATTAATACTCACATTCCTCGAGGCACAGGCCGAGGAGGTGGAGTTGCAGCCATCTTCGACTCAAACCTATTAATCAAACCTAAACCTAAACTAAATTATAACTCGTTCGAAAGCCTTGTTCTTAGCCTTTCACACCCAACCTGGAAAACACTACAGCCAATTCTATTTGTTATAGTGTACCGAGCTCCTGGACCGTATTCTGAATTTTTATCTGAATTCTCAGAGTTCTTATCAGGTTTAGTCCTTAAAACAGATAAAATAATTATTGTAGGTGATTTTAATATTCATGTGGATGTAGAAAATTATAGCCTTAGTGCTGCGTTTATCTCATTATTAGATTCGATTGGCTTCTGTCAGAGTGTACATAAACCCACTCACTGTTTTAACCACACCCTCGACCTTGTTCTTGTCTATGGCATAGAAAATCTAATAGTCTTTCCACAGAATTCTTTTTTATCAGACAATTATTTAATAACTTTTGAATTCCTATTACTGGACTACACGCCTTTAGGCAAGCATTCCTACACTAGATGTCTATCTGATAGTGCTGTAGCTAAATTTAAGGAAGTGATTCCATCGGCATTTAATTCAGTTCCATGTCTCAATGTAACAGATGACTCCTATGCTAACTTTAGTCCCTCCCAAATTGATCATCTTGTTGATAGTGCTGCAGGCTCACTACGAATAACACTCGACTCTATCGCCCCTCTAAAAAGAAGATAATAAAACAGAGGAGGTTAGCTCCATGGTATAACCCGCAAACCCGCAAATTAAAGCAAACATCGCGAAAACTTGAAAGGAAATGGCGTTCCACCAATCTGGAGGAATCACGTTTAGCCTGGCAAGATAGTCTTAAATTTTATAGGAAGGCCCTCCGTAATGCCAGAGCAGCCTACTACTCATCATTAATAGAGGAAAATAAGAACAACCCCAGGTTTCTGTTCAGCACTGTAGCCAGGCTGACAGAGAGTCACAGCTCTGTTGAGCCATGTATTCCTATAGACCTCAGTAGTAATGACTTTATACTATTAGAGACAAAATTCAGCACCTCCTGCCCTCAGTTGGTACTGACTTATCTTCAAACACAGGAACCTTAGAAACACCTGTAAAACCTGATGTACATTTAGACTGCTTTTCTCCCATCAACCTTAGTCAACTAACTTCCATGATTTCCTCATCTAAGCCATCAACGTGTCTCTTAGACCCCGTCCCAACTAGGCTGCTTAAAGATATTTTACCCTTAGTTAGCACTTATTTACTAGATATGATCAATCTGTCCTTATTAAAAGGCTATGTGCCACAGTCCTTTTAAAGTAGCTGTAATTAAGCCTCTTCTGAAAAAGCCCACTCTTGATCCAGGGATTTTGTCAAATTATAGACCTATATCTAACCCTCCTTTTCTCTCTAAGGTCCTTGAGAAAGCAGTCGCCAATCAGTTGTGTGACTTTCTACACAACAACAAGCTGTTTGAGGATTTTCAGTCAGGATTTAGAGTGTATCATAGCACAGAGACAGCACTGGTGAAAGTTACAAATGACCTTCTAATTGCATCAGACAAAGGACTTGTCTCTGTACTTGTCTTACTAGATCTTAGTGCTGCATTCGATACCATTGACCATCACATTCTATTACAGAGACTAGAACATTTTATTGGCATTAAAGGTACTGCACTAAGCTGGTTTAAATCCTATTTATCAGATCGATATCAGTTTGTACACGCTAATGATGAATCCTCTATGCACACCAAAGTTAGTCACGGAGTTCCACAAGGTTCTGTGCTTGGACCAATTCTATTTACCTTGTATATGCTTCCTTTAGGCAATATTATTAGGAAGCACTCCATAAATTTTCATTGTTATGCAGATGATACCCAATTATATTTATCGATCAAGCCAGATGAAACCAATCAATTAGCTAAACTTCAAGCATGCCTTAAGGACATAAATACCTGGATGACCTGCAGTTTTCTGATGTTAAACTCAGACAAAACCGAAGTTATTGTACTTGGCCCCGAACACCTTCGAAACACATTATCTAAAGATATAGTTTCTCTAGATGGTATTGCCCTGGCCTCCAGCGAAACCGTAAGGAATCTTGGAGTTATCTTTGATCAGGATATGTCCTTTAACTCCCAAATAAAACAAACTTCAAGAACTGCCTTTTTTCATTTACTTAACATTGCAAAAATCAGGCACATCCTATCTCAAAAAGATGCAGAAAAACTAGTCCATGCATTTGTTACGTCTAGGCTGGACTATTGCAACTCTCTATTATCAGGCTGCCCCAATAAGTCCCTTAAGACTCTCCAGCTGATTCAGAATGCTGCGGCACGTTTACTGACAAGAACCAGAAAAGAGATCATATTTCTCCAATATTAGCTTCTCTACACTGGCTCCCTGTAAAATCCAGAATAGAATTTAAAATCCTTCTCCTCACCTTCAAAGCCCTAAATGGTCAGGCACCATCATATCTTAAAGAGCTCATAGTACCCTATTACCCCACTAGAGCACTGTGCTCCCAGAATGCAGGGTTCCTTGTGGTTTCTAGAGTCTCTAAAAGTAGAATGGGAGCCAGAGCCTTCAGCTATCAAGCTCCTCTCCTGTTGAACCAGATCCCAGTTTGTGTACAGGAGGCGGACAACCTCCTCACATTTAAGAGTAGGCTTAAGACTTTCCTCTTTGATAAAGCTTATAGTAGGGCTGACTCAGGTGAGCCCTGAGCCACCCCTTAGTTATGCTGCTATAGGCCTAGACTGCCGGGGGACTTCCTATGATGCACTGAGCTCCTTTCTCCTCCTCTTCCTCTCCATCTGTACGCCCTCATATCCATCAATGCTTGTTATTAATTCAACTTCTTCCCGTAGTTGTGTGCTTTCTCTCCTCTCTCTCTCTCTCTCCTTCTGTTGCTTTCTGCAGGTATTTCTGCCTCCGGAGCTGTAGAGTCTGGATCTATGGTTGCAGCCACCTGCTGCCCCCGTGCTCCTGCTCTGCACCAGCTGCTGCTATTACTGTTATTGCTCTTATTATTATTATTACTATTATAATATTGCTCTTAGTATTATTTCTGTTGGTGTTATCATCAATACCATTACCACAACTATTGCTTTACATCCCTATGTGGAACTGTACTGTGCTGCTGTATGTTCTCTTTCCTCCTGCTCTCTCTCCCGCTCCCCCCCTCCCCCTTCAACCCAACAAGTTGAGGCAGATTCAATTCAGTTCAATTCAGTTTTATTTATATAGCGCCATATCATAACAAAGTTATCTCAGGGCACTTTTTCGAATAGAGCAGGTCTAGACCGACTCTTTATATTTACAGAGACCCAACAGTTCCCACCATGAGCAGCAGCAGGAGACAGTGGCAAGGAAAAACTCCCTTTAACAGGTAGAAACCTCGAGCAGAACCAGGCTCAAGGTGGGCAGTCATCTGCCTCGACCGGTTGGGTTGAAGGGGGAGGGGGGGAGCGGGAGAGAGAGAGCAGGAGGAAAGAGAACATACAGCAGCACAATACAGTTCCACATAGGGATGTAAGGCAATAGATATGGTAATGGCATTGATGTTAACACCAACAGAAATAATACTAAGAGCAATATTATAATAGCAATACTAATAATAAGAGCAGTAACAGTAATAGCAGCAGCGGGTGCAGAGCAGGAACACGGGGGCAGCAGGTGGCCGCAACCATAGATCCAGACTCTACAGCTCCGGAGGCAGAAATACCTGCAGAAAGCAACAGAAGGAGAAAGGGAGAGAGAGAGAGGAGAGAAAGCACACAACTACGGGAAGAAGTTGAATTAATAACAAGCATTGATGGGATATGAGGGCGTACAGATGGAGAGGAAGAGGAGGAGAGAGGAGCTCAGTGCATCATAGGAAGTCCCCTGGCAGTCTAGGCCTATAGCAGCATGACTAAGGGGGGGCTCAGGGGTCACCTGAGTCAGCCCTACTATAGCTTTATCAAAGAGGAAAGTCTTAAGCCTACTCTTAAATGTGAGGAGGTTGTCCGCCTCCCGTACACAAATTGGGATCTGGTTCCACAGGAGAGGAGCTTGATAGCTGAAGGCTCTGGCTCCCATTCTACTTTTAGAGACTCTAGGAACCACAAGGAACCCTGCATTCTGGGAGCACAGTGCTCTAGTGGGGTAATAGGGTACTATGAGCTCTTTAAGATATGATGGTGCCTGACCATTTAGGGCTTTGAAGGTAAGGAGAAGGATTTTAAATTCTATCCTGGATTTTACAGGGAGCCAGTATAGAGAAGCTAATATTGGAGAAATATGATCTCTTTTTCTGGTTCTTTTCAGTAAACGTGCCGCAGCATTCTGGATCAGCTGGAGAGTCTTAAGGGACTTATTGGGGCAACCTGATAATAGAGAGTTGCAATAATCCAGCCTAGATGTAACAAATGCATGGACTAGTTTTTCTGCATCTTTTTGAGACAGGATGTGCCTGATTTTTGCAATGTTACGTGAATTAAAAAAGGCAGTTCTTGAAGTTTGTTTTATGTGGGAGTTAAAGGACATATCCTGATCAAAGATAACTCCAAGATTCCTTACGGTGTCGCTGGAGGCCAGGGCAATGCCATCTAGAGAAACTATATCTTTAGATAATGTGTTTCGAAGGTGTTCGGGGCCAAGTACAATAACTTCGGTTTTGTCTGAGTTTAACATCAGAAAACTGCAGGTCATCCAGGTATTTATGTCCTTAAGGCATGCTTGAAGTTTAGCTAATTGATTGGTTTCATCTGGCTTGATCGATAAATATAATTTGGTATCATCTGCATAACAATGAAAATTTATGGAGTGCTTCCTAATAATATTGCCTAAAGGAAGCATATATAAGGTAAATAGAATTGGTCCAAGCACAGAACCTTGTGGAACTCCATGACTAACTTTGGCGTGCATAGAGGATTCATCGTTAACATGTACAAACTGATATCGATCTGATAAATAGGATTTAAACCAGCTTAGTGCAGTACCTTTAATGCCAATGAAATGTTCTAGTCTCTGTAATAGAATGTGATGGTCAATGGTATCAAATGCAGCACTAAGATCTAGTAAGACAAGTACAGAGACAAGTCCTTTGTCGGATGCAATTAGAAGGTCATTTGTAACTTTCACCAGTGATGTCTCTGTGCTATGATGCACTCTAAATCCTGACTGAAAATCCTCAAACAGCTTGTTGTTGTGTAGAAAGTCACACAACTGATTGGCGACTGCTTTCTCAAGGATCTTAGAGAGAAAAGGAGGGTTAGATATAGGTCTATAATTTGACAAAATCCCTGGATCAAGAGTGGGCTTTTAAGAAGAGGCTTAATTACAGCTACTTTAAAGGACTGTGGCACATAGCCTTTTAATAAGGACAGATTGATCATATCTAGTAAATAAGTGCTAACTAAAGGTAAAATTTCTTTAAGCAGCCTAGTTGGGACAGGGTCTAAGAGACACGTTGATGGCTTAGATGAGGAAATCATGGAAGTTAGTTGACTAAGGTTGATGGGAGAAAAGCAGTCTAAATGTACATCAGGTTTTACAGGTGTTTCTAAGGTTCCTGTGTTTGAAGATAAGTCAGTACCAACTGAGGGCAGGAGGTGCTGAATTTTGTCTCTAATAGTATAAAGTCATTACTACTGAGGTCTATAGGAATACATGGCTCAACAGAGCTGTGACTCTCTGTCAGCCTGGCTACAGTGCTGAACAGAAACCTGGGGTTGTTCTTATTTTCCTCTATTAATGATGAGTAGTAGGCTGCTCTGGCATTACGGAGGGCCTTCCTATAAAATTTAAGACTATCTTGCCAGGCTAAACGTGATTCCTCCAGATTGGTGGAACGCCATTTCCTTTCAAGTTTTCGCGATGTTTGCTTTAATTTGCGGGTTTGCGGGTTATACCATGGAGCTAACCTCCTCTGTTTTATTATCTTCTTTTTTAGAGGGGCGATAGAGTCGAGTGTTATTCGTAGTGAGCCTGCAGCACTATCAACAAGATCAATTTGGGAGGGACTAAAGTTAGCATAGGAGTCATCTGTTACATTGAGACATGGAACTGAATTAAATGCCGATGGAATCACTTCCTTAAATTTAGCTACAGCACTATCAGATAGACATCTAGTGTAGGAATGTTTGCCTAATGGCGTGTAGTCCAGTAATAGGAATTTAAAAGTTATTAAATAATGGTCTGATAAAAAAGGATTCTGTGGAAAGACT